>JADKLZ010081101.1:95882-115304 GCA_021533235.1 Biomphalaria straminea | reverse complement strand
TCTTCCTGCTTCTCTAAAAAAATGTATTTAAGAGCTTAACAAAATGGAAAGTAACAAACCTCTTTCGAAATTTAGCGATCTTCAGCTTACAACAAGCAGTAGCGGCCTTAGGAGTGGCAAGTGGGGCGACCGCATCAGGCCTCACGCCTAAAGGGGGGGGGGCGCGAAAGAAGATTCACTTGTCACCCGGAGATTCGAAAACCAGACCAGTTCTCATAAACTACAACTTGTTGCTCAATATTACTAGGCGATTTTAATGATACCAATTACCTGTAAAGCTCTTAACATGACATTTTTGGTTTCGAAATAATGTGCAGTTTCGATTAAGACATCGTCTTATTACCTATACATTCTAAGTGGCTATCGCTGTTTAACAGTTTACCTTCAATACCTTGGCATAAGAAAATGACATAAAAAGAGGGGAGAAACTTTATGCACCAAACAAAAGCCACTTTTAAGGCTTGGTTGAAATGCTTGACAAAATTGACATAACCATGCAAGAACTTCGAAGAATTAAAACGCCGAGACTCACGACCAGTACCTCGGATATATGATTCAAAATGAGCGTATGGACCTGATGGTATATTTTCCCGCCATCCTTTATTGCCCGATTGTTGTAAGCTACAAAGAGCAGATGTCTTTTACATTTTGTGGACTTATTAGATTCAGTAATTAAGCTGGAGAACATTTCGAGTTTACGTAGTTTAAAGGTCAATAGTAGAGAACTTACGTAAGATAGTATGTTTTGTATTAAAAAAGCCTTCAGTGTTAGTGTTGGACTATCCCGTTAGCCTGACATAGTACGATACATCTAGTCTACCCTTACAGCGCAGGGCCCCGCATCTGACAACTATTTAAGAACCTAACTTCTTTTTCAATATTTTTTTTATCTAGTGTCAATTCACTAAAACCCTCTCAATATTCCATTACATACAAGCGAGTTTTCATAACATTTGTCAATGTTTTTTTTTTTTGTTTCAAAAAGATTTAATTATTATATATGAATGTTAGCTTTAACGTGTTTCTTAATTAACATTTACATATATTAACATATGTTGATAAAATAAACTATAATCTAAAAGGCTTTTATCCACTCCGTTTAACAAAATGCGCAAGATCTAAGGAAAAGAGAAAGAATTAAAAAAAAGAAAGAACTCAATTTCCAACGTTAAATCAGAAGAAAGCTAATTACAATTTGTCTATATTTAGTTTGCCAGCCTAAATTTTCAAGAAATTTTTATTTGTTTTGTTTCAAGGCACCTTTAGTTTCTTCTTACCTCCTTTATACCCAACGCCCCCCTTACTGCCCTCTTTTGTGCCCAGCGCCCCCCTACCGCCCTTTTGGCTTCCAGCGCCACTCCCCCAAATCTCGAAAACGCCCTCTAGGGGGCGATATCGCCCTTGTTGTTTTTTTTTATTATTTGGCGGAATTGTTAAGAATAAGAAGTGGTAGAAAAAAAAGTTTGTAGACCTGCTGTTTTTTTTTTAGTATATAAACTATGAATTTTGTTTCCAACTAAAGTCATGTAAGAACATTTGTTTTTTCATTGCTCAGTTTTGTGTACCAAATTGCACGTTCTCCTTATGTCAACATCCTGTAACCTACTTTGTAATCATTTGATTGGGCTATAACATTTCAGTGTTTACGACCGCGTCCATCTTTACTTTGTCTCACTATTCCTCATTATCTCAACTCATTACGTTACAGACTATTACATTTCTTGATATATGTTCAAGTCACACTGGTCAAGGATTTCTCTCTGGTCACGCTTGTCATATCAAAAACCAGGACGTTATGTTGACTTAGAGATCTTGTTGTAACTTCAACTGATAAGAAAGTTTCCAGCAGACTAAAACATGAGCTTATCACTTTTCTTTTAACCATATAAACCAATACTGTCTCCCTTGTTTTCACTAGTACCATAATGGCCTTTTTTCTACGTCTGACTCTGTGGGCGTCGTTAGTTTTCTGGTCAGCTTCAGGTCAGTTCATTTAGTTCTTGACTTTTTCAATTACGTTTACTAAGATATCGCACAACTCTAATGGGTAACTGTCTTAAGTTGTAAAGCATCAAAATTGACAGAGCTGAATAGAATGATAGAATATTAAGCCAGATGGGTCAAGCTAAAGATAAGAAAATGTGGTTTGGAGTTGGAAAGTCAATATGAAATTGGGGAGTAGTGGAGACAATGGTCTAGATAAGGGGTGGGCAACCTGTTTCAACCGAGGACCGCATTAATAAAATTTGGGAACTAGGCGGGCCGCATATATATGTTCAAACATAAGGAAAAACTTTTTCAAAAATTAAAATGGTTCCATAAAATGTGAAAGTTTAAGTTTCTTAAAGTGTGGACATACAGCTTCTGACACCGATAAAATTCCCGCGAAAGAACCGACTGTAGCTTGTCTTTCAGATCATAATTTGCTTGGAGATATGTCATCTGGAGCTGAGTCAACTTCTGCATTAAATGATGAGCCGAGGCTCTTAAAAACTGATTTCAAGTTCTTGACGTCTTAAAATTTGCTTTAAAATTCCACAATCAAGGAATCCAAATAAGTCTTGTTCCTTTTAACTATTTCACTAGAAATAGTTTCACCTTTCAGGTAAAATGATAAAGCCTTAATTTCGCTTGCTGGTCTCAAGAAATAGAATAGCTTTGTTTGAAAAGAGTTAGGATGCACATACTTGTCATGTACAAACAACGAATGGCAATGCTTCCGATGATACACATGAAGTCTGTCTTCAACTCTTCATTAGAAATATTAGGAAAGGGTCACAGTCAATGTTCATCAAGGAACCAGTCAATAAAACTGTGTTGCCTTACATCAGAATGTTTTAATTCCAAATTTTCACTTACTTTTCGGAACTGCCATTTGGGACCGGCCTTGGATAATTGGAGGCCATAGGCGATGTGAACTGGGTGGCATCGAAAAAAATAGAAATATACAAAATAAAGGGGAAAAAAAAACTAAAATTATGCAATTTAGCAAAGACCTAGTATACTTCGAACAATAACATGGAGTACAAGTTTCGATATTCCTTTTCTGTGATACCAAAATCAATGTCAGTGCGAGTCCTTTAACAATCATGGACCTTAGAAGTTATATACTTAAAACAATTAGGGACCGCCCTGAGATTAAATACACAACTAATAGTAGTAATTATTCTTTAGACGACCGAATTCAATGTAGCAATGTGTATACTTTCCAGTTACTAATTTATGGTTTGGGATATTTTCTATATTTTATTATTAAAAAGATTGTTTTTCTTAGTCAAAGAAATAGGGTCACAGTTGTAACAGTTGTTACCCTTGCCATCTTGTACAAGGCAACCTAACGCTTCCAACACAGGATTTCATAGCATTGAATAAATACTGGTCAGGGCTTATGTCTTTTACTGAATTTATATAATATTGATATTAAATATAATCTTCGTTTTCTTACAACTTTTAAAAATTACATTTAGAGACAATGTTTCTTTAGCCTCTTGATGCAAATAAAAATAAATAATTCATTAATACATAATTTCTATAGTTATTTACAATGTTTATTTAGGCTTTCGCGGGCCGCATAAAACACTTCGGCGGGCCGCATGTGGCGGGCGGTCCGGAGTTTGCCAACCCCTGGTCTAGATACACACAATTTTATGACTCTTAATGAGGCAAAACAAACATTTATACGCTATGTCTTTACCGATGTGATTTTTGAGTCTACTATGGTCTAACTTTTGAACTAATTCAAACTTAGATAATGGAAAACGATAAAATACTAAGTAATACACATTTTTTTGTCAATTTATATTAAACATGAGGGCATTAATGAGGGCAAGTTAGTTTGTTGAATTTATAAATTTAAAGACGTTCTAATGTAAAAAATCATTGAGTTTGTCTTGTCGAACTGTTTAATGTTTTACTAATGTGTTTTTTCCCCTTTGGTAGTTTAAAATAAACTTTAAAAAAAATTAGTTTTAGAAATATAATTTTAATATTTTCAGAACTTGTCATTAATGTCCAACCAAGCGTCATATCGCCAGTGATAACACCACAACTTGTTATCAACTGTTCTATAACCAACAACCAAGTGAAACATCTTGATGTGATCAAATCTTTAACTCTTTCTCGTTATAATGAAACAATCAGAGAATTTGAAGATCTTTTTACATTAAACTCTTCAACACTTAATCTCAAACAACTTCATCAAATAAAATATTCACAAATCAGTTTTGGAAATATGTATATAATTTTAACGCTAAATAATCCATCTCAGTTTGACGCTAAGGTCTATAGATGTAATGCCAAGGGAGACAATGCAGAAGCAAACAATATTTCTTTGTTTGCTAAGAAGGTAGTAGAATTTGAAACAAACTCGACCGCTTTAATTGAAGAGATACGACGTTATAAGAAAAATGAGAACTTTCAATGTTCTTCAAAGAAAGATGAGCACTCTGAAGTCAATCAAAGTAAGTTACAACAAATAGAAAACAACGTATATATGAGCAATTGTTTGTAGTCTTCTTTTTCTAGCTGTAATGTATTCTTACCCTTGAATTTATAAGTAGTTGGTTTTTCAATGTTTCTGCCTAAATAATGTGGTTAGTTTTTGAATATTAGTTGCTATTTTTTGTATTGATTTTTATTAAATAGAGGATAAAAGTTTGGTTCTCAACCTTGTAGTCTAGGGTTTCATTCACGTTAAACACTAAGACTTCATATTTCTAAGAAACTTTTGAGCTTACCGAACTCTGATGGATACAGGAACAATATTAAAGACTTTTGCTTGGCTCACAGATACCGTTACTTATAAATACATGCTTTTCTCTAAGATATTGAAAGATTTAAAAGTGGTGTACCTCATAGCGCCTAATTAAAAAGAAAAATAACGTTTTAAAAAGATTGATTTACATAAAAAAAAAAAAAAAATTATTCTGTCCTTTTAGTATGTTACGTCTCGAAAGACGATCTCTTTTCCCCTTGCAAGCTCTTATGTGACTAAATAGGTCGATCCTTGATACACAGCTGCGATCGCAGGTTGGGCATATGTAGTCATCAGACGGCGTTGCATTTTTACCCTTCTTTCTGCTTCTGTTGTGTATGGCATCTGCAATGTAAGACCCCTCCTTTATGCTATCTCTCCATGTGGATCTATCTTGTGCCACCTCTTCCCAGTTGCTGGTGTCGATCTTAAAGAGCTTTATGTTCCGTTTGCATACATCCGTAAAATATTTATTTTAATTATAATTAAACATTAATTCTTGAAATTCTCTAAATAATGTCCACAATTCTGTTCTGTGGCATTTTACGTCTCGTGAGACGATCTTTTCCCTTTGCAACTTCTTGTGTTGCTAAAGAGGCCAATCCTTGATACACAGCTGCGGTTTCAGGTTGGGCATATAAAATCACCAGGAGGAGCTACATTTTCAGCCTTCTTTCTGCTTCTGTTGTGTATGGCATCTGCAATCCGAGACCCTTCTCTTATGCTCTCTTTCCATGTGGATCTATCCAGTGCCACCTCTTCCCAGCTGCTAGTGTCGATTTTAAATAGCTTCATGTCACGTTTGCACACGTCTGTACACCGCAAAAGTGGGCGACAAGCGGCTCTCCTGCCATCAATAAGATCGCCATACAGTGTATCTTGTGGTAGCCTACCTACTGGCATTCTGCGAACGTGGCCGAGCCAACCAAGGCGTTTGCTGCTGATAATAGAGCGGATGTCCTGGCACCCTGCTCTTTGTAGCACTTCCTCATTTGTTATCTTATCTTGCCACCTTATTTTAAAGATCCGCCTCAGGCATCGGAGGTGGAAGACGTTCGGCTTAAATATTAGTTAAAGCAAGACTAAGATACTGGTCCAAAACACTATTGCTGCACCTCAAGTAAACATTAATGGTCATCCACTTGAAATTGTTGATCACTTTTGCTATCTTGGCTCCATCATATCCAACGATGCTCTACTGGATAAAGACATCAACAATAGGATAGCCAAAGCAATGGGCACCATGTCAAGGTTGCAGAAAAGAGTGTAGGACAACATATTGCTGACTAACAATACTAAAGCCTTAGTCTACCGGACCTGCGTGATGAGCACTTTGCTATACGGAAGCGAAACATGGTCAACCTACTCATGGCAGGAAAAAAAGCTGAATGTCCACAATGATGTTTTACTAATAATCACCCTCTCTAGAAAGTAAGATCTCTTTTTATACCTTGCGGTCTATAGGATAGATTATGTAAAGGTATACGTGCTAGTAAAAAAGTAAAGTGTCCCTTCAGACCTTTCGATCTATGGGGCAGATAATGTTAAGGTCATCTGTTTCTTTGGCCAACGGTTAACAAGCTGGGTATTATGTGGCCAGCACAACGACCAACCGCTTTTACTTTCCCCAACTAAAGCCAGGTACCCATTAGAGTTAGGAGGACTCAGGGGCGCCCTAAAAATCCCGAAATTCAAAATTCCAGTCTTAGCCGGGATTCGAAATCTGGACCTCAGGTTCGGATGCCAAGCGCTTAACCATTCGACCACCGCTCCCCTATGTATTCTTGCTGCCCTGTTAATAAAACCTAACTTGTTGATTTAGTTCGCCTGAGTTTATTACAATATGCATAAGCATAATATTTTAAAAACAATTCAAAGTATTATATTTAGACAACGATACAAATAAATTTTAGGCACTTTTAAAATTTTAACATTTAGATTATCCATTGGTCAAAACTTGTTAAACTCTTTATAATTTTGCTGTCTAGGATCAAGAGTTTCTTTTTATGGAAGTCTAGACATTATTAGAGAACAAATCGAGCCCCTCACATTAAAATGTCTATACAAGGTAAGATTCCATGCATTATTATGTTTAATCTTTAAAGCTGTATTTTCCAATTAACAATCCCGTTTTTTTTCTGTTATCATTTTAAAGCTACAGTTTGTCGATCATGATTTGAACGAAACTTCCACACTACAGTCTATGTTTATACTTCATGGTAATTAAATTTTAAAAATTTATTTTTAATAAAATTATGCCTTGAGTTACATAGCTTTTAACTAGGGTTATTTTGTGAATTAAGCTTATTTTCCTTTTAAAATTTACTATAATTATATAACATATTCAAGAATGGATAATAATAATAATAGGCTTGTCTTCGAGTCCGAAGATTAGTGAGGAATACAGTGTTTCCCGTGGCTGTGCAGTCCCAGCTGTGACCTACATATTTTGCCACAACCAGGGCAAGCAAAACCATTGTCCGCAGGTGGTCGGTTTAGATTTTCTTTTCGTCATCTGCGTTTGTCCTCGGCGGCAGATTTTCTTTTGGTCTCAAATGTGTATCCCTTTGTGAGTGACCTCCAGCTGTCTCGCTCCGACGCCGCATGCAGCCAGGTGCTCTCCTCTATGTCAGCCAAGGAAAGTTGACGCCTAAGTTGGTCTTTGAAGCGTTTCCGTGGGGCGCCTCTGTTACGTCGACCACCTTTTAGCTCACCAAAAAAGACTGCCTTTGGCATACGTTCGTCTCCCATACGGGATACGTGCCCTGCCCAGCGTAGCTGTCGGATCATAAGAAGTCCCTCTATACTGTCTATACCGGCGTTCGCAAGGACATCGCTGTTTGTGGTGCGGTCTTGCCATCGTATGTCCATGATGGAGCGCAAGCACCTTTGGTGAAAGCGCTCAAGGAGTCTTAGCTGTTTTCTATATAGTGTCCATGTCTCAGAGCCATATAGAAGGGTTGAGAGAACCACCGCCTGGTAGACATTTATTTTTGTAGGTAGGCGGAGCGATTTGTTCTTCCAAACTCTCACTTGAAGGCGTCCAAGAATGGATAATAATAACATATATAACATATATAACATATATAACATAAAATGGATATTTTGTTTGAATTCATATTTAATGTAACGTTTTTGTAAAAACATAATCAAGAAAGTTATTGATTCTTCCTGATGCGACACAAAAAAAGAAACAATTTTATATCAATATTATCGTAGGATCTTTCGGGATCAGGATAGATCATAGTTGTCAAGGCTTTTTTCCTCTCTACTATACTTATGGGTACTCAGTGCTCAGTGCTGATTACTAAAATGAAATATCCAACATGCATTAAAATATTGTAGCTCGGTATCCCGTAGACTGCATAATAACTACACTCAAATAACTAGATTCCACTCTTCAACTCTAAAAATAACAGAAGCAGTGGGGTAGCTAGAGTATATGATGCTCGTGCGGTACCTCATCTTGATGCCCCCCCCCAAAGAAAAAAAAACTAACTAAATAATAACATTGCAAAAATTTACCACAAGTGAATTTTACGCGCTTTCTTGTTGCCAAAAGTATCAATAATTTTATCAAAAACAATTTTTTTCCACCAGTTTTTGTTCAATGGACAAAATATGTCACTAGGATTACTATCGAGATTGATTTGGACCTGAAGATTTAAAGGCTGGGAAGGCGACAAAAATTCATATCTATCTGCTACATATAATGAAGTTGTGAAATCGAGTGATTATTTCTTGAACAATCATGTCCCTTCGTAGCTCTTCTTGGTGTGTAAGTACAGAGTCATCACTTTTCTCATCGGGCATATTTTTCTAATGGCCAATACGTTTTTGAGGTTCTGTACTGATTCTCAGATCTGAGCACACGCTTTCGGCAAAAGTAATGCTGGCTTCAGCGATGTCCTCTCGATTACTACTTAAAAATATCTCTGTTTTTAGTATGAGTGAGCGATCTCGAATAGACAATCCTTGTTTTTGAAGTTAGACTTGCGCATCATTAATTTCAGTTAATACAGGAGCCCAAAAACCAAGATAGGTGAGAAAATTAAAAGACTGAATAGCAACTAATAATCCACCAGCTTCAGATCTAGTCGATTAATGTTCATCTCTGCAAGTTAATGTCTCCAGTTTATATAATTTAGAAAATGTATCCCTAACCATCTTGACAGCTTCTCATCTGGCGCTCCAGCAAGTCTCAACTAATCATTTAATACTAGTTCTGGTTATTTCGATGAGGATATCCCAGCGGTGTGTTGAAGTTGAGAAAAGTCCAGCGTACCAAAAAATGTTACCGAATTGACTTCAGCTTCAGCAGCTCGAATTCCTGCTAAATTAAGAAAATGGTTTGAGCAGGCAATGAACAGTGCTTTGGGATTTACTTTTAGAATACGTTTTTGGACACCGTAGTTTTGACCTTTCATGACAACAGCATTATCATAGCCTTGACCCGTGCAGTTTACCATGTCTAAGCCATCCGAGCGCAGTTTCTCTAGAATCATATCAGCGATTCCAGCAGCATGCTTGTCCTTTGTGTCGATGAAGTTAATAAAAGACTCACGAACCTGCACCCCGTCATTATCCATAACAACGTTCTCGCCGTTTGACATTTGCCTGGAAAACCAAGCCTTTGAAAGCTTTCTAGCCTTTCCTTTGGCTGATTCTTGATGTCTATACACCTCTCTGAATTGACTGTCCATACGCTGAACTTTTTCAGATCCTTGAGTGACAAAGTGTATGCTAATATTATTTGTGATGACATCAGGCAAATCTCCAATGTCGTTAGTTCTAGAATTATTATTCTGCTTTTTGTATTGTTTACACTGTCTGATGGTTCAACTTCTTCAGTATGAATTTTTGAGGAGTGTACTAAAGACATGCTTGTGTTCTGTCCTTTAGTCTCTAGAACCTGCGGTATTGAAGTATTTTCTTCTTTTTCATCATTCAGGATGTCGGCCTCATCATTTTTTCTGGATTCAATGATAACCGTCAAGGAGATGAAACGAAATAGCGACATGACTACTTCATAAATCCTTAGTTCATGTCTAAGATACAGTAGCTTATGTTTGTTCGTGCCTATACACTTAGTTGTTTTTACTGAAAAGCTCAGGGGAATAGGAAAATAATATACACTAGGGGGATTTTGGGGCCCCTCTCTACTTGGTGCCCTGTGCGGCCCGCACCACCCGCACATTGTAGCTACGCCACTGATCCAAAGTCCAAATGTCCTGGACTAGGAACAAAACCATTGTAGTTTATTATGTGTTACCTTCCATTCAAAAAACATCTCAGCACAAAATAGACAATCCAAAACAAAAACAGTTTTGAAGTCAACAACCTGAATTCCCCCCCCCCCGGTCCTCTTCTTGACGGGAGAGCCAGGCTGACCAGAACTCAGTCCTGACATTAGTGTACTGTAATATAAACAAAGACTTATATATTAGGTAGGGTTGAAAAATAAGATATTTTCAGTCAAGCCTTAAGACAACCGAGACCAATGGTGTAGCTAGGGTGGGGGGAGGAGGGGGACATTTTAAAATCCCCCCGGGCCCCCACTTGTGCGGGGGCCCCAATTTTTTTTTTTTACATTAAAAATAAAATTATACTCAAAATGCAGGGACTTCCAAAGAGGTCAAGCCCAGTGGCGTAGCATCCATGGCGCGAAGGGGTTCAATGAACCCGGGCCCACGACCATTAGGGGCCCATAGCCTGTGGAGTAGAAACAATGTCGTAAAGGGGTTGATTGCACTTGAGCCCATGATACTTGGCTGGTTGTGGCCCACGCGAGAACTTACGGATGACACTAATTCACGAATTAAAATTTCGAAACAGCTGTTATTTATTTTTCTTAAAGCTTAATTGGTTTCTTTTTTTTTCTTTATTTATAATGTTATATAACTACTATTTCTTATTACAAATTAAATCCACTGTAAGAACTAGCTTTCCACTGTGTTAAATGAGTTTGTAAATAACTATCTCAACAGAAATGATTCTAAAACGTATGTGTCTGACCAAATGAAGTAGATACTTAGAAATAGTGTAAAACACAGGTTTATAAAAAATGACAAGAAGATAGAGACATGTCTAAGTAAATCATGGAATGGTGTCTTTCTCTGACCCATGCTTAGTGTTTTTTTTTCGTAGTTCTTAGTTCTTCTTCTTCTTCTTCGTTCTCATTGTTATGTTGGAGGGTTCAGATCACTACACCAATATCTGAGATGAACTGCGCAGTGGTTTCCAGGTCAGGGAGCTCTCCATATAGTTTTCTTTCTATTGGGGTGTGATGGGGCCAGTGTCTTATACGGGCCTCTTGGTAAAGAGCGCAGTGTTGGAGGACGTGGTCGGCATTTTCTGATGACACTCCACATGGGCAGATATCACTGGTTCTAATTTTGAGCTTCCGGTACATGTGTTGTCGCATTCTGTTGTGTCCGGTCCTGTCCTACACGTTGATCTTGTCGGGATAACTTATAGTAAGTATCTTGTGATTTGGATGTGAGTTTGTCCATTTCTCATTTATTTTATTTATAATTAATTTCTTCATTTCTTCCGGGTAGAGTGCAGAGTTTATTTGTGAGTTAGTTCTCCCACTCTTGGCGAGTGAGTCAGCCTTCTCGCTTCCTTCTAGTTGAATATGAGCTGGTACCCATTTAATAACATTTTTTTTTGCTGTTGTTGTTGAGTTTTGTAGTTCTTAGTGAAAGTTAACATAATTATATTTTTAAAAAACATTATCATGGAATAGTGTCTTTCGGAGATGAATGCCTGTGTATTACCTGTGGTCGAAACGATGCCGCCCACACAGCAGTTCCCCCCTCTCTACACAGCTGATCTATCCAAAGGTATATGTATTAATATACATATGGAACTCTGACCAATGCTTAGTATTTGGTTTATAATTCTTAAAGAAATTTAATATCATTATATTTATACAAAAACTATGAAACCTCAGACTAGACTTTATTTAAAATTGCTATGAATATTGAAATTTGACAGAAAAACAAAGCCCCACAGATCCAAAACGAGAAAATAGAGCTGCTGGGCAATGTAGTTCAGGCTGAAATAATGAGGTCCAATCCGCGCCATTTTTCTCTTTCATTGTTAAGAGCACTCAAAACATATTACAAAAAGTTGATCAAATTAGCATGATTTTAAAAAAAAACTGTTTTTAATCTTATTGATGGAATACCCCAGAAAATAGCAATAAGAGAACTATTGCTAGGTTTTCGTTTTTGTAAGAACCAGACGTCTGCAGGATTGGCTGAAAAATTATCCAACTAATGAATAATCCCTATTTATCCTTAAATAAACTGCGAGGCCAAAGCTATGACGGTGCTTCCAATATAGGCCTAAGTGGATAGTAGGACCTAGAATGGTTTTCGGGTATTGCTTCATCAAAAGAAGTCGCTCGCGCATTATGTTAACTTTGCTAACCACGACTTAAACTTGGTCTGAAATGATTCCGTCAGCTGTGCTCAAGACGTTGCAGATTCCCATGACTTGGTGTTTTTTGCTCACAGCATTTCAAGATAGGCGCGTGTTGAATCCAATAGGAAGAGCAAAGTATATAATACGCTCAAATACTTTTGCCAACAATGAGGTCATCAAGAGATTATGCTCTAACAACAATGAGATTAGGATATTTTGATGTATCAAAGCAGTTTGTGTTTCTCAAAGGTAAACAAAATGCATGGAATCTGCAGCACTTAGAAGAAAATTAGAATTATTCGATAACAATGCCCTGCTTATCGTCGAGTACAAAATTGTAAGCGCGGTCAGCGTTGCGTTGAAAATGTTGAAAAATAAGAAGCAAGATCTACATAGAGCAGAAAGTATTGGAATGACTTTTGTTTAATATACCCATACATTCAGATTCCACAATAGTTCTGTCACACTATACATTCATCTTACTTTTGGGTAGGGGGGCCCACCAAGACATTCTTGAACCCGGGCCCATGGATACCTTGCTACGCCACTGGTCAAGCCTCCCGGGCCCCCAAAGGATGGAAAATTCCTAGCTACGCCCCGAGCGAGACCTTGATTTGTAAATACGTCTCACTCGAAACGGTTAGTAAAAGTAAGTCATAATGTATTCTAATACCAAACACAGGCGTAAACAACAAAAAGGTAAATTAAATCAATCAAAAAGTTGGATGTAACTTAATATAAATAATGCTATTCTAAATTAAAGAAATTCTTATTTAATATTGAAGTCAATGAATTCTAATATTAAAAAAACAACAACACATAAACCTTTAAACTTTCTACTTTAACTTGGCGGTGTCAGATGAATTTTTTCTTGTTGTCATTTAAATATATACGTCAACTTATTTTTTACAGAGTCCAAAGGTGTAATAGCATATTTAAATAAAGGTCAAACTGTCGTAACAATGATTCAAGGACTGAATGCTAAACATGTTAAAGGTCAAATCTATGACAACAACTCCAATGATTCCTATCTTCAAGTCACATGGACCAGCCTTAAATTGTCTGACTCAGGAAAGTATTTTTGTGAAGCTCATGTTCAATATATAGATGGAAGATCTGAGAAGTTCAATGAAATGCTGACAATTACAGTTCAAAGTCCAACACTTTATGACTTGATGAATGTAATACAGAAATTAATAAAACAAGTTAATGAAGACAAGGAAAGTTTACAAGGTAGTAAACAAAATATAGAAAACATTCGGGAAGATGTAAATACACATAATCAAGATATCAAGACAATTGTAAAAGAAATAGAATTAAATAAAGAAAATATAACCAGTGGCGTAGCGTAGGGGGGGGGAGGGGGGGAGGTTTTTGAAATCCCCCCGGGCCCCCGCCTAGGGGGGGCCCCCAAACGGGTGTTTCAAAATACATAAATTAATATATTTGATTGACAAATAGTGTCAACGGGTGTATTTTTTTTTCAACATTTATGGATTATACTTATATCAAATACTAAATCTAGATCTAGGTCTATCAGTACGTTGACTTTGTTGACATTTTAAAATATTTTTTTTCCCGCAGAGATCAAAGTTGTTGTTTTTTTAAAGTCAGTTTTACATTTTGAAATACAAATCTTTAATAGATTTGTTGCCGATTAAAGAGATCAAACATGTTCTTGCAGCAAAAACAAAGAATATTACTCTCTTTGTTGCCACGAATAAAACTGTATGATATACAGCAGTAGAGGCCTTAGAGGTGGCAAGTGGAGCGCCTGTGGGGGCCCCGCGATCGGAGATTTTATTGTAACAAACTTGATCACTACACATTTTCCTAATAAAATCCGATTAGACGTCGATGTTTGAATACAAACATAACCTCTATATATTGATTATTTTCGCCTAAGTGTTTTATATGCTTCTGTGCATAGACATCTTGAGGCCATGGGAGTATTTTTCTTTTAAACTTTTTAAACTTCAAAGAAAATCTTTTATACAGAACAATAACAACGAAGTATATACAACAGTAGGCAAACAGTACCTAAGTAATATTCTGTTTTGTAATAAAAATAAGGCCTACAGTGTTAAAAGCGGACATACAGAATTGTTATTGTTGGAGGCCAATGACAGCCGTAAGACGGAATAGCCCGTTAGCGTGATGTGGTACGGTTTATATATAGTCCACCCTTACGCTCCGGGCCCCGCACAAGACTAGGGTCCAGGGCCCGTCGCGCTGCTAAGTCCGCCCCTGTATACAGGGAATTCCAGGTATCTTGTTACATTTACTAATAATAGATTTAAATGGCGAGTATTTTAAGGCTACGCTAATTAACTTTGAAGCAGAAATTACAGCAACGAGTATAACAGATCCAATAGTTATTCTTAACAATGCAAGAATTGTCCATTATTCGGGTTTGGCTTCTGTAATTCTGTAATTTCAGAATTAACTTCACACTCGAGTTTTTTACCCCTCTATTCATCTATCCGCAATCAAATGGAAAAAGGCTTTTCTAAATAAAAAAAAAATCGTTGTTATAGAGTGATAAAAGAGTGAATTGCAAAGTTGGGAAAATGAATAAAAACAACAACAAATGTACGTCTTTTCGTCAGAGGAAATTTCACAATCATAGCATATTTTTTATTAGTGAAATAAATGGCAAATCGCTTTTTCAATAATGTCACTGATGCACGAGCACTTTTCACCAACAAACTTGTAATACAATCACCAAAAAGGTTCAAACCTTTGCAACATCCTCTGAATACCGTACCACTAAATCAGGCCACTACCATTGCGTCATTCTAAAAAAAAACTATCCCAGGAGCACAATGACGCAAGAAAGGCTTATCATGGCTTTAATGTCAGTGAAGTCACAAATACTAGAAAGTATCGATGTAGATCAGGGGTGGGCAAATTATGACCCGCAGGCCACATGCGGCCCGCCGAAGTGTTTTATGCGGCCCGCGAAAACCTAACTAAATCAAGTGTGCCCACACATTACACATATTAAAAATGCAAGTACATTAAAGTTAAATAATGGTAAATCTCTAGAGAAATGAAACTTTTGATTCTTATCACTTAGAATAATGAGGCTAAAGAAACGTCTCTAAACTTCCTTCTAAAAAGTTTAAAGAAAACGAAGAATATATTTAAAAGCAGTATTTCCATTAATTCAGTAAAACATATAAGCCCAGGCCAGTATTTATTTATTCAATGCTATGAAGAAATGTGTTGAAAGAGTTGGGTTGGCTTGTAATGACGGCAAGGGTAACAACTGATGGAGCTTTGACTGAGAAAAACCTTTTTAGTAAAAACAAAATAAATATCCCAACCATAATTTAGTAACTGCAAACTTTACACAAAGCTACATTGAATTCGAACGAATTAAGAGGAAACATACACATAAGAGTTAACAAAATTCACAGGGCTGTCCTTAGGCTTAGGTAATGTAATCAGCTGCCAAGGTATGTAATTGTTGGGGAACATGCACTGAGTAATTATAGAGAAAGAATAGTGAAACTTGTACTCAATGTTAGTGTTCGAAGTACACTAGGTCTTTAATAAATTATATAATTTTAGCTTCTTCACTTTATTTTGCATTTTTCTTTTTTTTTCGGAACCACCAAGTTCACTTTGCCATTCATATGATATATATGCGGCCCGCCTAATCCCCAAATTGTATAAATGCGGCCATCGGTTGAAAAAGGTTGCCCACCCCTGCTGTAGATGATGTTATAGATGTCCTTGCTGAACAGAATGCACCACATGAAGCGATATGAATCGAGATTTATCACTTGTGCATTATTTTGCTAATAAACAACGGTATTATTCATTAAAAGAGTCTTAATGATTAATTGTTTTGGTCAAATTTACTGATATACTGAATCAATTTGATCTTGGTCATATATATTTTTTGTGTACATTATATCATGTCATATATCGAAAGTCAAAATGCAAGGGGCCCCCAAAGAGGTCGGTCCCCCCGGGCCCCCGAACCCCTAGCTACGCCCCTGAATATAACTAGCTTTAAAGAAGACATGGATCTAAAAATACAAAATATGATGATATTGAGAGTAGGTATGGAAAGATTTATCACAAGCCTTGCAGAAATCGTCAATACAAATGCACAGAATATTAAAAACATGGGATTAAATATGGATACAAATATTACAAGTATAAAAGAATACATGGATAATGTAACACACAATATTATGAGCATAAGAGTAGATACAAATATTAATATTACAATGCTTAAAAAAGACATGGATACAAATGCAGTAAATATTAAAATCTTGAGAGAAGAAATACATAGGAATATTACTAATCTTAAAGAAGATTTGGATACAAACAAACAAGTGAAAATTAATTTGCGAGATAATCTCAGGATGGAGCTGGCAAACATTTCAATTGATCTAACAGAGCTGAAGGATCAAATGGATGAAGGTAGAGTATTCACTTTTATAATTCCACTTTGATATCATATGTATGTTTTATATTTTTTAAACTTTGTTTGGGCACCCTACTCGAGCTTGGTTGTGTTTTCCAAGAGCCTACAAATAAATCCTTTGGTAAACATTTGAGATTTGACCATTGCGCTATGAGCATGATAAATGCATGACGATAGAACTAATTAAAACATATATTTTTATAATTTGAAATCAATTAAAACACATTTAAAATAAAATACGGTAATTTGAGATTTGACCATTGCGCTATGAGCATGCTAAATGCATGACGATAGAACTAATTAAAACATATATTTTTATAATTTGAAATCAATTAAAACACATTTAAAATAAAATACGGTAATTTCATTGATCCAATCTAATGGAAATTCAGTTTGATTACAATTGACAACCATAGCGTAACTACTGTACAAAAGCAATATTAATGAAAAATTCAAACAACATTCACATACTAACACACCTACACGTTGATAACATAGAGTTTATCACAGAGTTATTATCTTTAAAGTTTATTTCATTCTTAAGTAATTTATAATTTTAAACGTGGAAAAATATTACACATAAAAGATTACATAAATCGAATGACGTCTAATATAAAATGACCTAAATCTTTATTTTAACTACAAATAGCCACTTAAATGTAAATGAAGTATTTCTTTCATATATTAAGGGTCAAAAATACGTATCTATAATACACTTCGATTTGAGCTACATCTAAATATATGCACCAAATAAACGTGTGCAACTTCTTCTTCTTGTCAGCTTTTTGCTGCTGAACTTTTAGCTTCTTCGCAGACTGAACCAAGGAAAAATAGTGTGCTGTTTTCTTCAGTTGTTCAGCACTGCCGTACAGGGTGTTGGTTATGTTGGGCTAAAGTGGTAGGGTCTGCCTAAGGTAGATTAGGATGCGGTATTCAAATAGGATATTGTTTGGAGTTTTATAAGGATTGGCGCAGTGTCTACTAAAGGAATTGTTTCATTGAGATGATAATTTAACATAGGTGTGTATGCTGCTTCAGGTTTGAAGATTGTAGATTGCTCTTTGCGGGGAAGGAAGTTAATACTATTACAATGTTGTCACTTTCAATCGCAAAGACAATAATAAAACGCAACTGTAAAAAGTAAAACAGCATAGCGAAATGTAGAAAACCATGATCTTAAACGAAAACAAAAGAACAAATAGAAAAAAACTTTAATAGTTTTTTTTTATTACATTTTTTTTATTAAAAACGTACACTGCCAGTGTACATAGTAAGATATTAGTTAAGGTAGACGTTAACCTGGGTATCCCCTGTAGAATCGTCTCCTCCTGGAACCACGTTCCTTCACAATATCACATTTACCAGTTTAAAAAAAAAAAAAAAAAACACTTCGTGATGGGTTTATATCCATTAGTGAAGCGTAGTGATACATAGACCTCTATCTGAAGTAGTACAGTCCAGACCTCCGTGAAAAACACCAAGAGGGGGTGGGGAGATCCACAATTGTTTGCCTTAGTTAAATGAAATCTAAGTGGACAGGCAGTGTGGTAATTATTGATCTTGGTCAATACCAAGCATCGATACCGACATGGCGAAGCATCGCACCAAAGTCAGAGTTTTCCTTCTCCTAGAGGGGTTGCATTATTCAGGCTGACATCTCCATCAATACGAATGTAAAATGGTTTTAATGCACCAAAGTTTCGCCTGTCATCCTTTCTCCTGTCAGTTTGTAAGAACAGGTTCCGCAGGTTTTGTTTTTTTTTTGAAAATCTCACGTGAAGGTCAGGAGCTGGATTTGACTGTCATAGGCATTTCTTGGAAAGCTTATCTCCAGTTTCACCCTCGCATTTATAGCCCTTTGAAACCTAACGTGTGCAATTAAAAAAAGACATGCTAAATCACACAAGATTTATGTAAGCATGTAATGTCTTTATACGTGATTAATTAATGTGTTAATAGGTTTTAGTCTCCTGCGGAAATGTTTTCATTAACATTTGAAGGGGCAAATATAAGTAACTGGCGACTAAACCACTTAGCTTCGGGCCACCCTAAAGCAGTTTAAAGCACCCTGACAGAACCTGCGACGCCGCTCACCCAAAACTGTAACGGCACTGTCGTTCCTTTGGATACATCAGCTGCGTGGAGAGGAGAGGGACAGCTGATGTGTGGACGACATCCTTCCGACCCAAAAAAGTCCAGGCATCCTATACATTTTCATGAGATGATCAATAGTCGCTTCGCGACGGAAGAAGGCTAAATAGTTATTGTGAAATGATATGACTTACATCAAATCAATATTTCTATTTAATTACAGAATCTAGTAAAAATGAGTGAATATTAGATTTAGTTTATTTCAAATATATTATTCGCAATATGTTTCTATGTTTCGGATGTTCCTTCAAATTTGATAAGTTATGTGCTAATCCAAACGACCCACATGACTTCGGGGGATGACAGCAAAGCGGTATATGAACCTATGACCATCGAAAAGTCTTAACTCTTTCTCTCCGTATTCATTTATCACATTCTGGTGAAATCAACGTTGGTATCGTGAGTTAGGAGAGAAAGAGTTAATGACAGTCCAGCGCGCGTACGGCACATCAAGGCAGCTATTTTAAAATGTATGACACCATTATTGGATGTTAGCAAGTTAGCGCGTACCCTTAAGACGGTTTAAAGAACGTGTTGTCGTCAAAATATCTAGGTTCAATAACAAGTATAAATTAGCTAACGACATAATAGCGCCGATGTAATAGCTCAAAATTACTTGGGGGCGTTTAGTAATTCTCGGGGG
>JADKLZ010081101.1:83006-95782 GCA_021533235.1 Biomphalaria straminea | reverse complement strand
TATAAAAAAAAATCTAAAAGTTCAAATATGTGTTAAAAATTTCGAAGCAAGTCTGAATTTTAAACTAAAACTTTCATTCCCAAAGTGTTATAAATAATTCCCAAAAAGAATACTAATACTTCCTAACTCCAAAGGGTAAAAGAGAGTGAGGGACTATGAGATTTAAATGAATCTCCACGATAGTTGATTCTCTTTTCGCAGAACTTGACCATAATTTGAATGCAGCCACTTATAATCTTTAATTTAAGTTACCAACAGTTAATATTACTTGTAATAACTTATTGAAAATATGTATTTTGTCTTTTGGTAACTGGTATTTCAGATAGCCGAATTAAATAGAAAATGGAAACAACACTGCTTATAACGTAAATGTTCTGCTTTTTCCCTTTTTGAATCATTTCAACAAAATAAGTTGGCTAGTTTATCAAAAATGTTTTTACCATAATACAATCTTTTCTGAGGACCCTAAACAGTAGAAACATAAAATCTTCTTATCTTATCTTATATGTTACAGACGTTACTTCAAAAGAGAAGATGATTACCTCGAACGCAGTCATGGATATGCAGTTATGCATATTAACCAATGACCTAAATTCTGCCAAGTAAATGATTTTCCCGGATAGCTCAGGAGACACACTGCATGATCTAATAGAAATAGGGAAGAAAGAGTATAGGTACAAATCTATCCTTAAGGCTTTCAATATTTAGTGATACTCTTCTCAAATCAATATTCGTTTGTTATAAATCCTACTGCTCTATGTATCTCTGTACCAGTGTCTTAATGTTTTCTTTAGTTGAGAGGTCCTGAACAGACGATGAATATTGTATTATTGGCCTTACCCTCAAAATACTATTGAAAACTATAAGATAAAATTCGCTTCTGCATTACTAAATAGAGTAAGACTATTAATTTTTTTCTTCTTACATTAAGGACGTTCTATAGCAATTTACTTTTCTACAGACGATCTTTTCCCTTTGCAACTTCTTGTGTCACTAAATATGACCATCCTTAATACGTAGCTGCATATGTAATCACCAGCAGCGATGCATTTTCACCCTTCTATCTGCTGCTGTTGTGTATTTCATCTACACTGCATATGTAATCACAAGCAGCGTTGCATATTTAACCTTCTATCTGCTGCTGTTGTGTATTGTTATGACATGATTAGAGCGTAGATTTATTTTGGGAATAATTAAGGGATAAGTTTTAATTAGTTATGGAAATGAAAAGTTAGATTAAAAAACAGAACGCTTTTAGTAGACCTTAAGTAGAAGACGCTATTCTATTGAGATTACAGACGGCTAGCACAGAAAGACAACGACGGATCCCCTATTGATTATTACACGTGTTTTTACAGTTGAATCGATTGTCGACTTACTCGATTACGTGTTCGGCTTCGTTGGTGTTTCGAGTTGTGACAGTTTACCTCCTGCATATTGTATTTGTTGGATTTAACACTGCAAAGAGGCACGCAACAGTATGTCATCTACACTGCATATGTAATCACCAGCAGCGTTGTATATTCACCCTTCTATCTTCTGCCATTTTTTTCCCAGCTGATAGCTTATTTTTTTGAATATTGCATGCATCGTATACCGTAACAGTGGGCGCTAGTGGCTAACATGCCTTCTTTTAGATTGTCATAAAGAATGTCTTGTGGAAATCGACGTACTGGCAATCAACCAGTAGAAATTGTTGACCATTTATTTTGCTGTCTTGGCCATATCCAATAATACTTTGCTGGATAAAGACATTAACAACATGATAGCCAAAGCAATGAGTACCATGTATTGATTGCAATATAAAACGTACGACAACATTAGGTAATACGATGTTTGAAATACCACTATGCAGGCCACTTCTTCATGGAGGAAATTAGAGGCTGTGTGGGTCAGCGCACGTTTATCATAAAAACGGCAATAACGATTTTACTAGAAAAAAAAAACAACAGTTAATGTGTATCACTGAGAAAATAATAACTAGCCAATTGACAGCACGGGTAAAACTAGTTTTACTATTATCATTTTTTTAAAAGTAAAAATAAAGTAAATAAACAAATGTAAACTTTGCTTGACTTATAAAGTTTGTATTTCTGAATTCAAAAGAACTATGTTAGGAAAAGCCTTTTCAGGAGAGTTAACATAAGTGATTCATAGTCACTTTAAAGAGCTCGCTTAAGGATTGTGAATTAGACACTGACGGCTGGGAAACACTAGCTCTCAATCGCTTCTCATGACGTGTATTCAGTGATGCAGTGAGAGTCAGTGACTTAAGATATAAAAAAGTGATTAAATTATCATTGATAAAAATGCAGAACAAAAAGGTTAAATGCCCAATATATGAAAAAGCAGAAAATATGGGAAAATATGGGAAAACAGAAATAAACAACACAACTTGATTCCTGTTTCAGACTTCATCTTTCCTGTGTGGGTATTTATATTTGTATATGAACATTTTTTATTACAGATCAAATGATATTTTAACTAAACGGTTAAAATAACTGTACATTTTTTGTTCTTTTATCTTGGTAACAAACAGTTCAAAAATTTCATCAGGAAAAGTTTATTTCACTTTCTTCGTGTCTTAACATAAACAGTTCTGAGGCACGTGTCATTGTGATGCTATCGTCGGGGTTACAGGTCATGTGTGACACGAAGACAGACGGAGGTGGATGGATCATCTTTCAAAGAAGAATCAAAGGAAAAGTAGATTTCTATAGAGGCTGGAAGGAGTATCGTGACGGCTTCGGAGATTACAACATTGGTGAATTTTACCTGGGAAATGAAAATATTTTTAAGTTAACTTCTACTGGACAATATGATTTAAGAATTGATTTAGAATTTAACAACAAGACATACTTTGCACAGTACGAAGATTTTAAAGTATTAAGTGAGACAGAGAAATATAAACTACAGATAGGAAACTATTCAGGAAATGCTAGTAATGGTTTAAATTATCATAAAAACATGTTTTTTACTACTTTTGATAGAGATAATGACAAGACCAGTTTTAATTGTGCTGTAGAGCATTCAGGTGCATGGTGGTACAATGATTGTTTTAGTTCAAATCTAAACGGGAAATGGAAAAGTAAAATATTACTCCAGGGATTGTTCTGGGGTGGAATAACTGGACATAATGACAGTGTTTCATTTAGCGAGATGAAAATGAGAGAAAGAAAGTAAAACTCACATTTTCATGGATTCTGAACACTTGAGGGTAAAATTGAAGCAACAACCAATTTTTTTTTTTTACATAATGAGATTATTTCACTGAAAACTGTTTTTCCAGTAACGCAACTCTTAGATTTATCTTGAAAATATTTAATATGTGTTAAATATTTATATTTAATAGTTTTTTGTCTATTTTTGGAAAGATGAAAAAATAACACATTTTATTGTATTTATTTATTTTTTTTTTATTTCTAAAATTTTTAATGTTAATATTTTGAACAAGTTAGTTTAACATATTATTTAATAAACAACTTTAAAAAAAGCTGGTATCAACACATTATGTCTGTCTGTCTGTCAGTCTGTGTGGTATAACTTGTACACCCTATTTCTTAACCCACACTCGAAATAAGATCAAGTTCAAATTTGCGTTTTTATTTCTTGTATCCAATAAAACCAAAATTGTAAGAAAAAAATAATTCATTAACTATCGATAATAAATTATTGTTATCGATCAAGGGAGAGCAATAGAACTAGACGGATCTGGTCGCATTGGTTTTATTAACCAATAAGAGAGGTCACACAACTGTTTGAGTAGAAACACAAACTTAAAGAAGAAAAAAAAATATCGTAAAAATAATCACAAATATCTTTAGTTAATTTCTCTATGGCCGAGGTGTAGAAGTGCATTTAAAGAAATAATCTGAAAACCTACTTATTGTTACGGTAGTAGCGCACCATGGTGCGAATGATGACAATGGGTGCCTGTGTGACGGAAGAAATGGAGACAGAGGAAATATTTAGACCAATAGAGACAGTGGCAACAGAGAGTAGGCAAACATGGAAGGATGTTACAGTGAATGGAGTTTCTCTTGAAAGAGCTAAAGAAATTAAGGCACTAATTGAGGAGTATAAGAATATATTTACTGATTTACCTGGAAAAACAAGTATTATAGAACATGATATCGAATTAACTGGGAAAGTACCGAATAAACTGCCACAATATACCATTCCATTACATCATAGAGAAGCCTTACAGAAGGAAATTGATGAGCTACTAACACTAGGGGTGATAGAACCATCTAGTTCACCATGTGCTGCACCAGTCGTGCTTGTTAAAAAAAAATGTGGCAACTTAAGATTGTGTGTGGATTATCGACAGTTGAATAAAGTTACAAAATTTGATCCATTTCCAATGCCACAAGCAGAAGAAATGTTTACTAGGCTAAAAAATGCAAAGATTTTTAGCACGTTGGATCTGTCTAGAGGATATTGGCAAGTACCTCTAAAACTAGAAGCTAAACCATTATCGGCATTTAAGACACCTTCTGGCATATATCAATGGAATGTGATGAGCTTTGGCTTGGTAAATGCCCCAGCCACGTTTAACAGAATGATGGCCAAATTATTCAATCATAGAAGAGACATAATTTGTTATCTAGATGATATATGCATTTTCAGTGAGCATTGGGATGAGCATTTAAAAAGCCTTGGAGAAGTTTTCAAAATTATCAAAGAAAACAATTTAACATTAAAACCAACAAAGATAAAAATTGGCCTCAGTGAAATTTCATTTTTGGGGTATAAAATTAAAAATGAGTGTATTACACCACTGGAGGAAACAGTATCAAAAATATTGGACATTAAGGTACCAAAGACAAAGAAGCAAATTAGAAGCCTACTTGGTCTATGCAACTTTTATAGAAAATTTATCCCAAATTTTTCAGAAATAATTGACCCGCTAACAAATCTGACAAAAAAAGGAAAACCTAATAATATTGTGTGGACGGACGAATGTCAAGAAGCACTGGACATAATTAAAACTTTCTTTTCTGGGGCACCCATTCTAAAATTACCTGACAATACTAAGGAATTTATTTTGGCAACAGATGCATCAGCCATTGCAATAGGAGGCTGTCTAATGCAAAAATGGAATGGTGTCCCACATCCTGTTTTATATGTGAGCAGAAAACTGACAGCCGCGGAGTTGAAATATGCCACCATTGAAAAGGAGGGACTAGCTATTGTATGGTGCATAACGAAATTGGGGTTCTATCTAATGGGAGCTAAATTTGAACTGTGGACGGACCACGCTCCCTTGGCTTTCATTAATACAAATAAATTAGGTAACAACAGAATAGCCAGGTGGGCATTGCAACTTATGGATTACAACTTTGAGGTCAAGACAATACCAGGGAAAGACAATGTAATAGCTGATACACTATCACGGTGTATCTAAGAAGGAAAAGATTTGGAAGAAAGTAAAGAAGCTAGACCACGTAAACTTTGTTACAGCTGATTATTCAAAAGATTATTGTCAGTAAAATCATTTTGGTGGGAACATAATGATTAGCAGTGTAGTGAATAGATATGTATAACAGATTGGAATATTTTATAAATGTATTCGTGTATGTATATTGGTGTAATAGAATACAGTATGGGAGTAACGAAGTTCTTGTAGATATGTGAGGTGTTGAGATATATATAATGTTATGTTGTGAATATGATGAAACATGTTAGAAATTTAAAATATATGATTATAGTTATAGAGTTAATTATTATTTTATAGTTATGAATTATGAGATTAATAATGATTACTGATTGGTGTGTTGAGGAAGTTTGGGTCATGATATATTGGAATGGCTGCAAGTAATTTGGAACCTAAAATAATAATGTAGAGAATGGTGATATGTAATTTTGCAGTTGGATTTTGTTGATGTTAGTTGTTACCTGGTTTAACTGACTAAGAATTAATGAAGATAATATAGGTATATGGTGCTGTGGGTTACATTTTTTTTTGTTTAGAGGACGTTCGATGTACATCGAACTTGGCGAACAAGGGGGGTGTTACGGTAGTAGCGCACCATGGTGCGAATGAATAGGTGCGAATTTGTGTTATGAAAGGAAGAGAGGTTTAAAAGAGGAAGTGGGGAGAAACTGACACGAGAGAAGGAAAATGGTTTTGTTTTGAGATGTGATATGTTATTAAAATATATATAGAGAGAAACCCCTGAGAGTGTTATTCTTTGAAGAGTCTTGTGTCGTAACACTTATTAATAGTTTGTTTTTTTTATTTATGTACAACGTACATGTATACGATGTAAATACATAATTTTCTCTTAAAAAATTAAACATTATTTTTTAAAAAATTAGTAGTAAATATAACAAAACTTAATGATGTAGCAATCGAAATTTAAAAAAATAAAATAAATAAAAGTGTGTTACATATATGATAAATATATACTCCTCCAACTATAGGGCTTCCAGTGTTTGATTCTATCAATAGTGAATAGTTGTAAAGGCTTAAGTGATTAAAAAATATATTTTTTGTACGTTTAGAAAAGAAAAAAAGTAGCCGATGAATCAGAACGTTGAATGGACTAAAATAATTTAAAATTTTACTATCTTTTCTTGTTTACAAGATCTAAACGGGACGGACAGACATTTAAAACAAAATTAATAGCGTCTTTCCCACTTTTGGGGGCCCATTAAAATGTGTATGTGGTAAAACTATCTGTCGATCACATTTTAACTCTTCTCTCCAGGGGCGGACTGGGTGTCAAAATCGGCAAGGGCATTTCTAAACAATCCGGCCCACAAATTGTATGCCACATGATGAGCGTCCAATCATACCTGTCCTCAAAAGCATTGTGTAAATTTTAATAATGTATCGAAAGTTCTTAGTAAATAAATAATTTAATAGATGATTTTGAAACTATCTGATAAGCGCTATTACTAAAGGAATAAAGTTTAGCACTTGGAATGGGGAATGCCTTATTGTGATAAATTCTCATTCATATTTAAGACATCTGAAGCTCCTTCATTAATGAACACAATGTTTATGAGTCACTTTCACTACTCTCCATTTTCTCAGACATATTGACTTCATTTGCAAATATAAACCTTCATCCTCCATTATTTAACTTTCCATCCCACACGGTCATGGGGGCGCGGTGGCTGAGAGGTTTTGCGCTTCCAAACTAGGGGTCCTGGGTTCGAATATCGGTGAAGACTATGATTTTTAATTTCTGGATTGTTAGGTCTCCCCCTGGTTCCCCCCAACTCTAGCGAGTAGATCTAGATCTAAAACTCGAATTCAACTCTAAGATTATAGAACTTCTCTTCGCAAAGATATTTTTGTGCTTTAGCACATGAACATACTAATTATCTTATCTTATCTTATATAATACAGACGTTACTTCAAAAAAGAAGATGATTACGTCCTACGCGTCATAGTCCATTCATTTCATATTTTAATCAAATTAACATTCAAATTAGTTTTTCTAAAGCATTGTTACATGAGTGCAACTCTATTCTTAATATCGCGTAAATTAAGTTCAATTAGCTATTTTTAGCTCCATTCATAGTATTTTTTTTATTCATGAATTCACTTATAACAAGTAAATGGGAAGATCCCATGAAGCAGCATGGTCTGAATGGAAATTGTGTATCTAAATCCGCACTATTTTCATTCACAAAATAGCATAGACATAAATAAATATAGACTGGAAAATGGAATTAACTTCATTTAACTTGATTTAATAATTTATACACCTAAAAAATTAGCACGGGTCTAAGTGCGGGACCCACTCGCATATGTCGCAGTGCCTAAGGCCTGCCCTGTAAAATAGCGGCGTATGCTATGCCGCCGGTCCACTAGTAAGTTTATATCCTACTGTTTTCTGCTCCTTCTTTATTGTTATTATTTTTTTTTTTTTTTTGCAATTCCATCCGCACATTTCTACACTGTTCAAGATAATAATTGTGATTTTTGAAGGACTTCGTAGCGGGGCCAACTCGAAATCATGCGACAACTCCATCACGCCGATAAGAATTCGTTATATGTGACTGGTATGTGACTGGACCTGTCATCTATAGGACTAGGACCGTTGTTGTTAGTCCCTTTATGGATTCATCCGACAATATTCACACGGTCGATCTCTATAAAAAATAAAGCACTATAGACGGATAAAGGATATTTACGACACTGCTTTAGATTTAGTATTAGACTTAAAAAGTGTACAAAGTATTTTTGTTTGATCATGACGCTCATAGTGTTGCATTTTAAGAGAATAAAATAAATCAATTTAATGGCATTCATGCGGCCCTTTCGGTGGCCCTACCGGCCCAATTGGGTACCGGCCCACCGGGCATTTGCCCGAATGCCCATATAGCCAGTCCGCCCCTGCTTCTCTCCTAACTGACAATACCAACTTTGATTCCACCAGAATGTGGTAAATAATTACGGAGAGAAAGAGTTAAGTAAAGAAATGAAGCTATTTTCTACGAAAAAAAAATGAAGATAAAGCTTCCAATGGGGATCGACATAATAATGTTGATCACGCTTCAGTATGTAAATCTAACAACCATACACACAAGGGCCGGTCCTAACGATTGCGGGGCCCAACCAGAAACTTATTGCGCGGGGCATAGTCTGGTTGGGAATAAGGATAATAAGTCAAAAAATAAAGATTTTTTTTTGTTAGAAAATAAATTCGAATTTGAAATTTATTAATTCCTTACTAAATACTTAATTGCGATCAAATTAATTTTATTTTACGAACCATAGACTTATATATTATACGAACCTTGCAATCTAAGGCATATTTGTATACCAGTGACTATAAAAGTAAATAAATTATTGGAACTTCGATTAAGGTGAAAATTCGCCCAATTATTACAATTTAATAACATCTTTTCTTTTGTAATACAGACGTTACTTCAAAAAAGATGAAAGCCGACAATGCCTTTTTTTCTTTTATCGCGCGTAGGATTGGCGTTTTCTGAAATGAATGACACCCACAAATAGACAATTTCGTGTAATTATCAGATTTGTATGAGTTTTCAGAAGATTTTAATAGATTAAGATTTCAAGAAATTTTTCCTATGTATTTTACAATTTAATTATTACACCTAGAATTAGCGCGGGGCCTATGAAAGGCGGGGCCAACTGCCCCTGCATAGGTTGCAGCAGTAGAGGCTTTAGGGGGTGACAAGTGGGGTAACAGCCCCAGGCCACGCTCCTGAGGGGGCTCCGCGCTCGGAGATTTTTTTGTCACCTACTTTGAAAACCAAATCATTTTTTATAAACTAGGACTTGTTACTTAATATTTTACTTCTATCTTTATGATACCAATAGCCATTTAAGTTCTTTACATCCATTTTCCACATCAAAACACCGTCCAGTTTGGGTATAGACAGCATCTAATGAACTGCCGATTCTAAAAGGTTATCTATCGTCGTTTAACAGATAACAATAAATACACCAAGGTATATTTCGTACTTCATCGTCCAAAAGGATTTTATTAGGAAAAGGCGTAGTAATTAAATTTGAAATACGATTGAAAGTGCGAAAATTGTACATGAAAGAGTCATTTATAACATTTGTACAAACATACATGCAACTTTTGAAAAATTGATTTTTTTAAAACGAAAATTAATAAACAAATAAACACTTTTTTTATAGCGACCACTGGAAGGGGAAAAGACGCTATTAGTTTTTGTGAAAATGTCAATCCGTCCATCTGTCCCGTTTAGATCTCGTAAACTAGAAAAGATAGTGAAAGAAAATCCTACATCATAATATTTTTGTCAATTAAAGTTCTGATGCAAAGGCTACTTTTTTTGTTTTTTTAAATGCGAAAAATCTTATTTTTTAAATCACTTATGCAAGCATTTTTTTCATACAAATATACCAAATATACTTTTCTCTATTAATAGTCCCAAACAGGCTCTCTCATAAAGGAGTTGGCTATTTTCTATATTTGTAACACATTTATGCAAATGGATTTAGATTTTTTGTTACAAAAACTATTTTTAGCGGCCCCCGTAAAGAAAAACAGCCGCTATTAGGTTTGTGCAAAATGTCCGTCTGTCCGTCTGTCACACTCTGGGCGCCAAAACTAGAAGAGATACGAAAAATATTTTTTCACCATTAAATGCGGCTTGAAAAGTTTAGGTGCAACGACTACTTTTAGTTTTTTAAAAGCAAGCCGTTTAATTTATAAAATTAATTATGCAAGCGATTTTTTAATAACAAAACACCAATTCTAAAAGAATTACGTAAATGTAAGGGAGGAAATGTCATCAAAAGAAATGCTTTAAGCATGTAGATATAACGCACATTTTTTAAAATGAATTTTTAGCAGCGGCTTTCGTGTACTAGCGTAAAGCCCGGAAATGACATGATTCTAAACTAATTTCTTAATTTTTTTAAAAAATCTGATTTTTCAAAAAAAAATTGTTTAGTGCCCCCATTAGAATGAAACAAGCATATTTTTGTGCGTTTTGTCTGTTGGTTGGTCTGTCCGTCACGGTTAGAAAAAACACTAAAGGCTTTTGAAAATATGATTTAACATTTACTGTTCTTTCAGAAATATTGCGATAGTTTAAGGATGGGAGGATACAGGAATTGAGCCAGGGACTTAGAAGGAACATCCGAAACATCTTGCGAATATGTGGATCTGACAGGGATCCGACTCCGACGGGGGCCGCCTCTTTGTAATCTTGTTTTTACATTGGTATTGTTATGTAATGTAAGTTCTGTTTTACGAACCACTACATTTACCCCAAAAATAATGTTTACTGATTTTTAAGAGAAAAAAATCTGTTAAGTATGCATATAAGTTAGTCTGAATAAGAAGAGAGCTCCTGGTTGCCCCAGAACAAGACAGCTGGAGGTCACTCTATGGCAGTGATGCCCAGCCTAATTCGACCTGCGGGCCATTTTAATTTCTGACACTCGTGTCGCGGGCCACATGACCGAAAATGTGCAAAATCGAAATGAAATTGACCTGAAACAATTTTATTAACAATGTGTGGCTCTACTCTAGGGATATTTGAAGTTTATCTTTGTTTTTACGTGTCGGAAAATAGTTTGCCGTTTCTACTTTAAATGTGAATATTTTTGTAGCTACCTTTACCGTCGACTCATTTTATAGTCTCTCCTCTAATCTCCAATCTTTAACAATCTTTATTCACAGCTCAAAGCATGAATGACGTCATCTTTGTTTAAGAATGTTTTTTGTTTTTGTATGTTGTTGTTATCTTCTTAAAAACAGCCACACTTTCTTTACAAAGCAAATAAGTTGGATAGTACACACACAAGTAAAGATCCGTTCACTTTCCCAGGTAGATTCTAAATTCACTTCGGTTCATAGACGTACACACGTTAAAGGTCATGGTACTAATCCATCAGAGAAAAATATGAGGACTTAACGTAAATACGGATACATATTTCAATCTCTTTGTTTTTGAGGGAGGTATTTTCTACACTTTTTGGTTCGGCGGGCCGGATGGAACCACGTCACGGGCCGGATCTGGCCCGCGGGCCGTAGTTTGGGCATCACTGCTCTATGGGATACACATTTGGACCAAAAGAAAATGCGCTACCGAAGACAAACGCAGACGGCGAAAACAAAATTTAAATCGGCCTTCTGCGGACAATCGTTATGCTTGCACTGTGTTTGGCAAAATATGTAGGTAACAGCTGGGGTTGCGCAGCCACGGGAAATACTGCATTCCTTACTAATCTTCGGACTCAAGACAAGCCTTATTAAGTTGGACTTAATTTAAAACAACAATTAATAATTAGGTTTTCATATTATCGCGTAGACTGTTTTTTTTTCTTTTTTTTTTTTGAGGATTTGAATTGACCCCTTAAATAACTATTAGATCATTTAGATATTCATTATAAGTGTCACATATGCCATTCTGGGTTGATTTCTATATTGGTATTACACGAGATAGAAATTAAAATCTATTGGCTAGAAGTTGCATCAGTCGGTTGCATCAGTCACATGACAACTTCCGCCCAGGGTCTGTAATTGCGTGAGATTTTCAGTCGGTGCGTGAATGTCTTACTGGAAGGTTGTGTATTCTAACAACTCTAAGTTTTATTAAGAAACTAGCTAAATTTTACCCGGCTTTGCTCGGGTTTTTCTTTCTACAAATAGCATACATGAAGTCCCTTTGAATAATCAATTTTTTTCGCCCCAGGTGTAATTTTTCCAATACATCTTTTTTTTGGTGGCATAATGAATCTAAAAAAAATAAAAGTAAAAAGTTGAATAGGTGACGTTTTATTGCATAACCTGTTAACACAAATAGTTTTCTCAATACCCATTTTATTTTTTACCAGTCCAAAAGGTAGGCTACAACGTTTGGAGAAACCACATATGTTTCAAATAATAATAATAAAGATAAGATAAGATAATTTTTATTGATCCAATTTAATGGAAATTCATTTTGATTACAATTGACAACCTCAGCGTAACTACTGTACAAAAAACAATATTGATGAAAAATTCCAACAACATTAACATACGAAACACATACACATTCACAACCAGCGCTTTATGAATTTGACTTCTATGTACTTCTCGATGTCAACAGCTGATCTCATTATAAAAAGCAATGATAAACCTTTTTTTTTTTCAGACGGAAATATACACAATTTAGCAATAATAGCATAATACATTCACATGATGGCCCGTGTCTTTCCATAGCCGAGTAGGCCTAATTTTGTAGATTAATAGCTTATGGTAGATTCTTACTATCCCAGTGAGAAAATTGTCACATGCAGACGATGTTTAGTAAAAGTTTATATT
>JADKLZ010081101.1:67560-78006 GCA_021533235.1 Biomphalaria straminea | reverse complement strand
AAATGATTTTATTCCTTGTAACTTCTTGTGTGAGTAAAGAGGTCAATCCTTTGTACTTTCACCATTATTTCTGCTTCTATTGTGCTTGGCATCTGCAATCCAGGACTTTCTTTTAAAGGTTACTTTTCTTGTGGATCTATCTAGTGCCACTTTTCCCCAGCTGTTAGTGCCGACTTTGAAGAGCTTTATGTCGCGTTTGCATACACCAGTGCACCTTAGCAGTGGAAGACCAGCGGATCTCCTGCCTTCTGTTAAATCACCATACGAATGTCTGTCAAAGTCGACCTTGTGGCATTCATAATAACTAAATCTATGTGCAAATATAGACAAATGTGAAAAGAATTGCAAGCCTCTTCCATAAAACTTTGTATTTAAAAAAATAAATGTACCCAATGCTTGAGATCCTGCTTGTATACTTAGGCCCTATATAAACCGATCCGGTATCAATGTATTAAGTAGCAATAACCCCGCAAAATAAATGTAAATGAAGGAAGATTAAGTTATACATATATTTTTGTGATGGTACGCACCGGTACTTGTACCGGCACCTTTTTCAATGTCGGGAAAAATTATTACTTTTATAGTATTTCAACGTTAATTGTTAATTTATTAGTAGTTGAAAGTTAGGCAATCTATCATGAGTACTGGCACCTATTTTTTTAGTACAAAAAAAAAACAATTTTATATATGAATACAGTTTACTTTCAGCCGACATTCTCTCTGTGGCATTTTACGTCTCGTGAGACGATGTTTTCCCTTCGCAACTTCTTGTGTGGCTAACGAGGCCAATCCTTGATACACAGCTGCGGTTGCAGGTTGCCGAACTTCTGGCAAGCAGTAGATAGTTTGTAAACAAGGGTCTGGAGCTGAATATCAGGGTCAGCTACAATGCTGCATCATCAGCATACAAGAGTTCCCTAATAAGTATCCTCCTAACCTTGGTTTTTGCCCGCCGACATTCAGCCGACATTATTAACCGTATTACTAACAACATCTGTATGTGAAAGTCTTAATCATCTCGAGTCTTAGACAGTCATTATTTTAGACTAGATTTAAGTTAAGTCTAGACCTAGATCTAGTAGGCCTATTACTAAAAAAAAAAGTCATTAGAAATCATTAGCAATTTTTTATTAGGTCTAGGCATTGAAAAGTAAATCTATTATAAACTATAATAGATCTAAGTCTAAGTACTAACTTATTAAATAAGTAGAAGTATTATAATGAATATTGTATAGATCTAGATTGACTAAATTATAGATAGATCTATAGATCTAGTTAAGTACATTAAGTTAATTATAGATTATGGCTTTATGGTAAATGTATTACAGTAGCCTAAATTATTAGATCTATGTCCTATGTATATATATATAATAATCTACTAATTAATCAACTTTAGTCTTTATTAATATCTATACTTTATTCTAATAAAAAAATGACTATAGGAATAGCATAGGATAGAATCTATACTATTACTAGATCTATTCGAGTTTTATATATGGATCTAGACTAGAATTAGATTATAGATCTAAATATAGGACATACTAACAGAGAAATGATATGTAGTATTGCACAAGAAAAGAAACTGGGTTTTTCTAAACTCTAATACTTGGTATGCAATAGTAAAACTGTAACCACTAAATAAATCGAAACTCGAAATCAAAAACGTAATTTTTTTGTAGTATATATAGGTCTGTGGTTGAATTTTATATAGAGAAATGCCTTTTGTAATTTCCTTTACAGAAAAATTGGGCTATTCGCGTCTGACACATATATGTTCAGCAACAAACCCTATTGTGTTTGCTTAATGTGGAGTGGTCATACAAGAAGATGACAAACTGGCATGGTTAGTCAAGCATGTTCGTACATCTATCTTTACACTAAAATAGTTACACACCCTCCCAGCAAAGAAAGTAAATAGACGGTGTGTCCAACTGATTTTAACAACCTGACCAGATAGACGTACACGTGTAGGTCTATATAGTGTACTGAGTGTGCAATAATGACAAGGCCACCTCGTTTTTTTCCCTTATTTCTACAATGTTAAAACAATAATTTCATATCATCGAACCGAACCGAACCCGAACTTTGGATCTGACCGAACCGGACCCGAACTTTGGATCTGACCGAACCGAACCGAACCCGAACTATACTCGTCATCGAACCGAACCGAACCTAAACTTAAATCTGACCGAACCGAACTGAACCCGAACTTTAAAAGTTGGGTTCGATTCCCATCTCTAATATTTTCGTAGGGGAGAGATTGAAAATGATATTTTTACTGTAGGTGGAGAGACTATTGAAATAGTGTAAACCTTTAAATACCTTGGTACAATCTTAGACAGTATACTAAATTTTACAGCAAATACTGATTAAAGCAAAAAAAAAAGGGCAGCAAAGATTGCGATTACTAAGAAAACTGTCATCTTTTAATGTTAGCGAAAAGGTCTTGGCTATGTTTTATCACGCTCACATCGGCACTATTTTACATTTTAATATCACTGCCTGGTATGGCAATCTAAGCATTAAGAATAAAAAAAAACTTCAGAGAATCCTAAATGCTGCTGGTAAAGTCATTGGCAAAAAGCAAACCCCCTTTGGGCAGCTTTTTGAGACAAATATCCATACAAAATCTAAAAAGATTCTAGAAATAAAAAAAAACACCCTTTGGGTCAGGATTTTGTGATATTACGATCACAAAAGAGATACAAGACACCGATAGCAAAGACAAACAGACACAAAAACTATTTTGCTCCTCTGGCAATTAAATCATTAAACAGAAACAATCTGATGTAAACTTTTGACATGTACATTGTGAGTGAGTCTGGTGTGAATGAACATTTTGTTTCTCTTTATGGTTATAAATGTTTTGTTTGGTATAATGCACAAATTGTAAGACAAATTTCCTTATAGACAATAAAGATTATTATTATTATCCCTAATGGGGTTCTGGAAAAAGCCTTGACGCCATAAGCGTTGCTTGCATACTTCATTGCAGTAACGTATTCTTCTGACATCTACAGCTCATTTTTTCCAATGGAGTTCGGGGTGTTTTCTTGAATTCTACACTGAAGAAACGCTTTCTCCTGCACTATAGCTTATTATTCATTGTATTAAAAAAGGACATTTCGAATAATGTTGAAAAATAATTCTAATACGAATTTATAGGCCCTTAATTTTATCTCACATAAATATAAAAAAAAAAAAAAAAAAAAAAAAAAAAAAAAAAAAAAACGAGTTGTTCCTTGAAAAGATAAGATACCCCACATATTTCGATTTAGGCTCTGAGGATCAATGCCGAAAATAAATCACTAAATAATATTCAATAAAATTCAGGCATAAAATGTGAGTTATTGTTTCAAATTTATTTAACTAGAAAAATATCAGATTGACTAAAGGTTGGAAAATGCGACTAAGAAAAGAATATTTGGACTAATCTCAATCGTGACGCTTATACTGAAAAAAATCGTTTCAATTATAACTTTTCTAAAGCAAAGTCTTTTTAAAAATAAATATGATAAATTCATTTGGAATAACATAACCTATGTCTGGAAATGGGGAGGGGCGGTATAGTGAAAACGATTAATACTCTCTTCTTTTCATCAATTCTGCTAATGATTGCATTTGGTATTAAAGAATAGTGGTGGGGCTACTCGATATAAAAATTAAGCTTATAGCATCTATAAATTTTACTAGTGACAGATAGTTTTATATTTTGTAATTTCTTTACTATTATACCAAAAGAACATCTATTGGTTTGCCCGATGTTAGGTAGGCGATTGCTTGTATCGCCTAACCCCCTTTACCTTACCGAATCGACCAAAATACCAGAAGGGGATTGACTTAGTATAAATGTATATATTAATTCGATTAATTTAGTTCAAAAACTTTTTTTTTCCATAACAGTAGGACCGCCCTCCACTCAAAGTGTTTAGATGGGAAGGGCAGTAGATGTATTCACCCCTACCCTCCGAAATCGGCCAACATCTGAACGTCTTAATATAAAGTTTGGTTGAAATATCAATAACAAATTTTAATCATATAGATATTTAATTGATTCTATTAACAAGCTTTGATTTCTACAAATCTACACTCAAACGTTTATGAATGGGGGGGGTGATGCCATCGCCCTTCTCCAGACCCCAGCCTGCTGCATTTGATGTAAGTCACTATTTGGTGACGAAATGCCCCTATCTGTTTCAGTTTAATTTATTTTAGAAACAATCTTCTTACTAGGATACATTACATAATCATTTTTTTAAAGGAATAAAACTCTTCAATATTTTAGAGATATTATAGTTACTGTAGAGTTGTTTCCCTTAGAAGGGCATATTTTATGTATAATTTCAATTTCATAAGACAAGGAAAATATTTAAATAAATAAACAAATATTAAATCAAGTAGTTATAGCCTACGCTGCACATTATAAACCTCATAAAATATTCACTAGGCAGACATCAAAGACTTTTGTTTTTAATTAATTTTAAAATCATTCAGATCAGATTATAATTATATACAAATATCATCTCTGAGTAATGTTAAATATAATGTAAACTTAGCACAATAATAATGATATACTGCAAGCAACATTAAAGTTACAATGAAGGTTATGGTATGTTTATGTACTGGTAGGATAAACTAAATAGTAATCAAAGTAAGGAAGGAAATCATTTTTTAGCGGCCCCCGTAAGGGGAAAAAGCCGCTATTAGGTTTGTGCAAAATGTCCGTCTGTCCGTCTGTCACACTCAGGGCGCCGAAACTAGAAGAGATACGAAAAATATTTTTTCACCATTAAATGCGGCTTGAAAAGTTTAGGTGCAACGGCTACTTTTAGTTTTCTAAAAGCAAACCGTTTAATTTATAAAAATTATTATGCAAGCGATTTTTTGATAATAAAACACCAATTGTGAAGCAATTACGTAAATCTAAGGGAGGAAATATGAACTATGAACTTTCATTTAACTCTTTAATATTTTAAACTAAAAACATGTACGCCAGCAAGCACGTTCTCCTTCTGACAGCATCCTGTCACCTACTTTGTAATCATTTGATTGGACTATAGCATTTCAGTGTTTACGTCCATCTTTGTTTTGTCTCACTATTTCTCATTATCTCAACTCATTACATTACACACTATTACATTTCTTGATAATTGTTCAAGTCTCACTGGTCAAGGATTTCTCTCTGGTCACGCTTGTCATATCAAATACCAGGACGTTATGTTGACTTAGAGATGTTGTTGTAACTTGAACTGATAAGAAAGTTTCTTGCAGACTAAATCATGAGCTTATCACTTGTCTTTTAACTATATAAACCAGTATTCTCTCCTTTGTTTTCACTAGTACCACAATGGCCTTCTTTTTACGTCTGGCTCTGTGGGCGACTTTAGTTTTATGGTCAACTTCAGGTCAGTTCATTTGGTTCTTGTTCTGTGGGCGTCCTTAATTTTTTGTCAGCTTTAAGTCAGTTCATTTAGTTCTTGACTTCTGTGGGTATCTTTAGTTTTCTTGTCAGCTTCAGGTCAGTTTATTTAAATCTTGAATTTTGTGGGTGTCTTTATTTTTGTGTCAGCTTTAGGTCAGTTCATTTAGATCTGGACATTTGTGTAAGGGGCATGATAAAGTTCCCCTTTCAGACCTTGTGGTCTATAGGGCAGATGATGTAAAGGTCATCTGATTATGTGGCCTACGGTTAACGAGGGTGCCAAGTTGTCAGCACAACGACCAACCGCCTTTACTTTTCCCCAACTAATGTCAGGTACTTATTAGAGCTGGGTGGACTCAAGGGCGCCCGAAAATCCCGAAATAAAAATCCCAGTCTTCACCAGGATTCGAACTCGGGACCTCCAGTACGGAAGCCAAGCGCTTTACCGCTCAGCCACCGCGCCCTCAAGGGGCATGATGGTATAGTGGTAAAGGGCTTTGCTTTCGAACAAATAGGGAGTAGGTTTAGATCTCGGTGAATGTTGAGATTTTCAATTACGTTTTACTAAGATGTCGCACAACTCTAACGGGTATCTGTCTAAATTTGTAAAGCATCAAGATTGACAGACCTGAATAGAATGATAGAATATTAGGCCAGATGGGTCATACTGATGATTATCAAAAGTGGTTTGAGTAGGAAAGTCATTGTGAGATTAGGGAGTAGTGGATAAAATGGTCTAGATACACACATTTTATGACTCTTAATGAGGCAAAACAAACATTTATACGTAATGTTGTAGGTTGATTTGTGCGTCTTAACCGACGTGATTTTTGAGACTACTATGGTCTAACTTTTGAACTAATTCGAACTTAGATAATGGGAAACGATAAAATACAAAGTAATACACATTTTTTGTCAATTTAGATTAAAAATGAGGGCAAGTTGGTTTGTTGAATTTATAAATTAAAGATAATCTATGTAAAAAATCATTAAGTTTGTCTTGTCAAATTGTTTAATGTTTTACTAATGTTATTTTCTTTTTCCTTTGGTAGTTTAAAATAAGCTTTCAAAAAAAGTTGTGTTTTAGAAATATAATTTTAATATTTTCAGAACTTGTCATTAATGTCCAACCAAGCGTTATATCACCAGAGATAACACCACAAATTGTTATCAACTGTTCTATAACCAACAACCAAGTGAAACATCTTGATGTGATCAAATCTTTAACTCTTTCTCGTTATAATGAAACTATGGGAGAATTTGAAGATCTTTTTACATTAAACTCTTTAACACTTAATCTCAAACAACTTCATCAAATAAAATATTCACAAATCAGTTTTGGAAATCTGTATATAATTTTAACGCTAAATAATCCATCACAGTTTGACGCTAAAGTCTATAGATGTAATGCCATTGAAGACAATGCAGAATCAAACAATATTTCTTTGTTCGCTAAGAAGGCAGTAGAATATGAAACAAACTCGACCGCTTTAATTGAAGAGATACGACGTTATAAGAAAAATGAGAACTTTCAATGTTCTTTTAAGAAAGATGAGCACTCTGAAGTCAATCAAAGTAAGTTACAACAAATAGAAAGCAACATATATATGGGCAAGTGTTTCGAATTCTTTTAAAGATTTGTAGTCTTCTTTTTCTAGCTGTCACGCATTCCAACCCTTGAATATATTTAGTTGATTTTTAAATGTTTCTGCTCAAATAATATAGGTTGCTAATATTTTTTATATTGATTTTGATTCTTTACAGGTTAAAAGTTTAGTTCTGAACCTTGTAGTCTAGGGTTTCAATCCCGTTGTAGACTAAGACGGAAGCGTGGTCGAGAGGCTAAGTGCGCTTGAACTTGGCTTGGCTTGGCTACCTAGAAGTGGGCTGGAGGTTCGGCACCCGACTCGGGCAGAGTTGCTTTTACTGAGCTGCCTAAAGGCAGCACGGAAAACCAACTCCTAGATACCCCCTCCCCCCACAGGTCCACAAATGAGATTGGACCAAAGCGCTCTGAGCATGAAAGTAGCACTATATAAAAGCTATACTAATGATATTTTAAAGAAACGTTTGAGCTTACCAAACTCTGATGAACAATATTAAAGACGTAAAAGGTTTTGGATCTTTCGCTAGCGATACATATAACCCGTTACTTATAAGTATATACATTTCTCTAAGAGATTAAAAGATCCAAAAGTGGTCTACCTCTTCACGCTTAACAAAAAAGAATAGTATCGTTGTAAAAAAGATTGATTTACATAAAACTTAGTTATGTTTTTTTTTTTTAAGTTGTTTGTATATATTCTTAAATGGTAATTAAACATTAATTCTTGAAATTATCTAAATAATATCCACAAATATCCACAATTATGTTTCAATAATTATCACCCTCTCTAGAATGTAAGATCTCTTTTTAGATCTTGCGGTCTATAGGATAGATGATGTAAAGGTCATCTGTTTGTTTGGCGCCACGGTAAATTATAGGGTCATATTGCCAGCACAACAACCAACCGCCTTTACTTTTCCCCCAACTCATTCCAAGTAACCATTAGCTGGGAAGACTCAGAGGCACCCAATTATTCCGAACTTAAAAAACGCATTCGTCACCGAGAATCGAACCCGGGATCTTCGGTTCGGTAATCAAGCGCTTTATAGCACTTTTAGCGCACATTTCTATTTTCTGATGTATTCTACATATTCTAAATATTTTTACCTTTTCACCTTTTCAATTTATTGCATTGAAACTTAACAATTGTTCCAAAAATAAATTACTTTCATAATAGTTCATCCGGATTATTGCCATTTCCTTTTTTCAGATGCATGTACTAATGTAATTGTGTAGCTTCGATGTACACATAACCTTTTTTTTACAACAAATTAGAAAGGAGAAAAAAAAATTTACAGGCCCCCCCCCTTTTCGATGAAAAAGAATTACAAATCCTAAAATTTTTATGGACTTAGGCGACCTCTTGCTAATTGTTCTCGACCCTCTAAGTGGTGCCGAACTACAAGTTAAGAGCGTAAGTTCTATGTATACGTGCTGCCCTGTTAATAAAACCTGTCTTGTTCATTTAATTCACCTGAGTTTATTACAATATGCATTAGCCTATATCCAAAAGTCTTCTATTTAGACAACAATAAAAAATAAATTATAGGCACTTTTAAATTTTAACATCTAGATTATTCTAGATTATCCATTTGTCGAAACTTGTTAAACTCTTTATAATTTTGCTGTCTAGGATCAAGAGTTTCTTTTCATGGAAGTCTAGACATTATTAGAGAACTAATCGAGCCCCTCACATTAAAATGTCTATACAAGGTAAGATTCTATGCATTATTATGTTTAATCTTTAAAGCTGTATTTTACAATAAACAATTACGTTTTTTTTTTGTTCTCATTTTAAAGCTACAGTTTGTCGATCATGATTTGAACGAAACCTCCACACTTCAGTCTATGTTCATTCTTCATGGTAATTACATTTAAAAAAAATATTTTTTAATAATTTTATGCCTTGAGTTACATGGATTTTAACTATGGTTATTTTGTGAATTAAGCTTATTTTCTTTTTAAAATTTACTATAATTATATAACATATTCAAGAATGGATATTTTGTTTGAATTCATATTTAATGTGAGGGCGCGGTGGCTGAGCGGTAAAGCGCTTGGCTTCCGTACTGGAGGTCCCGGGTTCAAATCCTGGTGAAGGCTGGGATTTTTATTTCGGGATTTTCGGGCGCCCTTGAGTCCACCCAGCTCTAAAGGGTACCTGACTTTAGTTGGGGAACAGAAAAGGCGGTTGGTCGTTGTGCTGGCCACATGACACCCTCGTTAATCGTAGGCCACAGAATCAGATGATCTTTACATCATCTGCCCTATAGACCACTAGGTCTGAAAGGGGAACTTTACTATATTTAATGTAACGTTTTTGTACAAACATAATCAAGAAAATTATTGATTCTTTCTGATGCGACACAAAAAAAAAGAAGCAATTTTATATCCGCATTATCGTAGGACCTTTCGGGATCAGGACAGATCGTAGTGTACAGTAATATAAACAAAGACTTATATATTAGGGTTGAAAAATAAGATATTTTCAGTTAAGCCATAAGACAACCGAGACCAGTGGCGTAGCTAGGGTGGGGGGAGGAGGGGGACATTTTTAAATCCATCCGGGCCCACACTTGAGCGGGGGCCCCAATTGTTTTTTTTTACATTTAAAATAAAATATTACTCAAAATGCAGGGATTTCCAAAGAGGTCAAGTTCCCCCCCCCCCGGGCCCCCAAAGGATGGAAAATTCCTAGCTACGCCCCGACCGAGACCTTGTTTTGTAAATACGTCTCACTCGAAACGGTTTATAAAAGTACGTCATAATGTATTCTAATACCAAAGACAAGCGTAAACATCAAAAAGGTAAATTAAATCAATCACAGCTTTGGATGTATCTTAATATAAATAATGTTATTAATTAGTATTTTCTAAATTAAAGAAATTCCTATTTAATATTAAAGTTAATAAATCTATTTAATTTTGATATAAAAAAAACCCATAAACCTTTAACCTTTATACTTTAACTTGGCCGTGTCAGATGAATTCTAAGATGCGCACCCTTTCTTGTTTGCATTTAAACATATACATCAACAACTTTTTTTACAGAGTCAAAAGGTGTGATAGCATATTTAAATAAAGGTCAATCAGTAGTAACAGTGATTCAAGGACTGAATGCTAAACATGTTAAAGGTCAAATCTATGACAACAACTCCAATGATTCCTATCTTCAAGTCACATGGACCAACCTAAAAATGTCCGACTCAGGAAAGTATTTTTGTGAAGCTCATGTTCAATATTTAGATGGAAGATCTGATAAGTTTAATGAAATGCTGACCATTACAGTTCTAAGTCCAACACTTAATGACTTGATGAATGTAATACAGAAATTAATAACACAAGTCGATGAAGACAAGGAAAGTTTACTAGGTAGTAAACAAAATAATCTATGACAACAACCCGACATTTTTAGGTTG
>JADKLZ010081101.1:46952-67460 GCA_021533235.1 Biomphalaria straminea | reverse complement strand
AGCTACGCCCCTGAATATAACTAGCTTTAAAGAAGACATGGATCTAAAAATACAAAATATGATGATATTGAGAGTAGGTATGGAAAGATTTATCACAAGCCTTGCAGAAATCGTCAATACAAATGCACAAAATATTAAAAACATGGAATTAAATATGGATACAAATATTACAAGCATAAACGAATATATGGATAATGTAACACACGATATTATGAGCATAAGAGTAGATACAAATAGTAATATTACAATGCTTAAAAAAGACGTGGATACTAATGCAGTAAATATTAAAATCTTGAGAAAAGAACTAGATAGGAATATTACTAATCTTAATGAAGATTTGGATACAAACAAACAATTGAAAATTAAGTTGCGAGATAATCTTACGATGGAGCTGGCAAACATTACAACTGATCTAACAAAGCTGAAGGATCAAATGGATGAAGGTAGAGTATTCACTTTTATAGTTCCACTTTGATATCATAAGTATGTTTTATATTTTTTTAAAACTTTGTATGGGCACCCTACTCGAGCATAGTTGTGTTTTCCAAGCGCCTACTATCCTCTGGTCCACATTTGAGATATGACCATTGCGCTATGAGCATGCTATATTTATGACGGTAGAACTAATTAAAATCTATATTTTTATAATTTGAAATAAATTTAAATACATTTAAATTAAGATAAGATAACATAGAGTTTATCATAGAGTTATAATCTTGTAAGTTTATTTCATTCTTAAGTCATTAACAATTTTAAATGTGGAAAATATTACACATTAAAGATTACATAGATTTCATTTAAATCTTCATTTTAGCTACAAATAACCACATAAAATGCAAATGAAGTATTTATTTCATATATTAAGATAACAAAACAACGTAGCTATGATAAACTACGATTTGATCTACATCTAAATATATGCACCAAATAAACAAGTGCAATCTACTTCTTCTTGACAGCTATTTGCTGCTGAACTCTCAGCTCTTTTGCAAACTGTGCCAAGGAAAAATAGTGTGCTGTTTTCTTGAGTTGTTCAGCACTGCCGTACAGAGTGTTGCTTATGTTGGGCTGTAGTGGTAGTAAGGTCTGCCTAAGATGGATTAGGATGCGGGATTCAAAAAGATTATGGTTTGCGGTTTTATAAGGGTTGGCGCAGTGTCTACTAAGGGATTTTTTATTGAGATGATAATTTAACATAGGTGCGTATGCTGTTCCAAGTATGAAGATTGTAGATTGCTCTTTGCGGGGGAGGAAGTTAATACTATTACAAAGTTGTCACTTTCAAACGCAATAAAATTAAAAAAAAAAGATTACAAAGAGAGTTTGTGTGATACACAAAGTCAGAGGCGGCCCCCGTCGGAGTCGGATCCCTGTCAGATCCGCCTATTCGCAAGATGTTTCGGATGTTCCTTCTAGGTTGAAAATAATTAAGTTCCCGCTGGATGGCTAGCCTTATCTTGATGTTTGCGCACTTGACTTTAGTTTGGATTTATCGTTGGTCCCTGGCTCAATTCCTGTACGCTCCCATCCGTAAACTATCGCAATATTTCTGAAAGAACAGTAAAGGTTAATTCATATTTTCAAAAGCCTTTAGTGTTGTTTTTTTTTCTAACCGTGACGGACAGACCAACCAACAGACAAAACGCACACAAATATGCTTCTTTCATTCTAATGGGGGCACTAAAAAAATCTGATTTGTTAAAAAATTTAAGAAATTAGTTTAGAATCATGTCATTGCTGGACTTTACGCTAGTAGTACACGAAAGTCGCTTCTAAAAGTTAATTTAAATATATGTGCATGATAACTACCTATGCAGGGCATTTCTTATAGTAACATTTCCTCCCTTACATTTACGTAATTGTTTTAGAATTGGTGTTTTATTATTAAAAAATCGCTTGCATAATTAATTTTATAAATTAAACGGTTTGCTTTTAGAAAACTAAAAGTAGCCGTTGCACCTAAACTTTTCAAGCCGCATTTAATGGTGAAAAAATATTTTTCGTATCTCTTCTAGTTTTGGCGCCATGAGTGTGACAGACGGACAGACGGACAAATTGCAGAAACCTAATAGCGGCTTTTTCCCTTATGGGGTCCGCTAAAAACGCAACTGTAAAAGGTCAAACAAAATAGCAAAATGTAGAAAAACATGTTCTTAAACGAAAACAAAAGAACAAATAGAAAAAAAAAAACTTTGATAGTTGTTTTTTTTTATTATTTAAAAAAAAAGGTACATAGTAAGATATTGGTTAAGGTGGATTGTGCCCTGGGTATCCCTTGTAGAATCGTCACATCCTGGAACCACGCTCATTCACGCTATCACATTTACCAGTTTTAGAAAAAAACACACTTCGTAATGGGTTTATATCCATTAGTATAGTGTAGTGATACATAGACCTGTATCTGGAGTAGTGCAGTCCAAACCCACGTGAAAAGCACCAAGAGGGGGTGGGGAGATCCACAATTTTTTTTGCCTTAGATAAATGAAATGCAAGTGGACAGGCAGTGTGGTTATTATTGCTCTTGGTCAATACCAAGCATCGATACCGTCATGGCGACGCATCGTACCAAAGTCAGAGTTTTCCTTCTCCTAGATGGGTTGCATTATTTAGGCTGACATGTCCATCAATACTAAGCTAAACTGGTTTTAGGGCACCAAAGTTTCGCCTGTCATCCTTTCTCCTGTCAGTTTGTAAGAACAGGTTTTTTTTTTTGGAAAATCACACGTGAAGGCCAGGATCTAAATTTGACTGTCAGAGGTATTTATTTAGAGACGCAAGCAATTGGACCATTTCTTGGAAAGAGGGAGTTTATCTCCAGTTTTACCCTCGGCATTGATAGTCCTATGAAACCTAACGTGTGCAAACAAAAAACGCGCTAAATAACAGACGATTTATGTAGAAAAAGTGATGTCTTTATACGTGATTAATTAATGTGTTATTGAGTTTTTGAGTCTTGCGTAACTATTTTCACTAACATTTGAAGCGGCAAATACAAGTAACTGGCGACCAAACCACTTAGCTTAGAGCGTGCCCTTAATTCGGTTTAAAGAACGTGTTGTAGTCAATTATTCTAGGTTCAATAACAATTATATAATAGCTCAAAAGTACTCGACTAAATAACATGACACAAAATAGTGTGGACTGAATATATTAATAAAAACAACAAACTAAAAGTTTAAATGTGAATTAAAATTTCGAAACAATTTTTAATTTAAAACTAAAACATTCATTCCCAAAGTGTTATAATAAATAATTCACAAAAAGACAACTAATACTTCCAAAGTCCAAAGGGTACAAGGGAGTGAGGGACTATTAGATTTAAATGACTCTCCACGATAGTTGAATCTATTTCGCAGAACTTGACCATAATTTGATTCCTCATATGGAATCACCAAATACAATTATATGATTGCAGCCACTTATGATCTTTAACTTAACAACAGTTAATACTACTTGTAATAACTTATTGAAATTATGTAATGTGTCTTTTGGTAACTGATATTACAGATATCCGAATTAAATAGAAAATGAAAACAAAACAGCTTATTACGTAAATCTTCTGCATTACTAAATATAGTAAGATTATTTTTTGGTTTCTTCTTAAATTAAGGAACTTCTATGGCAATTTACTTCTCCACAGACGGCCATTTCCCTTTGCAACTTCTTGTGTCACTAAAGATGTCAATCCTTAAGGGGTTACTGGAGTCCAAAATTTATTTTTTTTATTTTTGCTTTAACCCAATAACTTTTGTTATATTATGTCATATGACAACTCATTGAAAAAAAAAATATGTTTAATTTTGTTTTATGCTTCTCGGTTGCCATGGAAATGGCGGCCATCTTGAAAAAAAACAAAAATTAGTTCATATAGAAAAAGTCTAAAATTTTTCAAAATTGTTAAATTTCAAAGCTAAAAATGCTCAAGTCTTTAAGTTTAATGCTGTCTGGAAGGACCTAGCTAGGTATTATACAATGTTTCTAAATATTCTGCATTTTATAATTTTTTTAAAAAGGATGATTTTTTACATGTAAAATTTATCCACTTTTTTTTGCTCAAAGGCTCATATTTTAAAAACCCCTTCAGATAAAGTCATTAAAACTAGCTGATTCTCTATATTAATTATCTCTGAGTATGTAAACCAAATTTGATACATTTATCTTTATTAGTTCCAGAGATTTTAGAAATATTCTACAGGGGGGGTTACCAAAAAATGCATTCTGAGAAAAACCAAAAAAAAAGATTTGTATTTACTATAATTGTATCTATTTCGCATCCTAAAAATTCTCTTTTTTTAAACAAAAATTATGTTTTTTAGCAAAATTTTTGGTGCCAGCTTATAGAATACATGTCCAACTATTAAATTACAACAAAATTGAGAAATCGACTTTTTTTTCCCAAAATCGACTTTTTGACTATCCAGTAACCCCTTAATACATAGCTGCATATGTAATCACCAGCAGCGTTGCATTTTCACCCTTCTATCTTCTGCTGTTGTGCTGCTGTTGTGTATGTCATCTATAATCTGAGACACTTAATGCTCTCCATGTGGATCCGCCCAGTGACATTTTTCTCCCAGCTGACGATGTAGTTTTTGAAGTTTGCATGCATCGTATACCGTAAAAGTGAGCGACTAGCGGCTCATATGCCTTCTGTTAGATTGTTATAAAGAATGTCTTATGGAAATCGACGTACTGGCATTCAAACAGTAGAAATTGTTGAACATTTATTTTGCTATCCTGGCCATATGCATCAATACTGTACTGGATAAAGACATTAACAACAGGATAGCCAAAGAAATGAGTACCATGTAATGGTTGCAAAAAAAAAAAATAGAACCTGGGACAACATTAGGTAATACGATGTTTAAAATACCTCTATTTAAGTCACTTCTACATAGAAAAAAATTAGAGGCTGTGAGGGTCGGCGGACGTTGATCATAACAACGGCACTAACTTTTTTCAAGATAAAAAAACAGTTAATGTGTATCGCTGAGAAAATAATAACTAGCTAATTGACTGCACGGGGAAAAAAATAGTTCTACCGTGATAATTTTTTTACAGTAAAAATAAAGTAAATAGACAAATGTAAACTTTGCTTGACTTATGTAAAGTTTGTATTTCTGAATTCAAAAGGACTTTGTTAGGGAAAGCATTTTTAGGACAGTTAACACAAGTGATTCATAGGCACTCTTAAGAGCTCGCTCAAGGAATGTGAATTAGACACTGACGGCTGGAAAACGCTATCCGTCAATCGCTTCTCATGACGTGAATCCAATGAAGCTGTGAGAGTCAGTGACTTAAGATATAAAACAAAGTAATTAAATTAGCATTGATAAAAATGCAGAAAAAAAATCTTAAAGAAGACGTAGTAATCCTCGCTGCCACGCTTTGTACTATGCAAACACGTCCAATGGAGGTAGCTCTCTAATAACGACATCAAATAACAAAGGCGAAAGGCCAACAAAATAAGTTAGTTCACGTTGATAGAAATAGTCGAACAAGAAACTTAATGATAACGCAAAATGTCGTTTACTTTAATCTCTACGTTTATAAAACTGTCTCTCTCCAAAGCCGTCAACAGTTGTCTATTTAGATTCTCTATTCTTTCTAAAATAGTAGTCTTTTACTTGTAGCGTCATTTTTGTATTAAGTCAAAACTTTCTCTTTTCCGTTCTATGAAACAAATAATTAATTCCTAATGGTACCATATCAACTCCTCCCTCTTCAAGTAAAAATAAAATGCCTGTCAAAGTGTCACCTATCGTCCTAGTTTTTTTTTTTTTTTTTATGTGCAATGGAAAATATATGAGAAAGGAGAAAAAAATATTGGAAAAAAGAAATAACACAACTTGATTCCTGTTTCAAGCTTCATCTTGTGTGGGTATTTATATTTGTATATGAAAATTGTTTATTTAAGATTTAACGATATTTTGCCTAAACGGTTAAACTAACTGTACATTTTTTTCTTTTATCTTGGTAACAAACAGTTCAAAACTCTCATCGGGAAAAGTTTATTTCACTTTCTTCGTGTCTTAACATAAACAGTTCTGAGGCACGTGTCATTGTGATGCTATCGTCGGGGTTACAGGTCATGTGTGACACCAAGACAGACGGTGGTGGATGGATCATCTTTCAGAGAAGAATCAACGGAAATATAAAATTCTATAGAGGATGGCAAGAGTATCGTGACGGCTTTGGAGATTATAACATTGGTGAATTTTATCTGGGGAATGAAAATATTTTTAAGTTAACTTCTAGTGGACATTATAATTTAAGAATAGATTTAGAATTTAACAACAAGACATACTTTGCTCAGTACGAAGACTTTAAAGTATTGAGTGAGACTGAGAAATATAAACTACAGATAGGAGGCTATTCAGGAAATGCTAGTAATGGTTTAAATTATCATAACAACATGTTTTTTAGTACTTTTGATAGAGATAATGACAAGACCAGTTTTAATTGTGCTTTAGAGCATTCAGGTGCATGGTGGTACAAAGATTGTCTTAATTCAAATCTAAACGGGAAATGGAAAAGTAAAACAACATTCCAGGGATTGTTCTGGGGTGGAAAGACTGGATCTAATGACAGTGTTTCATTTAGCGAGATGAAAATGAGAGAAAGAAAGTAAAACTCACATTTTGATGAATGTCAATGTCAAAAACACAAATATTCCTCTTAAACAATTAGGTTGTTTAACTTATTTTTTGTATGTTTTTTTGATGGCATAATTCTTATATTTGTGTAGAAAATTGCTAATAATTGTTAAAATATTGATATTTTAATACAGTTTGTTTGGAAAGCTTAGAGAATAAATGATCTTTTGTTGTTCACTATTATTTCTGTTGCTTTCTTTTTTAAATGTTGATTTAAACAAGTTAGTTTAAAGAATTTATGTATTAAAATAACTTTCTTTTTTTAAAGTATGCATTAACACATGCTGTCTGTCTGTGTGGCGAAGTGGACATAAAATGGACATACATTCTCCAGTGAGAGACACTTTTCTTTCAATACACACCTAAAGATCTCAACGTTGGAAAGTGTTACTGTAAACCTCGTTTTAAAAAATTTGAAAGGAAGCTGTTTACATCGGATGTTGACACTAAAACGTCAGACTATGAAACAGCTGTGACGTACTGGATGCAGATTGCAAAACATAGCAGACTATATCTATTCCTATCATTAATTGGACTTATTATGTTTTACTGATTGTGATAGGATGTAATTATCCAGGTCCCACCCAAATAATGCACCGTCCGCAACAAAAAATACAATCTATTACATATAATAACACTTGTAACACTACAGCAAACATTGTCGTAGGCAAGATGACACGCTCGCGATTTTCTCTGGTAAACAAATTATTTTCATAAAAGCTAAGTTTTTCGTTTTATATTCGATGCATTTAGCATTGTAAGTTCAATGCAACTAATTAAAATCTGTACTTTGGATTTTACTGTGACGAAGTTGCAAAATAGATTTAAGACTATTGTGTGTAAAATAAACACAAATATATGATTTTTAAAGTAAACTAAATTTCACCTTTCAAACCTGAGATCTATTCTGTTTCTGTGGCTCTTTTACAAGGGTGTATTGTACCACCACAATGACCAACCTCCTTTACTGTCTTCGACTAATGTCAGGTATACATCACAGCTGGGTGGACGCACAGGCGCACAAGGATCCCGAAATTTTGAATTTCAATTTTCACCAGGAATTGAGCCCTGAACCTGTTCAGAAGCCAAGCCTCAGGTAGATAGATATATGTGAAGAAGACCAAGCCTACCCTGGACTTGTATGTGGCCATCTTTTTAAAGGGATGATTGCACTACATACCATTTTCAAGTACATGAGAAATCAAAAATATCCTCATCTTTGAAAACAAAAGAGGATCTTTATACACGGTTTAGACCAGATCGCATATTTGAGATTATATGAAACTTGACCATGGATGCGCAATGAATACTCGTTCTTTTCTAACATAATAATAATAATAATCTTTATTGTCCGTAAGAAAATTGGTCTTACAATGTGTGAATTGCACCAAAGAAATTGTTTCAAATTTTAAAGTGAAAGTCTAATTATTTTCTCAAGAAAGTTTTAATCTTTTGTGCTTAATATTGCACACAGATGATCATGTATCCTGTAAATTGTATTGTGCTACAAAACTTCCTGCTTCTCCGCCTCTGGATTGTAATTAGTTTTGTTACTGTCACAAAGCGTAGCTTCAAATTGCTATAAATACTTATTTTTTTTCTAATCAGAGCTATCCATGGCTATTGCCAAGATTTGAACAAAAATGCTTCTAAAAGTTTTATTATTACTTACACTGATTCACGGTCATCACTGTTTCGTCGCACAAGGTACGTAATAATGTAGAGATTGTTATTGATTGTAATTAGGCTTATTTTAGATTGTTAATGATTGTAATTAGGCTTTTCAATAGGTTAGGCACATTAAACAAGAAAAACAAGAAAAAATACTTTTAAAAAAATGTTTTAAGATGGGTGAACTGAAGTTATCAATTAGTGTGAATCAGAAATGTAATTAAATAGTGTAATAGATCTAGAGTATCTAGACTAACAATAATGAATCTTTAAGATAAGAAATATTTATACCAATTGTTTTATTAAGCGTAACTTTTTAAAATTTTTTTTTAAGCTCAATGATACTATGACTTGTCTGACCAGTTAGGAGAGGTAAGGTGGGGGGGAGAATGAGGCATCCCTGTAAATGTTACCGTGATCGCTATTTAAATGCATGCAAAATTGAACACATTGTATTCAAACTCAGGGCTCAAAGCTGCTCAAGGTTTATACTTCAACTTATACCACGACATCTGATATATTTCCCTTATACGGTACCATATTTGTCTAATACTAACTCATTCCCTTATATGGTACCAAACAAAATAATTAATTACCAATAGTTGGTCAACTAATCAAAATTAAGTCTATTGTTATGACATGATTAGGATTTAGTTAGATTCGTTTCGGGAAATCGGGGAAAGTTTTAATTAGTTACAGATGACGTAAAGTTTCTTAAAAAAGGAGAACACTCTATTCGACACTAACTGTAAAATGTTTATTAGAGTTATATACAGACGGCTAGAACGGAAACTGGACTGATCCTTTATTAAGTATTAAAAGTGTTTTCTATTTTAAACTAGTGTCGACTTTATCATCGATTGTTCTGTATTTCGTCTGTGTATGAAGATAACCTTCTGTTTATTTCATTGTTTATTTATGACACGGCGGAAGAGCGTGTATATGTTTCCAAGAAGATTATAAAGGAAGGATGTATTATTAATTCTTTGTGAAAAATAATGCAAGATAAACGTCTCTTTTATAATCAATGTTAAAAATGAGAGATTACTCCAATATACAAAGTGTAAGGACGTGGTATTATATTGAGTTAAGATTCGTAGATATCATCTAAAGTTTAGTTATATTATATTAGTTGTATTATTAGTTATGTTCGTAAACGAGGTTCAAGTTATTTCAAGTTGTATAATTTAAAATAACATACTCCTACAGCGGTTTAGTAGTCTGCCGAAGAATCAGAAAGCCCATGTGTAACGAACCATGCTGAGAATACTCACTTAGGGCACAATGAAAGGAAAGGGGCAGTAAATTGTACGGTTGCCTGGCCTGTAAAACCTCCAATCAGAGGTCCCTATTAAAATAATGTTAAGCTAGGGGGCGACGCCCCGCTGTTTATCACAATGGTCATCAGGTCACAATGTCATTACCGGCTTGAGGGTATCGTTAGTATCGCGTGATAGATCTAGTCATTCTCTAAGGACATAAAACTCTAAATCTGTATTATTTAATAATAAAATATTAAAGGCTAGAAAAAATAAATGTTGAGAATGAAGTAATCTTTAGTTTTTAATTTTATTTGTGTTTTGTTTGTGACGCTAAACAAATGTATGGTTTTCTATAAGTTTATATGTGTCATAGTCATATAAATATATATGTAACCGCGATACCGTATGTCGTAGTTCTCTCGAAACCGTCCGAAGTAAACACCAATTAGACAGCGACCGACTTGGAACTGGGCTGGGACGACCTGATTATAGTTGTCTACCAGTATGTACATACAATAGTTAAACAACCGTCAACCTGATGTTGATTGGTTGAAAATTATTTGGTTCTATAGATGAAAGAGTAATGTTCATCTCCTTCACAAAAATTGTCCATAATCGGACATTTGATTGAGTCCCTTTATTGTTCACCAATTAACAAATAAAAATAAAAAAATAAACAGACAAAAAAAAACAAGGTTACTTAGTTTGTGTGGAAACAACAAAAGTAAAAACAGCCCCCAATTATCCAACCAAACAGGTAAAAGGCCAGGTTTTATAATTTTCAGAAAGAATATTAGAATGAAATACTACCCAAAGACAATTGACGGAGAAGAATGGAGAAAGAAAGTGGACTAGACTTATGTGGTGCCCAAACTGATCAGCAGACCAAAGGATAAGTAAAAGTGAAGATAAAACTGTATGCGAACTTGGCCTAACTGATATCATTTAATGATTACTTAATTAAACTAATAGTTTTATAAAGGGCCAACCTTTACATTCTAAGCTGAAAAAAAGACATTTCCGTAATATATATATATATATTTAAGTGTTCTGTGTGTGGTTAGTGTCGCGCCGCAGTTCAATCGATAATATGAAAAACTATTTGTTTATTGTTCTTTTAAATTTTTTTCCACTTATATGCATATAAAATAGATTTTTTGTTCTCTTTTCTCTGTAAATGTATAAGTAGGACAGAACTTATATAACGTAGCGACACATTAAAACAAACGTTACAAAATATAAAAAACTGTTTGCATAAATGTGTTTAAAATATGATAATAAAAATCTCCCTTACTAAATTGCTAACCGAATTTGTTACTATTAATAGTGAATAGTTGTAAAAATGGTATACGTTTATGAAAAAACTGCTTGCATAGTTGATTAAAATATATATATATTTCAGAAAAAAAAAGTAGCTGTTGCATAAAAAATTTAAAAGGTCAGAAATAACATGATGTCGGATTTTCACTATTTGTATCTAGTTTGTTCGAGATCTAAACAGGACGGACGGGTGGACAGACAGACCACTGAAAAAACATGATGTCGGATTTTCACTATTTTTTATCTATTTTTTCGAGATCCAATCGGGACGGACGGGTGAACAGACAGACCACACAAAACTAATATTTTGTAATATAATTTTTTGAAATTTATATCATTTTATTTTTCTTATACAGAATCTGAGGATCAATCTTTATACGAAAATAAATTTCAAAGAGAAATCTCTGAGACTCCAAATCATGCATTACGTGAGATTTTTCCCAAGCAATCTTTAGAACTGTTTAAAGAGGCATACTTTATAGAGTCCACCAAATTTTCTGGCAGCACTTATCTCTTGTCAAAAGATTCTATTTTCTTCTATCCAAGTTTTGGTCAGGCCATGTGTGGACTGGTTGGAGGCTATCTTGTGGAAGTTAACACCATTCAAGAGCTTGAATTTATCAAACATTTTCTGTTTCATAAGGCATCTCGCTTTGTGCTTGTAATGGCAGGGGGCACAGATGAAGATCACGAAGGATTGTGGATCAACGGACACAGCCTGACCAAAGTAGACTCTCTCTGGGACGCTGGACAGCCAGATGACAGTAATGGTCAAGACTGCCAAACGTTTAACAAAATTTTTAATTGGAATTTAGATGATGTTGGATGCGTGCATTTTAACGATAGACAAGTTGGATTCTTATGCGAAGTAAGGGAATAAAGTATAGGCTACATATTATATGATTTCATGACACTTAAAAATTAACAAAGCACGAATTGGAAAGATTTTAAAGTCAATAAAAAAAACATTGTTTAAAAATAATATTTTATATAAGTGTGTGTTTTATATGCTTTTTGCTTGCTCATAGATTTTATGTAATACCTTTATCTGTGTTTACAATAAATATTTTATGTAAGGGGTCGTTCGTAAAATACGTCACGGGGGGGAGGGGGGTTTGAGAAAGTGTGACGCTTTGTGACAAGGGGGGAGGGGGGGTCAGAAAATGTGTGACGTCACAAAAAATGTCACCCCAAGCAGCGCAAGCCGAGAGCTCCTCGTTCAAAAAAAATCATTCTTCACGACCTTGCTGAAAATCAAGTCTTGGCGTTGATAGAAGAAGTACCAGGACATGAGACTGTGGAGTGGATTGACAAGGAGCTAATGGCTAATGAGGATCTAACTATGCCACAAGAACAACCAATCAATAACGAGCAAACTCCCATTATTACTATTGAGGAGCATTTGGAAGCAGTTTGGGAAGATATTGTTGAAAAGTAGTGGCAATAAAACTATTTTCTGAATTACTAAAATTTATTTTGGTTGTATTTTTTTTGTGACGTTACGCACGGGGGGGAGGGAGGGTCTGAGAATTTGTGACGCTTTGTGACGAGGGGGGGAGGAGGGGTCCAAAAAGGCCATTTTTAGCGTGACGTATTTTACGAACGACCCCTAATAAATTTGCCTTAAAAGACGTAAAACAAGATTACACATAGAGTTGTGTGTTATCACACAAACTCATAGGCGTCTTCATAGAATTTCACAAAAGGACCAAATATTCAAGCCAATGTCGTGTTACCCAGCGGTTCAGCGAGCCGCGGGCACTATACGTTGCCTCATCGTGGTGCTCGATCGGAAACAGCCACCAGAGGAAGTGGCTAGGCTAAAAAGTAACAAACATGACTCCCGTGGGGGTGCCCATGGGCGGGCGAGAGTCTGCAGGTTAGCGGGATTGAAAGAAAGCTCCCACGACCCTGTCACAAATCCATGCGCCGTTCCTCAAGGGAACGTTACAATAATGGCGTATCCCGCACGGTTAGCGTGGTATAACGATAGAAAAATGGCGGCGGCCCCCGATATTACTTGGCCTTCGGCCATGCGTCCGGAGTGCCAGTGGTATTACAAACAGCAATGTCCTATAGGTATTGACTCGGGTCCCCCCCCCCCCCCCAGCCCGCCCTATGTGGGCCAAACATTTTTTTTTTTTTTTACTGTTTGATATTTGTTCTCGGGTGGATTCAGACAGGTTTTTTTTTCAAACTTAGAGCTCGAAGAGCCTTCGGCTCATCCCTTGGACTATCCAGCGGTTCAGCGAGCTTAGTATGTGAAGTTAGTCCTAGCGAGACCATTCGTTATCGAATGCTTGAACACTGACCTGTCGTCACAAAATTTAGACCAATAGCTCTTTTGCCAGGTCGCACTGACCTGTGACGATTGGTGACCATTGGTCTCGGCTAAGCACGTTAGGAACACAATTAAATCATACGTTTTAAGATAATATTTCAATGTTTGTAGAGCTGACTTTGGTTTATTACCTTTTTTCGTCAGAATGGACACAATTATCCTACTACAGGGATGAATTACAGGGAATTACCTCGGAGCTATTGTCTCGGATGAGGGAACAAAGCCCGAACTAATGGTCCGAATAGCACAGTCCACAGCGGCCCTTTCTAAACTCAAGTTGATATGGAAAGATAAAGGCTTAGCCCTCGGCACCAAAATAAGACTGATGCGCTCCCTGGTCATGGCCACATTTCTATATGCTTGTGAGTCTTGGACGCTGACTGCAGAGCTAGAGAGGAGGATCCTAGTAATGGAAATGAGATGCTACAGAAGTATCCTAGGCATCACATTTAAAGACCGCATCACAAATCAAGAAATTAGAGACAGGGTTACGGCAGCGATTGGACCCCATGATGACCTGCTAAATACTGTGAAGCAACGAAAGCTCAAAATGTATGGCCATGTAACAAGATCTTCGGGACTCGCAAAGACCTTCCTCCAGGGAACAGTACCAGGAAAAAGAAAATGAGGCAGACAGAGAAAGCGGTGGGAAGACAACATCAAAGAATGGACAGGCCTACCATTGAACGAGGTTTTAATCAGGGCAAAGGATAGAGAGGAATGGAGTCTTTCTTGGTGCCCCAACGGTCCACCAGACTAAGGGATAGGTAACAGGTAACATGTAAACCCGGGGCTCAGTCCCAAACTTACTGGTGAATCTTTCCCGTCAGTTACATGTGCTTGTAGCTATTTGGAACTATATTTTTATGATCGGCTCGCTCGTTACAAACTAAAGCGCCGTGGGCAGGCACCCTCTGCTTGTAAACATCAACACAATTTACAACGTTTCCTGCCCTACGGGGTCATGACTTAGTGAGAACGATTCTGTAAAAATCACTTCGTTCGCCGCTGGCGTGGTTCTGTATGTATCTTTCTTCTATAAACATCAACGCTGTATGTATCAACATCTTTTTCTAGGCTGCACTTTTCTTCATTATGTTTGACATAATTCGTGTTGATAGAGAATATTACCGCAATATCGTCGTATGTCATCATATCATTGAGCTTAAGCTCAACACAACCTTTTAAATATTAAAACTGGTATCAATCACTTCTATCCTTTTTTAAAAGTACAAATTCTGTACTGACGACGAATATTTTAAATGGTTTAAATTTATTTTGTGCAAACTATGTCACCAAATTCTATGACTGTATCTAAATGGGGTTTTGAATTTTCTACCCCCCTCCCCCCAATCAAAAGATTCAACGATAAAACTTCGATTTTCGATATAAAATCTAAAGCAAACTACAGTTAGCTATGACTGTATCTAAATGGGGTTTTGAATTTTCTACCCCCCTCCCCCCAAACAAAAGATTCAACGATAAAACTTCGATTTTCGATATAAAATCTAAAGCAAACTACAGTTAGCTAAGGGCGTAGTCAAGAGATTAAAAAATTCTACCAGTGACTAGGCTCCATTAATAAAGTGCAGTGAATAGTCATCTGCCGAAATTGAAAAACACTAAATGTGGATCAACAAAGTTGGCAAAGACAGATTTTACAAGTCAGGTAAAGAAATCGGGTCTAAATCAAGGAAATCCTATTCCGAACTGGGAGTCGACCCCCTAGTAATGTTGTAAAAGAGCGTTGCATAAGGTTTTCGGGACATATTTTCCGATAAAAATGAATTAAGCGTAATAAGAGTTGCGATGACATCCTGGTACACTTTGGCGCAATACATTCAAGGAGGTCCTTAGAGCAGGTGAGAAGAGGTTTCAGACATTGGCAGTGACAGATTTTGTGGAAACAACTTGCCGCCAAATGCGCCGAACGGCGCAGGATGGTCGAAGTCAATAATAATAGCACATTATTTAAAAAAATATATTTAATAGAAGGGTAATGCACAATAGATAGATCCAAATATGCATTTTGTTGGCTTTCAATACCGGAAATATTGCTTGGCAGTGGGGCTCCGCCCCGCGCTCACCCAGTCCTATTGCTGGCAAGGGCGGGGAGTCTAAAATGTTTCCATTAATTACAGGGAGAACATATTCTAGGCAGGGGCGGCCCTAGCAGTGCGCGGGGCCCTGGGCGAGCGTCATGTGCGGGGCCCCTAGCCGTAAAGGTAGACTATATATATATATATATATATATATATATATATATATATATATCGTACCACATCTCGCTAAAGGGCTAATCCTTCTCTAATGCTGCAACAATAACAATACAGTATGTTCGCCTCAAAGCTGTGGGCCTTATTTTTGTAACAAAACATAGAACATTACGTAGGGTACTGCTGGTTTACTATTGGCCACAGAAGTACATTATATACTGTATTTTAATTGTTCTGCATCAATAGATGCAAATAAAAAAACACTCGCCACTACTAATATTCTATCGCCTCTCCCACTCTGCTAATTGAAGCCAATAGGATGTTCTTTAAGAATAAAGTGTTCTATAGGAGTTACAGTGGTCCATTCACTTTCGAAGACCCGACTTTTTCGGAAAGGCTGTATCACGTTTTTTTTTAAATAATTTATAAAAACAAGGTTACAAGGACAGTTTGTGTGGAAACACTAACTTAAAATCTGCCCCTGAAGTGGTCCACCCAGACAGGTAAAAAAGGAGGTTTCAATATTTTCAGAAAGAACATCAGAATGAAATTCTATCAATGACAAATAAATGACAGTAGAATGGAGAAAGAAGGTTGACAGATCTTGTGTAGTGCCCCAGTGAAGCTTATTTGTTACTGTACCACATTATGACACGTGATATGAAAAACTACTTATTAAATGTTGTATTAAATTATGTCCAACTTATATGCATACTAAATAGATTTTTTCTGTGTAAATGTAGTAGGTAGTATAACCAAACTTACTTAACTTAGCAATACTAATGTAAAAAAAAAAAGAAAAAAAAAAGTTTTCATATAAACCTGCTTAAAAAGGGTAATCAATTTACTCTTATATTACAGAGCTTTCGGTGTTTGTTAACATTAATAATGGATAGTTGTAAAAGTGATGTATTTTTCTGAAAGAAACTGCTTGCATAAGTGATTTAAAAATTTGATTTTTCGGTTTTAGAAAAAAAAAAGTAGCCGTTGCATCAGAACTTTGAATGGTCTTAAATATTATGATGTCGGATTTTCACTAACTTTTCTAGTTTACGAGATCTAAACGCAACGGATGGAGGACAGACATTCCACACAAAACTAATAGCGTCTTTTCCCCTTTCCGGGACCGCTAAAAATACTCCAGCGTTTTTTTTTTCTTTTTTGTTTTGTTTTTTCAACACGTTCACACAGTAGCCAACTGGAAAAAGAAAACTTAATATGTCATACTGGAAGCTGATTTGCCGAAATAACTGTATAAGCACACCAACTGGTGATACTGTTTATATCCGAAAAATATTATACGTTTATGAAATTAAACAGCTTACTGCGAAAAGCTGACCTTTGCGTGCGGTCTTAGAACGTATCACCAGCGACAGTCGAGAATACACCGTACAATAGTTTAGTTATTTTCAGTGCTTTTTTATTAAAAAAAAAATAAATGGATTGCCTAATTTTGTAACTATTAATAAATTAATAATAAACGCTAAAATTCAAGAAAATTAATATTTTTTCCCCACATTGAAAAAAGTGAAGTACGCCGTATGACGTGAGGGTAGAAAAAAGCACTGATTATTTTCATTAAATAATCAATTGGTCAAAAGTTCCATTATTGTTACTACAAATGTATTTTTCATATACAATTTTTCATAATGCAAATAGTAGTTCAAACTTTATCACTACAAATTTTCCAAATAAAATCCAATTAGACGTCGAAACGATTAGGAATGGTTGCTTCTACTTATGTGTTTTTATTGTGAACGTTAAACGATGATAGCCTCTAAGACTCGGCTGTCTTTACCGAAACAAAACGGTATTTCGAAATAAAAAATGTAATCTTAAATAGCAATTGGTATATTTGGTATACTGGGAAAATATTGAGTAACAAGTCCTTGTTTATGACCACTCATTTAGTTTTCGAAGTTGGTGACAATAAAATCTCCCAGCGCGGGGCCCCCCTAAGGCGCGGGGCCTGGGGCGGTTGCCCCAGTTGCCACCCCCTAAGACCGCTACTGATTCTAGGGCACAATACACGTCTTCCGAAAGAATGAAGGGTCAGAATGTAATAAAGATTAATTATATGCACACACATATACAAATATATTTTTTCCGGAGAGGGGGGGTTGGATGGTGAAAAACCCCCGAAAAAAAATCCTGGCTACGATCGTGAATTTGACTACACATATTCTAGGGCGTATGACGTTAAAGAAAATTTGCAATTGAGAAAATAAAGGCAAATTAGATAGAAATGTGAGAGGGTCAGAATGCAATTAAAACCATCTTCTGTCCTTTTTTTAAAGTAGTGGCCTATTTTAAGTTTAATGTTAAGACTGAGTCTAGTATCAAAAGATTGTTACCAAGTTTAAATTAAATAAAAGGGAGATAACGACACAAGACAATCTACATATAGTCTTATTTCAAAGTTGTCTTTCTTTGAGTTACATTCTTTTTGATCTTAGGGTTAAATTAAATGAGATACATTTTGTCATATAGAAATAAATAATTTGGCTTTCACTGTTGGTATACCCATTAACAGAGTGAAGGCTGTTGGTTGAGGGTCGCTTTACAGCTAGGGTGGGCACATTATGAGCGAGGGCCACACGTGGCACGTCCAATCGCTTTCTGCGGCCCGCGGACACATGAAAAAATCACATTACACATATAAAGATGCAAATATTAAATAAATAATTTAAACATCTATAGAAATTATTGAAACTTTTAATTTGTTATCACTTATAATGAAGAAGCTAAAGAAACATTGTCTTTAAACGTCATTCTTAAAGTTCAAAGTAGACGAAGGTTATTTTAAATTGTGATATTTCGGTTGATTCTGTTAAAACAAATCACTGGACAGCATTTATTCAATGATATATAGAACTGTGTTTGAAATTGTTAGGTTGGCTTGTACAAGATGGTAAGTGTAACAAGTTACACCTTGTCTGGCTTTAGTTTTGTAATAAAATAAAGAGCAATATCCTAACCATAAACTCATCATAGGAAAGGTTATACAAATCTCCATTAAATATCTTCTTATGTAAGCTACAAAATATCTAAACAAATCTTAATAAAGGCATGCAGCTGTTTAAGCCCTACGATTGATGAAAGCCCCATATAGGATGTGTACTTTATTATTTTATAACGATATATGCGAAACTAGTTTTAACTGTAATTTGTCAAGCACATTAGGGTTTATGCAAATAAGCTGTAGAATTTTAGTATTTTTTGCTGATAATTTTAAATGATATTTCGGGCCACTTTGACTAGTGCCTCCAATTATCTTAGGCCGGCCCTGACTGGTAGTTCCAAAAAGTACTGGGAGATTTAGAAGCCAAACATTCCGATGTTCGGTAGCACAGTAGTATTCGCTGGCCTAACAGTACAAGAATATGGAATCTCAAGGAAAAAAAAATGTTAGGTTCCTTGAAGGACATTGACTGTGACTTTGTTTACTAATATTTCCAAGGAACACTTGAAGAAGAATTCAAGCTTATCCTCGGCAACATAGCAATTTGTAATTCAATTTTAATCTCAATTCTTTTATAACCAAACTATTCCACTTCTTGCGGCCAGAAATTAAACATATGCTTTATCATATTACTTAGCTGAAAGGTGAAACTATTTCTAGTGGAATGATTGAAAAGTACAGGACTTATTTGAATTATCATGTTTTTTTTTTAGCAAATTTTAGGACGACAGCAACTTGGTACCAGTTTTCAATACCCTCAGCTAACCATTTCATGCAGAATCTGATTTAGTTCGGGATGAAGTACCTTCAAACAAATTATAACCTGAAATAGAAGTTCTAGTCAGTTCTCTCGCTGAAGTTCCATTAGTGTCGAAAGCTGTATATCTGCATTAAAAAAAATGTTGCTGCTAAACTTATATATTTTGTTTTGAACTACATTCATCTGAAAACAAGTTTTTTTTTTTTTTTAAATTATCAAGTGTTTGAAAAGATTGATGCTAAGTTGACGCTCCAAAACACCGAAAAAAAAAATCTTCTATTGACTGTAATTCGACAGCAGTCATAATGATAACAACTAGTAAGCCAGTTCTATGATTCCGGAACAATATGCACGAGAATAGACCACTATATAGTTCATGTTACATACAAATTTGCATTCTCGATATTGTAATTTGATGTAAACAGATTGTAATAATGGGGAGAGTATCATTTGAAAAATTAGTTCAAGAAATTTCTAACTCTTGTTATAATTCCTCAAATGATATATTCAAATATATTAAAATATATATATATAAATATACAAAAACAAAAATGTATTGTAGTAACTACGGTGGCGGACCGAAGGGTTAATGTGTTTGTGATCTACTGACACACACTACTCAGGCCAATCAGACAGGTCAACGGGTCAACAAAGGAGTGTGCTGCTAGTGTACGCAAACGTGACCTGTGCTATGGTCATGGACTGAGGGCCTTGACGGTCAAGAGACAATGCGTAGAAGGACAGTAGGGTCCAGCAAGAGAGCGAGTCTTTATAATGTAGTTGTACGAGATAGGGAGACTTGTAATGTTAGGCAGTTCTGTTGTTTAGAAAGCAATTGAAGTTTGGTAGCCAAGTGTGTGTCGTATTGGCTGTTGATGTAATTTGTAAATAAATCGCCAACTTGTTACCAGAAAGTCTTGTCATGTTCTTGTGTTGGATGTGTTGTGTTGTGGAGCAGTTGTGACAGAAGGCCTGATAAAGAAAATCTAAGTGACAAGGCAAACGTCAACGAGACATATATTTATATATAAGACATCACAGGTACACAAATAACATCTTCATTAAACTACAGTGTCTTTATTTCCCTTCTAGCCTTGGGCGGAAATCGTTACCCTCTGTAAAGATCCTGTTATAGTCCGTTCACTAGAGGTGCGCTAGCCAGATTATTACAATGGTGCATTGGAATTTGTCTGCAACGTGGCTGCATGTGAACCTACTGCTCTCATCAGAGGCGTCTGTGGCTCCCACTGATCGACCTCCACCTGAACTGTCAAACCTCAGCTGCAGTGTTTTTCTTTTCAGGACGAAAAGTGTTAAGAC
>JADKLZ010081101.1:15179-46852 GCA_021533235.1 Biomphalaria straminea | reverse complement strand
GCATCACAAATCAAGAGATTAGAGGCAGGGTTACGGCAGCGATCGGACACCATGATGACCTGCTAAATACTGTGAAGAAACGAAAGCTCAAAATGTATGGCCATGTAACAAGATCTTCGGGACTCGCAAGGACCTTCCTCCAGGGAACAGTACCAGGAAAAAGAAAAAGAGGCAGACAGAGAAAGCGGTGGGAAGACAACATCAAAGAATGGACAGGCCTACCATTGAACGAGGTTTTAATCAGGGCAAAGGATAGAGAGGAATGGAGAAAGATGGTCCACAAGTCTTGCTTGGTGCCCCAACGGTCCACCAGACTAAGGGATAGGTAACAGGTAACAGAGTAACCTTAAACAAGGCTTTATTATTCTAGAACGACACATAAACTGACGAAAGAGACCTGGACAGTAACACACTTAATCCATGTTGTGAACACATTCTCACGACGTTACACAGACATAAACAAATAGTAAACATTTCACGACAAGTATATATTGTACTAGCTAAATTTTACCCGGCTTTGCTCGGTTTTTTCTTTCTACAAATAGCATGCATTTAGTCCAATAATGACGTGAACAAAAAAGATGATAATTTAAAAAAATAAATCAATTCATCCACTGCTGTGTGTGAGAAAGAAGAGCTAAGTCGTCTGCAAAGTGGAGGTTATCTAACTGTTTCCACAGTGTCAACTGTATACCGTTCTGCTTCTGGTCAGTTACTGTCTTCATGATCCAATCTATGTCTAGTAGAAATAAGAAGAAAGAGAGTAAACAGCCTTGTCTCACTCCTGTTTGGACTTCAAATGCCTTTGTCAGTTTTCTACCATGCACTACTCTGCAAGTCATCCCTTCATATGACTTCTTGATGATGTTATTAATTTTTTCAGGCACTCCATAGTGTCTCAAAAGTCTACAGAGGGTCTATCTGTCCACACTGTCTAATGCCTTCTCATAGTCTATAAAACTGACGTAGAGAGGGGAGTTAATTCCATTCCATGGACTGTTCCAAAATTATACGTAATGTTGCTATCTGATCTGTACATGATCTCTCCATTTCGAAAGCCGGCTTGTTGGTCACGGAGATGTGGGTCTACAGCATCTTTCATTCAGTTTGACAGAATGCCATTAAACACTTTCCCTGGAATGGACAGTAGTGTTATCCCTCGATAGTTAGAGCAGGAACTAAGATCGCCTTTCTTTGGGAGTTTGATGAGGTATCCCTTCTTCCATTCTGGTGGCACTTCTTTTTCCCATATCTTTAGAAATATGAGTTCCAGCCTCCAAATGAAAAGAAAGTAGTTTATTAGATCTAGGTCATCAATGAAATGAAAGCTTTAAGATCTAATTTTAAAATAGTTATTGTTAATTAAAAGTATAGTTATGTATATAAGAGAGTATGCTATATTGAATTCTCATTAATTTAAATTAAAAAATAACGCACAATAGAGATTAATTATTCAATTTAATGTTCAAAGGTCAACATCTGTTTTTATTTTTATTTAGCTATGTAAGTTCATGACCCCTTGAACTCTCAATAATTTAAATACAAAAATAACGCATGTATTCGTCAAAAGCCAACAATGTTTTTATTTTATTTAGAGCCGAAAGTTCGTGACCTCAATACGCGTTGCCTTGGTGAATACTGTCACTGTGTAGGGTGTGTTAGCCGTGTAGGCGAAAAAAAACAACAATACTATTGATCTAGCCTATATTTTAAAAACAAATCATACGCGTGACTGTAATTGTTTATGTAACATTGTTAGTTTAATTTTGTATAGCTCTTGAATCCTAACAATTTGAATGCCACAGCAATCTAGTCAATAAATAAAAACTTGTGTGACACATTAGCTTCCTAGATGTGACCTAGATCTAGATAAAATAATGCGTTGTTATCAGGTCTAAATGCGCATAAGTAAGTAAATATGAAAGAAAAAAAAAGTAAATTAAAATAAAGACTTAAAGTTAAACCGAATCGGTAGTTGAAGGCTTAAATGTTATAAAAAAATACAATAAAAAGTAAATTGTATTATGTAAATAGTTTATTACTTTAATAATATACATTTATAATGCGAGATATTATAATTATGAACTATGACGTTCATTTCATTTGTACCACTGCGCGACACATGTAGATGTAGGCCTAATAGTGCCATAAGTTACCGAAAAGTATGTCAAAAGTCGATCAAAGCCTTTTACATTTAGAGCGAACGATTTTATGTACAAAAAGTTTTTTTTTAATTCAAATTTGAAGATTAATTTTCATTAAATAATGAAATGAATAGTCACTTATATGTGTGTTTGTGTGTAAAAGCAAAAAAATATGTTTTCTTGAATGAGAACTCATTTAGACCTAGCCTCTAGACCTAGTCATTGTCCTCTGTGCGCATGTGTGACCTATTTATCTTGTCTCATCAAGAAGCTATGGCCTAGATCCATAAAATAGTATAGTTGTAATAGACTTGGTCAACTTTATTTTTTTTAAGGGTCTTACGTTTGTTTTAGGGCTAAAATACATACACTACGGCCTAAGTTGGTACCCAAGGAACATTTCTGCCAAGTTTAATGAAAATTGATCACGCGGTTTTGATTTCTATTCGATACATACATACATACATACATACATACGCTAAACATTCAACTTTATATATTAGATTATATACCTATGTTGCTTTGTTTGATGCATGCTAAGCCTAGCATTTTAACGGAATGGAGATAATGGACTGACAAATGGATTGATACAAATATTTATGAGCGGCTATCCGTGCTTTTGTTGTTTTCTAAAAATTTGACTCTTTTCTGATGGCTTTTGTTTTTAAAAGGTTTAATTCGTCTTTTACAAGGCTAATTGATAAATAAAAATCCGTGCCTGCACTAATAATTTCGAGGAAGAGGCGCAGTGAAGGAGTTAAAGAACCGCATTTTGTGACCACCGCCTTAATACACAGCTCTAATTGTCATTAAGAAGTACCCCTTCATAGTCTTTACAGCTCCGTCGTACACCGTGATTAATAATAGTAATAATAATAATAAAAATGTATGAACGAGCACGTTTCAATCTATAGACATATTGCAGAAACAGGTTTCATATGGTCAGGGGCGGCCTTAGCAATGCGCGGGGCCCTGGGCGAGTGTCATGTGCGGGGCCCTAGCCGGAAGGGTAGACTGTATATATTATACCGTAAACTTTTCACGCTAACGGGCTTATCGTCTCTAACGCTGTAACAATAGCGACACAGTATGTCCGCCTCAAAGCTATATGTCTTATTTTTGTTACAAAACGTAGAACATTATGTAGCTACATTACGTAAGTACATTATATACTATACTGTAATTGTTCTGCATTAACAGAAGCAATTAAAAAGGAAAACACTCGCGCACTACTAATATTATGTCTCCTCTCTCATTCTGCAAATTGAAGTCGATTGGACGTTCTATAAGAACAAAGTGTGCTATAAGAGCTACAGTGATCCATCCATTTTCGCAGACCCGACTTTTGCGGAAAGGCTATATCACGTACGGGTTTTGAAAAAAAAATATTTAAAACATATACTCCAGCGTTGTTTTTAGCGGCCCCCGTAAGGGGAAAAGCCGCTATTAGGTTTGTGCAAAATGTCCGTCTGTCACACTCAGGGCCCCAAAACTAGAAGAGGTACGAAAAATATTATTTCACCATTAAATGCGGCTTGAAGAGTTTAAGTGCAACGGCTACTTTTAGTTTTCTCAAAGCAAACCGTTTAATTGATAAAATTAATTATGCAAGCGATTTTTTAATAACAATACACCAATTCTAAAACAATTACGTAAATGCAAGGGAGCCAATGTTACAATATGCTAACAAAGAAGAACACGTTTTAGCGGCCCCCGTAAGGGTAAAAAGACGCTATTAGGTTTGTGCAAAATGTCCATCTGTCCGTCTGTCACACTCAAGGCTTCTGGATTTGTCAGACCTATTTTACGTGAAATTTTCTTGCTGAAATGTTCATAAGAACTCGGTGCACTAAAGTTTACTAAATCTCGCCAACGGACTCGTATTGTTAAAGACATTTTTAATCTAACTAAGCCGTGTGACGTTAAGTTTTTTTTTTCTTTGACGTCATATGGATTTATGGAATGATTTAAATGAAATGTTCATAAGAACCCGGTGCACTTATTTTTATTAAAACTCGCCAAAGTTCTCGTGTTGTTAAAGATATTTTTGGTCTACATAGACCGTGTGACGTAGGCTAAAGGATTTTTTTCCTTTGACGTCATATGGAATTTATTCTTTAAATGAAATGTTAATAAGAACTCGGTGCACTAATGTTTTTAAACCTCGCAAACTTTCTCGTATATATGAAAACATATTTAACTAGGACGTGTGACGTAGGCTAAAGAATTTTTTTTTAATCTAGATTTTTTTCCACTAGATATAGTTGTTTTTTTTACACTAAATTAGATTTTCAACACTAGATCTACATATTTTTTTTTTTTACAATAAATCTAGTTTCATGTTCCAATTGAAATCATTGTAGATTTTAGATCTAGAATTTCTAGGTCTACTTTAGAATTATATATTAAAGATCAAGATCTAGAATTTCAATTTCTAGATCTAAATCAAGACTTAAAGTGTATATTTTGATTTCCTTGTCTAGATCTACATTGAAATGTTATAATAAACTAAAACTAAATATTTTCAACTTAGAAAGAACATCCGAAACATGTAAAACAACGGCAAAAATGTCTTTAAAACATTATTACCTTTGTCCATCAAAATTAAATTACGTCTTGAACCCTTTCTTGTGAATAGTCGAATCCGACAGGAATCCGACTCCTACGGGGGCCGCCTCTGAGTTTGTGTTATAACACAAAATCTCTTTTTAATCTTGTTTTTTTTTTTACATGGTGACACGGGTTTTCCAGTAGCATAATGGAAAATAAAAGCAACTTACTACGTCATCCCCAAACTTTATGGAAGCTGATTAGGCGAAATAGCTGCACAAGCACATCGACTAGTTCAATACAGGCTAGGTTTCAGTACCGATATAAAATAAATCCTTCTCATACACCCATAACCTTTTTTTTTCATTGCAGCCTAAATTAACAGTATATTTAATGTATACGTATCAATTCTTTTTATACTGTAATGCGACATAAATGTGCTGTATGACCCGTTTAAAAATTACTGAACATTTAATGAGTTATTAAAAGGAACAAATATATAATGAATCCTTCTCATAAACCCTCAACCCATTTGGTAATTGGTATCAAAGATACTGGGAAAACATTGAGTTACAAGTCCTAGTCTATGACAACTGATTTGGTATTCAAAGTTGGTGACAATAAAATCTCCTAGCGCGGGGCCCCCTTCAGGCGCGGGGCCTGGGGCGGTTGCCCCATTTGCCACCCCCTAAGGCCGCTACTGCATATGGTAATTAGTAAAAAAGTAAAAAGTAAAGTTCCCCTTTCAGACCTAGTGGTCTATAGGGCAGATGATGTAAAGGTCATCTGATTCTGTGGCCCACGGTTAACGAGGGTGTCATGTGGCCAGCACAACGACCAACCGCCTTTACTTTTCCCCACAAATGTCAGGTACCCATTAGAGCTGGGTGGACTCAAGGGCGCCCGAAAATCCCGAAATAAAAATCCCAGCCTTTACCAGGATTTGAACCCGGGACCTCCAGTACGGAAGCCAAGCGCTTTACCGCTCAGCCACCGCGCCCTAATATGGTAATTACGTGTGCTCAAACCTTGCAACCTCCTCCAAATACCGCTAACTCATCCACTTTCATTGCGTCATTCTCAAAGCTTAAGTTCATCAAAAACTATCTCAGGAACACAATGACGCAAGAAAGGCTTATCATGTCTTTAATGTCAGTGAAGTCACAAATATTAGAAAGTATCGATGTAGAGTAGAGGATGTCTTTGCTGCACGACGTGAAGCGATATGAATTGAGATTTGTCACTTGTGCATTATTTAGCTAATAAACAACGGTATTATTCATTAAAAGAGTGTTAATGATTTTTTTTTTGTTAAGTTTACTGATATACCGAACAATGTAATTTTTGGGCTTATATATTTTTGCATACATTATGTCATGTCATATGTCGAATGTCAAAATGCAAGGGTCCCCAAAGAGGTCGATCCTACAAGGCCCCCGAATCCCTATCTACGCCCCTGGTTTCTGTGGCCTATAGTTAATGAGGGAATCCTGTGGACAGCGCAACGACCAACCTCTTGTACTTTTCCCCAGCTGGGAGGACTCAAAGGCGGTCTAAGGATCCATGTCTTAACCCGGAACCGCTTTACCACTTATCCCCCCCCCCCCCCCCCGCGCCTCTATCAGCTTTTAAAATGGAGAATCAAATTAAAAAAGAATGGTTTCTTTCTTTCTTTCTTTCTTTTTCTATTCATTAGCATACCTACTACATGTCCAACATGTAATTTCATTTCTATTCATGTGCATACCTACCTCATTTAAACGTTAAAAAGTGACGTTGGAGATACAACACCTTCATAGAACTGATCTCTAGACAGAGTGTCCAGGTTTTGATAGGGCCATGAAAATTTGACCCCTATGCTATTTGTCATATATCTCGAATGACGTCACCATTTCACATTGAGCACGTCGCCCTGGATTAAACGAAAATTTCAAACGCGCAACTGAGCGTGCAGGAGAATGCCATTTTTAAATAGCAATGCCTAACGTAGGCATTGACTCGGATCTCTCCCAGGCACAACGTTGGTTCAGACAGGGATTTTTTTTTTTACTCTTTGACGCTCAAAAATATTTTTTTTCTCAAACTTTGATATAGAAGAGCCTTCGGCAAAGCTCATAGACAATCAAACAGAGACTGCACATGACGATTTAGACCTGCTGGTGATGGTCAACATGGTAAACTTATTGAAACCGACAGTTTGAAGTTCAAGGTCACGATAAGCGACAGCAAGAATGTTACTAGCATCGTTACACTAGCAGTCATTATAAAATGAAACATAAGTTGAAATAAAACGTAGTTAAATTATTTTTCCTCAACCTATTATTGGTTTGTGCTTTTATTTCGTAACAAAGACGGAAGCGAAAACTTATATGGTGGCTATATATTTTAATATCTATATATATAATTCTCTTCTTCCCTCAAGAGTTAGGACGAGCAAGAGGTTTAGGAAAGATCCCTCACTTATTTTGTAATTTCGGTTGATTTCCGGGAGCTCATGATAAATCGACAAGAGGGCGCAGGAAATCTGTTTTAAGTTATAATATGATTTAATTTTATATTCTAGAATAAGCGTGGGGCCTATGAAAGTTCGAGTCCCATTGCGATTGCATAGTTTGCTGTGGCCTAAGGCCACTTCGCCGCCGGTCGACTAGTGTAAATATAAACACACACGGAAACTGTGTGTTGTTAGAGGCTTCCGAGACAATGTGTAATGCGCAGCTAAGTCAACGCTGATAGCGAATGTCGAATATGTTTTATAATAGCAAAGGGAACCGTCGAATGACGTCAGGCTACATCTCTACGTTCATAAGAAGCTCTTTTCTTTCTCTAAAGCTGTGAAAAGAAGCATTTCGTTTCGTTATTCTTTTTCAAAATCTAGTCTTGTTTTTACAAGTCGCGTCATTGTCTCGTAGTGAAAAAACTTGGACTTATCTCCTCCCGCGCCATTCGGGGCGGGGGGGGGGGCAAGCTGTCGCCATAAAGATCCATCATTGGCAATGTCTGAAGGCTCGAATCCCCCACCCAGTGTCCACTGTTCCTCCATGAAGGTGTGGCGCCAAGCAATACGAGGACGTCCCAGTTTGCGCTTTCCTCGTATTGGTCTCCATGTCATCGCAACTCTTGGTATGCGCATGTTGCAGTTGGAATGGCGATTGTGTTGAGAAGATGTATTTTTTCTCGAGTCCAATGGCTTGGCTTGTCCAAATAGGCTGCAGCCTTTAGAAAATTAAACTTAATGATAATAGCAAGTGTTGGTTTCCCATACATGAAACCCAAAGAACACTATATTATTATGATAGCCTATGGATAGCCCCATATTTGTTGTAGTGATTTTTTTTAGAGCATGTTAGGTTTGTAGATAAATACCAACTTACTTTGACCTGCGGGCGTTTTTAATTTCCGACACTCGTTTCGCGGACCACATGACTTAAATCATACAAAAAACGAAATGAAATGGAATCAAAACAATTTTATTTGTAACCCGTGAATCTACTACGTACATTAATTAGTGAGATGTATGAAGTTTTATCTTTATTTTTACTCAATAAAAGTCACCTTTTGCATGAAGGGCAATCGGGAGAGAGATGAAAGAGAGAGAGAGAGAACGGATTCACGTACAGCAGTGATGCCCAACCTTGTACGATCTGCGGGCCATTTTAATTTCCAACTCTCGTGTCGCGGGCCACATCAGTAAAAAGAGGAAAAAAAATTTAAAAAATATTTTAAATAGCTTATTACAACCCCGTGCCTCTATTAGGCAACGCTGTGTAGAAAATATTTGTATCAAACGAAATCTCTCAAGCTCTAGCTTTATTGCAGTTTCAGTTACATATCTGTCGGGCACTCCTCAAAGGCAATCAACATTCTGAAATTTATTTATCTGTCGGAACAAGAGCTGCTCATTTAGTTTTAAATGTCTTCCACTCGTTTTGCAATTGTCATACGAGAAAGACTCACAGCTTAAACTGCATCTTTTTAGCAAGCAGCTCTGTAGTTTGCCCTTACCACCATCTGCACCATTTTCTTGTCTCATTTTGCGAAATATTTTCGTCAATGGCTCGAATCACTCAACTTTTTTTAATGTTTTGGTTTACAAAGTCTTTTTTGTTGTTCTTTTAAAAGATGCCAGAAAATTAAAAGCAGACACTTTTTCTGTACAACTCAAGCGTTGAATTATTATTATAAAAAAAAAAAAGCAAATATCTGTTCACTTTTTCTTGAAGTTTCTACATTGAGAGTCTACTCGCATTGATACCATTGATACCAAGAGAACACGAACCAAAAGTATGCATTAATGCCCTGTGTTACACACGGTACGGTATTGACCAAAGAATAAAAATAACTATTAACTTTTGTCGCCGAAAAAATAAACGTTGTGTTCTTAAGTTAAATAGTATGAATACAAGACTATATTAGATTTGAATGCAATCCATTCATCTCTAACGTAGGGGAAATACATTTTTCTCCATTTTTATATTTATTTTCTGTACTTTGTTCCGATGTTCGGCGGGCCGGATGAAAGCTCGTCGCGGGCCGGATATGGCCCGCCGGCCGTAGTTTGGGCATCACTGATGTACAGCAACGGGTCTGTCCTAGTACGGGGGTAAGGCGACCTTAAACCTCACTGCCCGCTTCCTTTCACGTGATTTAAGGGAAGTAATATCATCAAAATTACTAATGGGCTTTCTGATACAACCCTTTTGCAAGCAAACTATTTCTACTGATACTTCCGTCTCGAATGACAATGAATGGGCCAACATGAATTCCCTGGGAAACGATTCTGAGTCTCAGCGGGTCGCTTTAGTGTTAAGGCAGACGAATAGGCCAATAAGAAGGTGAGGCAGAACCACTATTGGGGTTCCAAATAGAATGGGAAAAGGCACCGCACACCATACGTATATTGATAGTGTGGTGCATGCAAGGACATTGAGAGAGTAATTCTGGGGAGCAAGGCTCAGCCTCGTTGTTTTTTTTTATTTTTTCTTTATTTTTTTTTTATTCAATACTCAAGAGATTACAATGCCAATAAAACATATATATATTGTTATAACTCCAGTGGCGGACTGAAATGGTTAATGTGTGAGACCCACTGACACAGAGACTTGTCGAGTCGCGCAGGTCAACGGCTGTCCCTAGTATGACCTGTGCTATTGGTTAACATCCATGACTTGTAGTACGTAATCAACTTCTTTTTCGAAGTAAATTCTGCATTATTTAATATAAGATAAGAAGATTTCAATTTATGTATAGGCCCTTTGTCATAAGGGTTTGATGTGGCTGAGTAGTAAAACGTTTGACTTCTGAACCGAGGGGTATCTGGTTCGAATCTCAATGAAAAATGATTTAGAAAAATGGGATACACGAAGTAGATGGGTAAAGTTAGCGACACGACATCCTCATTAATTAATTAATTAGCTGTCAGCCACAGAAACATATTGCTTTTAGATCATCTATATCCCATAGATCGCAAGGTATGAAAAGGTATCAGTATATTGATATTACATTTAGATACGTAGAACTAGATCTATGAGATCTTAAGAAATCTACGTCCAGCGCGCTTAATGTACCAATCAAGTCATATGTGTTAATTAGTGACTTACACTCTGCTAAGTCGTTGGTTTTCTTGCTTATATATTCAACCAACCCATTCCATTCTCTAATGGCACTACTGTAAGCCTTTATATAAAAAAATGACATTAGTTTAAAAATATTCTAAGTAAAATGAATTGGAAAAACAAATAGTAATTAGGTATAAGCTACATTTAAATATTTAGAACTAGGGCATACTTAATTTTTTAATTTTATTCAAGCGTGAAAAATTAATTAAATTATAAACAATTACATCTCCCAGCTTATTTTATTTTGCATGATTGATCCCTTTCAAAATAATTCTTTAGTCGTCTCTTTACAAAAAGATCTCTGATGGTAGGTCTATGTGACTAGTCTAATTCACTCTAAACTCTAAGTCTAGTTCTAATGACTCTAATTACTAATAGTAATATATAGATAATATAGATCTAGATTAGATCCAATAATAATGAAGATCTAGATCTAGTTGGTGTTAGTATTGAATACTTCTTAATAGTTCTTAATAGCGGTATAAATAGATCTACATGCTTAACAGTGGAGTGGACTGTCGTTCATATTAGAATTAGATTTCCATGCGATAGATCTAGCTAGACTCGTAGATTCTATATCTAGATCTAGACTAGAGCTCTATGAACTATTAGTCTATTAAAATTATAGCGTGTGGAAGTCAACTTGCAAGCCTTTAGTGTGCTAATATAAAATATATTACGTCATTGTTTGTTGTATATGTTTTCGAGTGAACACAAAAGAATGAGCGGAAATAAAAAGAGTTCTCTATGTCTACCTTGATGAAGACAGTCTCGTTATATTATTTATTGTTATTATTAATGTCTACAGTAGTTTATTAATCTGTGACAACAGAAAATTTAGTCTTTGTGACGTTTTAGTCGTCAATAATGTAATGTTCTGTATATCGTCACATGCCGGGGATTGATATTATTATTGACTTGATAACTCAAATTCAATGAAGAAAGAAGCTCTATGTTTTCTTCAAAAAACTTTAATACAGATTCTACTTTCTTGAACAAACACTTCCTCAATCTTTACTTCAATATAAAATAAAAAATCACTTACATAAATAACTTCTTAACAACATACTTCTACTATTATTTCTTTATAAAGATTAAACTATGGACCATCGCTACATAAGAATTACTGCTATGCGAGGACACTCGCTGTACAAGTACCGTTACTGTGCGAGGACCCCGACTAACTCCTTTTCCCTTAATTTATACTTTTTCAAATCGTATCTTCCAGAAGCATCGAACACGGTGGCTGAGCTGTAAAGCACTTGGCTTCTGAACTGTGGTCCAGGGTTTGAATCCTGGTGAAGACTGGGGTCCTTAATTTGGGATCTTTGGGCACCTCTAAGTCCACCCAGTTCTAATGGGTACCTGACATTAGTTGGGGAAAAATAAAGGCAGTTGGTCTTTTTGCTGACCCTATGACACCCTCTTTAACCATAGGCCACAGATTCCAGATGACCTTTACATCATCTGCCATAAGAAGATTACATGAGTTCTTTCTCTGAAACCTCAAAACTACATTCTCTGTATAGTTTAAAACAGTTCAGTATCACCTAACAATAGATTACCATTGTGCACACTTATCTTTGTCTGTCAAATAATAAAGCCACCTCTGAGATCTAAAAGCCCAATCTAAAGCTCAATCATATGTTAGATTTTGACCATTATGAATGGATGATTACCTTTAGAACAGATGACATTAATGCTTAACAATACTTCTGCCCAAACTAATTTATGTGGTGCATTGGCATGCCTAAAAAAAGATTTGACCCAAGAACTGATATTATACAACCTAGGTCATCAAACAATGAGTTCACCTACAAATGACATGTATTTGTGACCAACTCATCATGTCTGTGTCTAACTTTTGATCCTTTAGCACATTTCACTGTGCGACTGCATGGTCTATACAAATGTCTTCCATACTTCTTTTTCTTCTTGAAACTGTCAGGTAGAGTTGAGCCTTCAGCTCTTGGAACTCTAGGGCTGAATGAGAACAGTATACTCCGTTCTGTCTGATGGGTGGGTCAGACTAAGACCCCCGCCATTTTCCTTTTCTATACCAGGCTAACCGTGCAGGACACGCCATTTATGTAATGGCCCCTTGAGGAACAGCACCTGGATTGTGACAAGGTTGTGGGAGCTTTTTTTACAACTCTGCACAGTGCAATGAGGATGCTCTCGCACCCCCTTAGGCTTTCCCACAGGAGTCTTGTTTTGCTACCCATTAGCCTAATCGTTTCCTCCTATGATCGTTTCCTCCCGGACGCCACTATGAGGTAGGGTAGCATGCCCGGGTCTTCCATACATCGGGCTGATTGTTGACAAAAGGCTAAAGATGAGCAGCAATGTCCGAGTGGGTAGTAGAAAAATAGAATTAGGCTTGACTCAAAACATTTTGAAAGGACGTTAAGACAATGTCAATGCAATTTCTGATTAAAATAGAAGGAAAGGCTTGATGAAGACATGGAGACAAACTCAGTTTCTAAATTACTCTTATGTGTAGATCTCATTACCTACTAGAATTTGAGTTCAATCTAATAAACTGTGTTAATTATGCCTTTGTATATTATTTTCTTGGTTTTCCTTGATATTGCTTTGCTCTTAAGTAAATAAAATGTTCTGTTGCCTCCTGCTCCTGCTATTCTTTCCTTTATTTTTGTTAGTAGGTCATTAAATCAATTGTACTTCCTAGATATTTGAAAGTTTGGACATTTTTAAATTGGTGGTCTTTGATTTTAATATATCTGTTTGATTGTCTCTTGTCATTGCAATGTACTTGGTTTGACTGTCATTGACCTCAAGTCCTGCTGGTCGAGATGCTTCTTCTAGTTGTGTGAAGGATCTAGCAATGTCAGAGGTCCAATAAGGCAATGTCATCAGCATAAGCAAGGTATTTTAGAGGTTGACTGTATATCGTCCCTGTTGGTTGTTACCCATACTTTCTCTCTTACAATAGTTAGTAATTGTTCCCCTAGTATTAATGAGACTATTCTTATAACTCTCTCCAGTGTCAAATAGAAAAACATGCCAGAAAGTGAGTCACCTTGTCTTAATCCTCATTTAATTTTAAATTCATATGAGTGTTCTTCTTGTATATTTGAATTTACTTTTTGAGTTGCTTAATTTCATATGAATAAGTCTTGTCAGTTTTTCAGGTAGGCCTATTCCAAGATCTTTACTTTAAATTACAAGCAATTACAAAGACTTTTAGGGAAGAAAGAAAATGAAATCAATGAATTTTATGAGCTTTCATGCATAGACTGTTGGAACTTGGAGTGTCTTTTTTTTTCAACAGATAAGACCTTTTTATTTTATTATTTAGAACATCTTTTGAGGGGCAGACATTTGAAATGAATGTTTTGTTTGCATTGTTTTTAATCTTCAATTTTATATTAATTTTAAAAAGACATTTTTTAGAACATGAATGTCATTGTCATTTCAATTTTAAAATAAATTCATTTAAATCTTCCTACATTGTATACATTTTCAATATGAAAGTATAAGCAGAGAGTTATACAAAAAGCCATGTTAAATCAGTTTTCATTATGTGCATTAATTTCTTTTTTGTTGTTGCTATTTATAGGATTTCACGTTCTGGAGTCTTCTGTCTTAACTAAGACAAAATGACAACAATGCCACATATTTTGCATCATTCACAACCAATCACTAACCTCTTCCCAGTCACCATAGAAACACACACACACTTCAAAACACTTCTGCTAGTCCAAAATTCTTTCACTGAATCGAGCGCCAAGAGACCAATCTTTAGCATTCTTTTTGTCCATATGTAAGATTTTGCAATCACAATTTTCCTAATCTTTCTAATCTTTACTAGTTACACTAGCCAAACACTTTGGCAGATATTGAAAAAAGGAATAGTGCAATTATTTTGACTAATCAAACATTAAAAAACTCTTAAGTAGATTTTTATTTCTCTACCTTGATATCTGCCAACAAAAACAATTGATACATTTGAACCTCAGGAAGAAAAAAGCTATGAAATATAAAGTTGTATATAAAAAAAAGTCCAAGTTAACAAACTTTAAATATGGATTTAAATTGCAGATATTGACAAGAACCCTAAAAAATCGGAATCTAATTTTGTAGGTTGATATCTGTAAACAAAAGAAAACCAACCTTCAGTAAAAAGAAGTGTGATTAAACATTAAGTATATACATGTTGTTAATGAAACTGAAAAAAAAAGTGGTTCTGGGAGCAATGAACAGGACTTCACATTTCAAAAAATTCCTTAAATTATAAAAGAATAATGGTAATTAAAACTAATAAATAAATAAATAAAGAGATAGAGTTACAACATTTGATGTATCCTAAAAGTGATATGAAGCCTAATAGTTGCAGCCCCAAAAATTGATAGGACTCCTGAGGTGTTCACACAGTTGACTGGACATTATGTGCCCCAAAAGTTGGAAGGAGAGAAAAGAGAAAACATCGACGCCTAGATAATCTCGTCGTCATCGGACCATCTTGGAGAAACGCGAGGTTGACCATACTTGCTCTTTTAAGGGTCTATCCTTTCACATGAAACACGCGGCAAGGTCAAGCGTTGAAGTCACCCACCCCTTCCGACAGGGGAGGGTGAGGAGGTGTCACCCGGTGAAAGGTGAGGAGGGGCAAACACCGTCCGATGAATATATCAAAGGAGGTTTGATCAGATAAGAAAGAGGAGTTCACTCCTGTCGATAGACTTGCTAGACATGCCAGATTAAGAAAGTACAGCGTGACATGGATGCCTAGAGAAAAAGGGTGGTGGTGGTATTAGTGATCTCTATAGCCATAAGGGCTAAGCTGAGATAATAAAGATAAGATATCCTATACTCTTAAGCGAGCAATTCTTGTATATATATATCTTCTATTTCGAAAACGGCTCTAACGATTTTCTTTAAAATTTCAACGTATCTAAATGTTAGTGAGAAAAAAAAATTCTCAACTCATTGGCCACATCGGGAAAACTCGAGTTTGACCATTATATCGGTTTGAAAAATGTCTCATTATCGAAAAAATTATTTTGGTTTGAAGGTTTTATGAATGACATGGAGAATTTATGAATGAAAGTTTTCCATGACGTAAACGGGAAAAACGATGCTTACGTCACTAGGCTTACCTTACTACAATGCAAACAAGAACGAGTTTTAAAATATAAATGGACCTAATTAAACATTTGCGCACCAAATTATTGAAGATTGATATATTATAGAACTATGGAAGGAAAGTCATGAAATTAAATGTACCGATGTATGATTAGTTATTGCGTTTTAAGTGCTTAATAAATTGTTTACACTTTAATTGCGTAGAGCGGTGTAGATTTCTCATTAATCTTCGGATTTGATGTCAAGCCTTATTATAATTATTATTTTGCTGGTAAAATTATGACCATGTGTTCATGCTTCAGTGTCTAATGTCCCGTACCAAAACAAAGAAAATGGTGATTACACAGTTGCTCTACGCCTTACTTTCTCACATCTAGCTAGCGGTCAACGAGTTTGCGTACGCTGCAGCCACTTTTGATTTAACTATAAACCTCAGTAAAAAACTTGAGGTTAGGGTGTGGTAACGAAAGGCCTAGGAGATATCTGAATGGAGGGATGTGTAAAAGCAGGCCATATCCTTCCATGGGCTGTAGCACCAGTAGCACCACTGGGATAGATGGATGGCAAAAGCCGGTATGAACTTCTTATAGTCTGACAGTCTGGCTGAGCAGGGCACATATCCCGTAAAATAATCTGAAGAGTTTCTTTAGTGTTCTGTTTATTCTATATGTAATTGTACATGGTGATTAAATATCAAGTCTCTTAAGTCCTCCTACAGTCTAGACAGCGTAAAACTATCGTATGCCTACTATTATTGACTTGGAAGAAAGTCTTTGCAGTTTTACCCAATAACATAGAAATTAGCGTCACTCGATGTTTCGTACTAAAGCCATAATTGAATATACTAATTCCAAAATTAAATGTCTGAACGTACCAATTTACATTTAGAACAAACAGAAAACTTACGAAACTCTTCAGATTAGTAGTCTTTATCCGATCGTTCATTTTCGTAATTATAAAAAAATTCCCAAAATGACTTCGGTTATATAACCTTCCTTATTTATTTAACCGAGCGAGGCTCGGTCACCTGATATTAAATACTTTAATAATATAACACGTTTGAAAACATAACAATTTCATCCCTCTTCCTGTCAGTCTCTCCCGACTTTCTCCTTTTAACATCCCTTCCTTTCAATACACAAAATCGCACCTTTTTCCCATTCGCACCATGCTGCGCTACGACCGTAACAGTATGAAAATCTCTACACAAGGCTATATATGGTACATCTAATTTTCAAACTAGACCATTCCAAAAATTTAAATTACCCAGAATTAGATTTATCTGGAGTTCTCTATTTCTCTTACTATTTATACAAACATCCATAACAATCTATTATACATAGGTCTACTTAAAACTATTGCGATGTTTTAGAAGAAAAATTAAAGAATAATCAAATTTTCAATAGCTTTTAGTTGTTTTTTTTTTTTATTAACCTGATGGTCAGACTGACAAACAGACAAAACGAAAAAAAAATGTGGCTTTAATCCTCTTTAAATGAATTCTATTAGACCTCAGTGCACCAATGTCTTTGAGTCCTCATTAAATCTCTCATTATAAAAAAAAACTCAAAATGACTTCGGGTATATAACCTTTCATATGAAATTATTAAACCGAGCAAGGCTCGGCCACCTGATATTAGAAAATTAATTAGTTAAACGCCTAGATCGAGTGATACCTTAAGTGGGCGAAATTTATTTTTGTCACAGACACACTTGTATGAAAAATGAGGAGCCCCAACAATTGATAGGACATTTAAGGGCCCCAACAGTTTTAAAGGGCATTTGAGATGACCAAACATTTGTTAGGAAGCTTGTGGTGCCCCAAACCTGATAGGACACACTTGAGATACCCAACAGTTGTATGAGGGATAAAGAGCTCCAATGATTGATAGGACACTTCAGGTGCCCCAACAATTGATATGACCATAGAGGTGCACCAAAAATTAATAGGATACTTGAGATGCCCCAGCAATTGATATGAATTTAACATTGAGATATTATCATAAAAAATAGATACAAAGTCATACCATTCACTTTGTATCTTTTTTTACATTGTAAACAATTTCCATGTAGATCAAAGTTTCTATGGTTATCTGACTATGGACTGTGTTTTTCAACACAGTTTGGTCAAGCCAGGCTGACACAGTAGAAGACCAGTAGAGTTAAGGTGAGAAAAGTACAAGTTGTGTAAAGATGTGATATTCAAACATTGACTGCTGCCAAGTGTTAAGTTTTTAATTGTTTCTTTCTTTATTATTGATTACACTCATTAAAGTGTCTTGAAGCTCAAATTATCAAGTTTTTTATTTAGTCATATTAATCTGTAACCAGGGGCGGCCTTAGCAGTGCGCGGGGCCCTGGGCGAGTGTTTTGTGCGGGAACTTAAGCCGCAAGGGTAGACTATATGTACTGTAGCACATCACGCTAACGGGCTCATTCGTCTCTAATACCATAACAATACAATTCAATATGTCCGCCTCTAACGCTTTGGGCCTTTTTTTTTGTTACAAAACATAGAACAAATAGTAGGTGCTGTTGCCTACTATAAGATAAGATAGGATAATTTTTATTGATCCAATTTAATGGAAATTCAGTTTGATTACAATTGACAACTTCAGCGTAACTACTGTACTGTACTATTGTCCAACTTAAGTGCTTTATATACTGTATTGTAATTGTTCCGCATAAAAGATTTTTCTTTTCAGTTCAAAAAGCTTTTTTTTTAATAATCCCATAGCCGCAAGATGTCTTAACACTTAGTGGGGAAGCAACCAATCTAAATTTGTTGATAAACATTGACGCCCAATCGGATTTTATTAGGAAAATATGCAGTGATCAAGAGTGTGACAATAAAATCTCCTATCTCGGGCCCCCCATCAGGCGCGGGGCCTGGGGCGGTTGCCCCACTTGCCACCCCCTAAGGCCGCTACTGTCTGTAACAATAAGAACTATAATTGTACATTTTCAGACAGGATAATAGTAAATTTGTGTTACCATAAGGTAGAAATACACAGTATTTCGGTGACGGGTACAGATTTAGCCAAGCTAGAATGCTAGTGAAACATTCTGATCAAGCTTTGTTTAGCATATGCAAATCTAGTGAAACATTCTAATCAAACTAGGCTTATCTTACAGAAGTCTTAAAAATGAAAGTTTCCTTTTCTGACCTTGAAATATATAAAGCAGATGATGGTGAGGTAATTTGTGTTAATGACCACTGCTTAACAAGCTGGGTGTCATGTGGCCTCCACAATGACCTTCTGCTTTTCTATGGATAGGGCTAGGGGTTACTTAGGTAGGGGCAAATACTCCAAATTGCCAATTTGAACATACATTTTTTGCTGTAAGTTAGATTTTCTTCATTTTTTTTTTAATATTTCTAAAGTCTTTTACATTTATTCATTAAATTTCAAGCTGATTTTCTTTATATTGTAATAAAAGTTCTATTTAGTAATATTCACAAAAAGTGTTCAGTTATTACACTTAAAATATACCTACTGAGGTTTAGTTGTCTACAAGCAGTTTGGGGCTTAAAGTCAATGACCCTACACAACAAGACATTTTAACTGGTTGATATTTCTTATCAGAACTCATTAAGAGTTTGCAACTTGTTCATATTTTGTCAGACTTCTCAGTAGGATTTTGTAATTTGTTAATTTGTTCATATATCATTTGATAGCCCATTTGGAGTTTAGAACATGTTCCTATTTCCTCATAGATGGTCACCAAAAATTTCTGTGAATAATGTCTATATTCAAAATTTTTTAAATACTAAATTTGATTTAAATAGCTTTGGTTAGTTTAGAACCATGCCTGAAATTTTGTCACAAGTCCAGATAATTTTATCTTATTATTAGTGTATTCTTGTTTTCATTTTTTTAGGACACAGTTGAAAGATATTTAAAGGTGTTGGCCTCACATCCTGACATCTGTTTGCAGAGCACCTTGTGGATGGTTGATATGTGATTGCCATGAATAATTTACTTATATTGTTTAAAAAAAATAATAATAATAAAACAAAAAAACACTCTTTTTTTTTAAATTTTATAAACACAGTGTGTTACAAAAACAAATTGTGGTTTTGTTGATTTGCTCCACTTTATTAGCATTTCTTTTTACACTTGGTCTAATAAATAACACCTAAGACATCACACACAGAGTACTAAGTGGTGAAATATAGAGAGACTAGTTGACATAACCTTTGGTAAACATGTCTAGGTCTTGACACTACAGATACAGAGCTAAAAGAATGTTTACTTGCACATTTAATTTATAAAAAATATTTCAGGATAGAACATTAAATATTAGATTTAGTATGTTTGTGGCTAGGGTTAAAAAGCTGATTTAACAAGAAAATTTAAAGAGAGATCACTCTATTTCAAAATAGCAACAATCCAGAGTTAAATGCTCCAAAGGAATTACTTTGGCAGAAACTAGATCTATTTGTTTGAACAGGCAAAGGCAGCAAAAACAAATACTGCTGCTGTGCATTAGCCTGCTTAAATATTTATATAGTTCATTTTATTAAAATCTTATGAACCAAAATAAATTTTGATTGCTGCAATATTAAAAAAATGCTTTTGTTACAATATTGCTTTAATTTTCGCTCTTTTGGGCCATCTGCTGAAGAAAAACATCTCTAAATAGATTTATTGAACTTGTGGAGGATCTGAATTTAGCTGATGACATTAAACTTCTCTTTCATAAAAAAAGTGTCAGTTAAAAATTGGTCTAGTAGATTACTAAACCTGTTGATGATAACAAAATGACTAGCAGAAAAATTTCTACTTTGGATGGATGTCTGTTACAGAGTCTGTGAACAACCTGAGTAGTATTATTATGAATGAAAAAATGCTGATGTCAAAGCATTGATTAGCAATGCAGGAGTCTCTATTATGCTGATCAAGAGAATTCAGACAAAAGACATTTCTCTGACAACATATTTTATATTTTTACTTGTAACACTAAGCCATGTTTAGTTTCAATTAAATAATAACAAAACAGTTCAGGGCAGAATCGATTATAATGATACATACATTTTGACATAACATTACATCACATTAAATTTACAACTTTTAGAACATCTGCTTTTCATTGCTTGAAAAAATATCACAGAAAATATTTGTTCTTAGCTAACAACATATACCAATAATGAATGCAAGCATAGAAAATGTAATACATACAAAAGCAATTAAAAAATAACCAATTAAGCTAAGATTTTAAAGGTCTGTGTATCATAAAGTGAAGGGGTGGAAGCATGGAACATGTTGCCTGAGCAAGCTAGGAAAACCTGTGACTTGGCAGAATTTAAATCATTGGTTAATATGCACGACTAGATGGGCTAATAAAATGAAAACAACAGGCATAGCTAAATACTTAGCACATAATGATAATGAAACTAAAGCCAATATCCTAAATAAATATACTTTGCATCAGCATTCTCAGCCCCAGTAAACAAAGACATTACTAAATCTGAACCAAGTAGGCAGCATAGGAGATATAAAAGTACAGAGACCCAAAAACTATTAGTGAACATTAAACCAAATAAAGCATCTGGATCTGGTGGTATTCCAGCTAGATTACTTAAAGAACGAAGCAGTGAGCTAGCATCAGTGTTCAAAATACTTTTTCAGCATCTTTTAACCAGGTCAGAGTACCAAGGGACTGGAAAGAAGCTAATGTCACTCCTCCCCAATATATAAAAAAGCAGGAATCTGACCCAGGAAACTATACAGCTGGCATACATAATATGTTGCAACATCATAAACCAGACAAACATAATGTCCTTACCCCAAACCAACATGGCTTTAGGAAATATAGATCAGGTGAAACAAAACTAATAGGGCTAATTGATTATTTTTCAAAAGGTTTAGAAAATAGTGAGCAAACAGATGACATCTTACTAGATTTTTACAAGGCTTTTGACAAAGTTCACCACCATAGGTTACTTTAAAAAATCAAAATATTTTGGCATGAATGGTGTACTATGAATGATGCACTGCATCAGTGGATTAAGGATAGGGAGAGAACAAACTGTAATAATAAATGGTTCTAATTCAACCAATAACGAAGACTCAGGTGTACCTCATAGAACAGTTGTAGGTCCACTTAGACCAGTAATTACCAGTAATTACATGCTTTCTTCAAATAACACCTTTGGACACAGCTATCAAGAGCTCCAAGAGACACTATGAATGGAGGTAAGTCCTTTAATGCTAGAACAGAATCCCCAGTCAAGGGTGTTTTAAAGTTAATTATCATCTACAAGAAGTACATATAATCTTTTTTGTTCATGTCATTATTGATTATTCAAAGGAACTAAATGCATGCTATTTGTAGAAAGAAAAACCTGAGCAAAGCCAGGTAAAATTGAGCTAGTTACTTCATATAAGATACAAACCATTTGTAGAAATAAAATTTCATATATTTACTTAAACTAGTGACACTAAATTTATTGCTGGTAGCTTTGATCTCAATTAACTCCTCATATCATCTGCCTGGCATCAGATACAGATTGGCGAAATGAAGGAAGAGAAAGTGACGCCCCAAAAAACTGTGCAGTTATAAGGATATTTTGTCTATCACCTTAGATTCCTTCATGACTCTTTTGGGCAGTTTTGAGTTTCTCAAGTCCATCAGTGGAGCCTTGAAAAAAATTGAGTACTCATATTAAGTAACATTTTATACTCTCATACCATCAATTACTTATAGCTTTGTTTAACTTTAAACACATTGTTTAACACTACATTAAACCACAAATATTTACCTTGTAATCTGGTTTGCATTGAGGTATTTTTGATGTCACTGTTTGTGTCCACTGATCTCTACCACAGAGCATCTCAGCGGCTGGTTGTACCTTCTAACAAAAGAAACATTTGTATTGGCAGTTTTAAAGAGAAAAAAATTGATATAAAAAACAACACATAAATTTATTGTTTTTTCATAGAAGTTATTATTAAAAATGTCAGCAATTTGTTTAACAAGAATATAATTGCTTCTTAAAACTTTCAACTCCTGCTCCCTTTTTCTTAATTTCTGTTTGACTTTATCAAAAGTCTGAAGGGCATCCTTTTTTTTCTATTTTAATTAGAGATAACTTTTTTTTTTATATTTTTTCGTTGACAGAATCACAAGTTAAGTATTTATACATAAAACTTGATTTTTTTTCTTTTTGTAAAAAAAAGCATCTCATTTACTAGCAAGAAAAATTGTAAAAAAATAAAAAAAAAAAAAAAAACATTAACAGAGATGCCTACATGCCAAAATGAAATGTGTATTCCCAGACCATGAAATGTGTACATTGAGGGACAAATGTGTATTTACTAAATACATAATATTAAAACATAATCAAAGTATGTAACATACATGAAATGCAGCAAGCATTAAGTTAACACAGCATAACCTTTTTTAAGACATTTTGTACATTTGTCAAAATATTTGCTGGTACAATTATTGTCAGAGACTTTTTAGAAAATGTTAGAAGGATGTAGTTCTTGTCACTTGCCAATGATTTATTCCATAATAGTGGCAACAGAAAAAGATTTTAAGATTTTTTTTTCAGGCAGATAATCCTAATTGAACTTGTATATGATATAAAATCTGGGCTATTGAGTCTGATGAATAGCTGTAATTAGATAATGCTATTTATTCTGTTTTCAGATTTTTTAAGCTGTTTTTAAAATCAAATAGATGTGTTAAAGGAATCAAGAATTTGATATTTTTTGTCAGCATAATTAAAGCTTTTGTTTTGAATGCTTCAAATTTCATTCTTTAAATTTCTTGTCCATTGGCATACAAAATATGCAAGATGAAAACAACTCTGTATTATGTGTAATTGTATTTTTAGTTAGTTATTTATCTAGACTAACAATAATAAGCCTGTAGACCTACTATTAGAAGTATATTTACCAATTGTTTTTTGTTTAGCACTATTTCATACTTTTATCTTTCTCAATGCTACAGTCTATCACTTGTCTTGACCAGTTGGGAATGGGGGGAGGGAAGGGGGTATGTGGCTAACAGTTATTGCGATAGCTTTTAAATATATATTGTTTTTAAAATTGTACGACTTGAATTTGAACTCAATGCTTCAAGCCTACTCAAGCCATTTCACTAACCACTGTGCCAATGAAATGTTCAAAATAGGTGTCATGTTAGTTTCAAACTTTTAAGCAACCATCTTATTCTCTACAAAAAGTATAAATGGAACTAATTCAATTCAATTTCTTTCCCTTGCTTGATACCAAACTAAGTAATTAATTACAAGTTAATTTAACTAATTGGTTAATTTTTAGAGATTCTTGTTTTGTCAGGTTACAAGAAATAATTATGTGAAATTTTAACTTGATCCGAGATCATCACTTGATCATCAAAGAATGAAATCTAATATTATCACATTAAATAAACTAAACGTAATCATCTTCTTTTTTTAAGTAATGTATGTATCATATAAGAGAAGATATGTTACTTACTTTTCTTTCAAGCTCTTTTTGTAATAAAAAAATTCTTTGGTTAGCTTTTAAGAGATCCTCTCTCTGTTCACTAAGTTGGAACTTTAAGTGAGGGATCATTATTTTTTTGATCTATAGAAAATAAAAACAATTTTCAACAGTTTAACCTTATTTTTACTATCTGTTTCTTTAATAGAAGATGTAAACTATAAAATTATATATCCAAAACTATCATTGTCTAATATTTTATTGCAGGCCTTCCTACCTTACAAAGTCCTAATGTGTATCACTTATGTTGAAATGTGTATTTTGGCACCAGTGTATTAATGCTTGTGCGACTGACTATTTTTTTTAAGTTTAATATATATAGTTAATGGCAATGTCTTTGATTCCAAAGATTAAAGATAATTGCAGTGTTTCACATGATTATGTAGACCCAGATGTGACCTTCGAGCAGAAAAAAAAGCTGATGTCTGCTGTCAGTATATTTAAGATTTCGTCTTGTTTTCTGAGCCTGTCTTCAATTATGACTTTTCTTTGAGTCTCAAATGTTTGTCCCAAAGCCTTTGTGAAAACTCTCACACCTGTCTCTTTCAGAGGCCTTCTGCCAAAGAGCAGAATTAATATGGTTTCACAGAGTAAGGCTTTTTGAGAATTAAGTTCTTTTCTTAAAGGATAGAAGTGGCCCATTTGAAGAAAAGTAGTTAAAGAAGTACAGCTACATGTATGCACAGAATAAAGTGGCATGGTAAGTGTAAAAATATACAAATCTATGATATTTTCTTGGCCATATAGCTATGCAACTAAATCTCTGATAAATGATACATTTTATTCTACAAAACAATAGAAAGGTTGTTTTTTAAAGAATCTCACTGTTTCAAGCTCTTTCTGCACATTAAAGAGTTCATTCTGTTTTTCCAAGAAACTTTCATCTTTTTGCTTAAAGCACTGGCCCTCCCCAGCTGAGCAGGCTTGATCTAATTGATCCTGTAGATGAACAAAGTCAGAAACATTAGGTTAAATTTAATGAACTGAAAGTTTCAATCATTAATTTTTCAGTTACCCTGAAGCAATGAGAGGAGTGTTAAGTAGTTCTGAACCAAAGATTACATTTGTAAAGGTGAAAACTGATGGCTGTGTTGTTATTTGTTGTATTATTTTTCAACTGTAATAAAAATAATAAAAATTAATTTGTAACTGTTATGCCACATGAAATATAATAGATAAATGAACAAGAATATGGGGCATGGTAGCTGAGTGGTAAGAACTCTAAGCTTCTGAACTGAGGGATTCCAGGTTCAAATATAAGTGCAATGTAATATCTTGTTAATATTTAGCCTGATGAGGCAACTATTATACTAGCTTGAAACTAAATCAACAAATCAAACATTATGCAACAAATGAGTTGACAAGAGTGCTGACATAATATTTAATTCATTGCCGTCACTATGAAACAAACATAGTTCATAATGATGCATAACAGTTTAATCATTCCATGATCTATCCCTAATTTTTTAGTATTCTATACTAGTCACAACCACTAGTAAGTATCACTTCTAAAAATGAAAAATGCCAAATCTATCACAACACTATATGGTAAAAGAAAAAAATATGTTTGGAAAAAATTACAAATAACAAAAAATAAATATGTAGTGCAAAGACATTTAACTTTTTGAAAAACATAATCTTTTAATTTTTTACTGTAAATAGATTTAATTCTCCTGAAAATTATTAAAGAAAAACATTTAATGGGGGAAATTTAATATTTAATTTCATTGAAATATTTCACTAATGAAACAATTCTGTAACAAATGATAAATCATTAGAACATAATTAATTAATTGGAAGTCTGGAATATGAAATCATTTCAGTCTTCAATGATTTTAATAGTCAGAGTTTACTACCATTCTTTTTTTTTATATGAACATTTTTCTAGCAAGAAATTGAAAAAGACTTTTAGGGCTTAGCCAAGACCTTGTGCAATTTCACTGTGCCTTAAAGAGAAATGGTCTGTAAAACCTTCTATGCCAGTAAAAGTGATAACCTAAATGATGTTATTTAAAAACAAGACACCTGATGCATGCAATAAACTCCACTACCCTAAAAAAAAATTCCAATAGCATGCATCAGAAAAAGCCTCTAAAAATCAGTCTATCTCTTGGCCTTCATGTGTGGCTCAAATATAAAGTTAGGAAGAATGGTTATCTCTGACAGAAGGGGTAACTGGCACCTAAGCCTGTAAACTTTGGGCAGAAGTGGGCTTGTAATCTTAGTAGCTATTACATGGGACACTATTGGACAAAGAAACAGATGGCCTATATATCTTCTGCCTATGGATAAAAAGGTCTGAAATGGCAAATAAACCTTTTTATTTTTAATGACATTTTCAAAGTGAAAATATAAAGAAAACAAAAAAATCAAATTACCTTCTGACTCTGCTTCAACTTGGTACTTGGAGCCAAACAAGTCACTAAGTGCCATGTGAAAGACAGTTGTATTTGTAAGTAAACAAAGAAATAAACTAAGAAGTCATATCAACAATCTAGTCAAATAAACTAGTAAACTAGGTGAATAGTTCAAAACATTTTCCCAATTCTTTTAATTTAAACAAGAGCAAAACGTACGAGGCATCAGTGGGGTGGAAAATATCTTTTCTGTAGTGCTTGATGTGTTGGAATGTATCTCTCCCATACCGCCTGTTGATTAATTGATAATTAATGCACTAGCTATAAGAAGATGTAGCATTTTACTTTTCAAAAGAAGTAAAGAAAATAAAGAAAATAATTCAACTTAAAATAAATGTTTACTAGTACAGACTTTTTTTTAAATTCAAGAACAGCAACATTTTGTATGATTTGAGTTAGCTTTATGTTCTAAACATGTATATGTTTATCAAGGTTTGTGGTTCTAATTGGTTGATAATGATTAAAAATTGATCTACTTTAATTGTTTATTGTGGAAAGTGAATGAAAGAACAAAGTATAATTTTAAATTTATTTTACTTGTTAGTAATTCACTTGCTAGCATAAAACTTGAACCAGTGCTAGCTTCCTCTTCAAGGTCAAAATAGCTTGATGTTGGTGTCTGAGCTGTTGGTAAGATTGTAAGGGCATCTAATGATGAATAGATTTAAAAAAACATTTAAATCTCAAACAAACCAAAGGAAAAATTACATAAAGAAATAAAATTACAGATTCATTAGTATGAAATAACATACCCACTTTCTTGTAGTGGTAGGGGTTGATGCAAACCTTTTCTTTCTTAAAGTAATAAGAATATTGGCATGCATCAATGGGCTTTAATTCCTGTGTCCTCACTTCAGGGAACCGCCAAATTTTGGAGTAGACAACATGAGGGTAATGTTGACAGCCTGCGATCTGCAAAATATTTAATGTATGCAAAAATTTTGTAGCACTTTCTTAATTTATTACATTGATGTAGACGTTCAAAATATTAGCATATCATTATGCTAAGAAAAAAAATTTTTTTTTGACACAATGAAGAAGAAAGTAAAGAACATCCGCCTCCACTTCTTTGAATTTTGATAATTTAATAATATATATTGAGTTCATAAAAAAATCAATAAAACTTCTAAGAAAATTGTTTTTTTTTAAGTCCATTAAAAGAAAACACCTTTCTTCTCCATTGTATACAGTCATCTGCCAGCTACTTTAAGTTTAATTCAAACAATGTTGCATACTATACCTTTAACTTTCCCCCAGTTGTTCGCAGAATGACAATGCAGTCTGTTGTCTCTCTTCCTTGGCTTTCTAGAGCCTTTATAAGCATTAAAATTTGCTCCCTGTTGTCGCTTAATTTCTTTACCAAATGTACGATAGCTTTTTGTGCTAGGTCATCATTCATCTGAGGAAGTAAAACATGAGAAAAGTTCTTTCTCCACAAATAGTCTTAGTTGACCAATGGGTCAATTTGATTTGCTTAGTTATTTTGTTTTAAAATTAAGAAAAATGAACTTTTAGACTAAATTAAGAAAATTTGAAATAAATTGTCTTATTTCTTTTCTATTTCATTAAGTTATCTTGAGAAATCAAGCCAAAGAACCATGCAAAAGTTTTTTTATGAAAAAAAGTCACAATCACACAAACTGATTCTGACATCTATGTATAATCTAGTGATAGAAGGTTGTTATGTTGCAGACGGTGTTGCGGTTTTGACAAAGTTGTAAATAGCCTTTCTTTGAAATAATGATAATGAAAGATTAGATCCATGACTTGGGCCATTCTCTGTTTGCCAAAATTTGTTGCAAATCTTTAAAATCATGCTTTCTCCTCAAAACATAATGAAATGTTTCCAGAATCTCTTATAAGTTTAAAAGAAGTAAAGTTTCCCTTTCAGATCTTTCAATCTATGAGGCAGATGATGTTAAGGTCATCTGTTTCTATGGCCAATGGTTAACAAGCAGGGTGTTATCTGGCCAGCACAATGACCAACTACCGTTACTTTCCCCAATTAAAGTTAGGTACCCATTAGAGTTGAATGGACTTAAGGGTCACCCTAAAAATCCCAAAATTAAAAATCTCAGTCTTCACTGAGCTTCAAACCGAGGACCCACTCAGCCGTCATGCCCCCAGAACCTCTTAAATTAGCTTCTTCTTCTTCTTCTTCGTTCTCATTGTTATGTTGGAGGGTTCAGATCACTACACCAATATCTGAGATGAACTGCGCAGTGGTTTCCAAGTCAGGGAGCTCTCCATATAGTTTTCTTTCTATTGGGGTGTTTTGGGGCCAGTGTCTTAGTCGGGCCTCTTGGTAAAGAGCGCAGTCTTGGAGGACGTGGTCTGCATTCTCTGATGACACTCCACATGGGCAGATATCACTGGTTCCAATTTTGAGCTTCCGGTACATGTGTTGTCGCATTCTGTTGTGTCCGGTCCTGAGTCGAAAGATTACACGTTGATCTTGTCGGGATAGCTTATAGTAAGCATCATCTTTCTTGTGATTTGGATGTGAGCTTGTCCATTTCTCATTTATTTTATTTATAATTAATTTCTTCATTTCTTCCGGGTAGAGTGCAGAGTTCATTTGTGAGCCACTTCTTCCATCCTTGGCGAGTGAGTCAGCCTTCTCGTTTCCCTCTAGTTGAATATGAGCTGGCACCCACTGAACAACAGTCTTTTTGCTGTTGTTGTTGAGTTTTTTCAGTGCTGCTCTGAGGTTTTCAACACAAGAGAATCCAGAGTTCTGCAAGCCTTGAAGGGTTGTCTTCGCATCGGTCAGCAAGACAATCTGACTGTGTGGGGAACTTGGATGATTAGCTAGCATAGTAGCAGCTAGTGTTAGTGCTTCCCTTTCTGCTCTGTGACTGTCAGAGAATTCTCCTAACCCTAACCCTCCTAAATTAGCAATTTTAAACAACATTTGAGACTGGTTTAAAACCACAGTTGGTTTCACCAACTCTTTTCAATATCTTCCTTGAAAGGATAATGCAAGATGTGTTTGAGTGCTTCAAATGTTCTGTGAGTATTGAAACAAGAAGAATTTTAGCTTGGAATTAGCAGATGACCCTTTTGAAGCCTCCCTTCTCCTCTAAAGTCAATAGGAGACCCAGACAACAGAATAAAGTTAAATACAGTACCAGGAAAAAGAAGAAGAGGCAGTGAAAGTGATGGGAAGACAACATAAAAGAATGGACAGCCCTGTCATTGAAAGAAATTTGATACAAGGCAAAAGACAGATCAGATAGGAATGAAGAAAGTCAATAAAAAGATCTTGTGTAATCTCACAATGGCTAAGCTAAGAAATAGGTGAAAATGAAGAAAGTTATTGGCAAATTAAATTGTAGACCAACCTTTCTAAATGACATCAAGGTTTCAACAATTTTTATCATACTTCTTTCATCCATTTGTGTTTTACTCAGTTTATGGACAATTTCAGCTTGATCTGAAATAGGGTGTGGTAGAAAAAATGTTGATACAAGCTTTCTAAAAATAAATAAAGCTAAGAAAATATTCATAATTCTAAACATGTTCATTTGTTTAAAAAAAGAAACAAGTAGAGAATGTAAGTCGAAAAAAAAATGGATATCATTTTTTGAAATAATTTTTTTCATTACTTTTTCTGTAATCTTCTCTATCTTTTGCCTTTCTTCCAATCACTTTCTCTCTGTCTCTCTTTCTTTTACCTGGTACTATTCCCTGAAAGAATGTCTTTGTGAGCCCTGAAGACCTTGTGATATGGCCAAAAAGATTTTTTTTTTACAGTGGTCAGTGGGTCATTGTGGAGTCCAATTGCAGTTGTTATCCTTTTTTCTTGTTGGTAATACCTAGGAGCCTTCTAAAGAATCTCAATTTAATTCATTCCTTGGATCTATTTTATGAAACTATGACCTGGGGAATGCTTTTACACCTAGGCCAGGTCAAGAATATGGCTCTTTTGTTGATGTTTGTTGAACAGTAGCATTAAACTGCTGGTAGAAAACTAAACTGCTTTAGGCGTATGATATTTTAACTTAAAAACTTGAAATAACTTGAATAACTTCTTGATCACCAATACTAAATATAAGTTTTATTACAGTATAGAAAATTTTAACTAAAGAATACATGAAATAAATGTATATTTTAAACAAATCTAACAATAAATACATGTCTTGACACTATGGCCTTCTGGAGTGGTCAGGTGTACCGAAAATAGCTTATGATTGACAGTCCCACATCATGGACACTAAGTAGCAACCAAGCATTCACTAACTTCTTCTCACAGTTACACATACACTCTTGATAGGCTAACTAATTTTCACATTCCTCCCTTTCTGGAGTCCCCCAACCACAAAGTGATCATCTATTTACATCCATTATTCATCAGAACAAATCATACAACTGATTACAAAAGTTCTTCCTCTTAAGGAAAGGACATTAATCATATAATGTACCGGGTACTGAAAATTACCATGGAAGGACCATTACCACAACTAAGATTACCACTAGAAAACAGTGGAATGGATGGGACAGAATTAGCTAGCCTTTCTTAATCCTCACAATGTGCATCCTCCTTGCCTCTCTGCATTTTAAGCACACAGGTTGCTTATGAGTTTCTTATTTTCTTCATTTGGTTATTATAATGTCTTTACTACTGCTTATTGATTCTTGTACAAATGCTGACATATTTTTAAAACTGAATTTGTCTATCATGAATAGACTGGATGAGCAAAACAGCTCAAATTGCACACATTTCGGAAATGCTTTTTGAGATTATAACCAGAACTGCTAACAAGTTAAGAAACAAGGAGTGCATGCAGGGCCAAATTTAACTAAGTGGAGTCCTTGGGGAAAAAAATGAATTGACACACTGCCGTAGATACTGAGCAGCATTTATATTAGGCTATAATGAGCATGGCACAAGCAGACACTTCTTAACTATGGCAGAGTTACTTACTGTAACATATAAAATACTGTCAATTAAAGTATGAGCACATAAAATTAACATCAGAACTGACAAAGCAAATAATTGAAAAGTTGTCCTCCTTGGCCTGGCAGATGTTGGATTCAACACAAGTTTTTCCTCCATTGTATTTGTCCTAAGAGTTTACTTGAAGACTCTTGGAACTCTAGTATCATAGAAACTTACTTCCATTAGTGTAAATTAAAGTGTCCCCTTCAGACCTTGCAATCTATGGGGCAGATGATGTTAAGGTCTTCTGTTTCTTTGGTCAACAAGCAGGGTGTTATGTGGCCTTCACAACGACCAACCTCCTTTACTTTCCCAACTAATTAGATTTGGGTTTAATGTTTTATGTTTTAATGTGTACACATTTGTTGGTATATAGATCTACTAATCTACTATAC
>JADKLZ010081101.1:0-14779 GCA_021533235.1 Biomphalaria straminea | reverse complement strand
ACGAAAGTTAGCAAAAATATTTCAATAAATATAATAGACCTACTAAAATTAGATATCTTCAGGCCCAATGTTACACTATGTATATATAGATCTATATATATGTAACCATGGATTAGACATTTAGAGAGCTGCCATGTTGATTTTTCGGTGAGTATGCCAATTTTTTTTCTGCCAATTATGTTTATGTTATTTTATTTTTGGCTGTTAGCGTGTGTTTAAACATAATTTATATATTATATTAACTATATAGGCGAGGCCATCGACAGTTTTAGAGGCACTCCCATGCATAGTCTGGTATTTTGCGACATAAGCAGATCTAAGTGTTTCAAACAGTGAGCGGGTATATCAATAATCTCCAGCCACCAGTTGTTTTTTAATTTGCGAAGTTTTGGCCTGAAAAAATATTTTTTCAGTGTTGTTTGGGGTTCGCGAGCACAGAACAGTATTGGGTAACTTTTTTTAAAAAAAATTATAACTCTTAGATTGCTGCGTTGTTCTAATCGAACCAGTTTTGTTGGGTCTGCTGCAATAGCCCACTGTCATGGTCGTTGTGTCTTGAATAGTCGGTTTTAGGTGGTTGCCTCTGTTTCTCTCGTTGTTATTTTGTAATGTTCAGAGGACTAGACCAATATATCAGGTGAACTGCGCAGTGGTTTCCAAATCAGGGAGCTCTCCATATAGTTTTCCTTCTATTGGGTTGTTTTGGGGCCATTGTCTTATACGGGCCTCTTGGTAAAAAATAGCAGTTTTGGAGGACGTGGTCGGCATTCTCTGGTGACACTCCATATGAGCAGATTTCACTGGGTCCAGTTTTGAGCTTCAGGGATAGTTTATAGGATGATTGCTCCCTTATTACACCCACCGAACACGAACTTCAACTTGACGTCCATGAATTATCTGAAACTGCTGCCTCGTCTGCTCATCACCCCCAAAAAAAAAACAAAAAAAAAACAACTGAGGTCATGCTTCAAAAGTCCCCAATAGGAACTAATCCAGATTCATAAATCAACGTGAATAGCCAACTCCTTAATGTTGTTGACCACTTTACCTACCTGTGCTGCACAGTATCCAACGATGCATTACTGTCCTGAGAAATAGACAACCGTTTCGCAAAGGCCAACAGCGCTTATTGTCGCCTCCATTAAATATAGTCCCGTCTATTCCTTAATTTTGTTTTTCCATATCTGTCTCTGTCTGCCATTTCTTATTTTTTTTCCTGGTACGTTTCTCTGAAGGAAAGTCTTTGCAAGCCCGAAGGAAGTTTTAATATCGTCAAATAATTTTAGTTTTGCGTTTTTTTAACAGTTAGCATGTGAGCGTGAGGTCCAATCGCCGTAATAAAATAGATTTCCATTGTTTAAACAATTATTGTATTGGCTGAAGACTCTCACCTTTATTTCGTCATATCTTTTCAAGTACTTTCTCACATAAACATTCACAACAAACAACGAACTAATAGAAACATATTAGCTCATCCTTCCTTCAAAGGTTGTTATCACACTCTTCCTTTTAAAGTTCTTAAGATTGATACCTACTAACTCGACCACTTCGGGTTGTCTTGACTGGCATAACAAGTTCTCTACACGTTGGTCTATAGCTGTATGTTTCGTTTGTTCTAACAGCTTGCTGTTTGTTGACTTCATCGACATAATAGTACCCAGAGATAACTTCTACAAAAATTTTTTAAAAAGCGTTGATTTCGTCTGTAGGTTTTTCCATCGTTTGTCTTTATGATGTAAGATCTTGGCGATGTTTCGTTACAACTGCTTTCTGTCATAATGTACTAGATGAACTCTCACTTTCTCTCCGACAGAGTAATCTTTAGGTATTCTTGCATGAACATCGTATTTCACTTTGCTTCTCATCTGTCGTTCTTTGATTAATGTCTCGGCTGCCTTTTCAGCTACCGATGGTTTTAATAGTTAAGAATCAGCTGGAATGCTGTCCCTGTGATGGTGAATAAGGCAGTAAGCTTATCGTGTATCGTAGTTTTTCTACACTCAAGCATAGCGAGATGTGGATCTTTTCCACTTTTGTATGTTTTGTTGAATATCTGCTTTACGATACATACATTCACCTCACTTTGATCATTTGATTGAGGGTGCCTGGGGCTTGATGTTGTTATCTTGAAACCCCATTCAGAAGCAAACTCTCTATATTGATAGCTGTTGAATGGCATATTAAATGTTAAATGGCTATTTCTTCTGATATGCCATGACTATCAAAAATACCTTTCAGTGCCCTGAAAACACTGTTTCGTTCTCCAGTCGTTTTATTTCAGGGTATTCGGAGAAATAGTCAATAATTAGCAAGTAGTCACCGTTCCGCCATTCAAACAAATCTGTCGCAACCTTTTTTAATGGTATGTCTGGTACAGCATGAGATATCAATTTTTCTTTTACATTATTTCTTTTGAACGTTGCACGTGTTGAGAATTTCATTATTGTCAAAAACAATATCATTGGACAATCCTGGCCAAAACACACTCAGCCTTGCCTTCAATCTGATTTTCTTAAAACCAAAGTGACCTATGTTCAACTTGTCGAGAATTTTATTTCTCATACTTGAAGAAATTATAATTCTGTTCTCATAAACAATATTCCATTTTCTTCATGAATACTGTCTTTAATTGACAAATAAACGTTTACTTCTTCATGCAGTTGATTTTTAAACTTGTGCTACCCTATTCTGACATAATTGCTCAATAACTTCAGTTTAACACCAGTTTTAGTTGTTTAACTTCTGATCACTTCCGGAAAACTTTTCCGTTGCGCTATAATTTTTCTTAATCATGTCATCATCTGGCCTCAATTGCTCTTGACCACGTAGTAGCCTATTGTCTAATTGCTATTCAGAACCTGACTTATACATTGTTGTTAGTTGATTTCTTTGCATCAACTCTTGTGGAGCTTAATTCTGTTGCTTTACAACATCTACTTCGACGGTTTCTTTAGCTTCAATTAGTTTCAAAGCATGAGGCGTGTTGGCTTAGCGGTAAAGCGCTTGGTTTTTGAACCTGGTGTCCCGGGTTCGAATCCTGCTGAAGACTGGGATTTTTATTTCGGGATCTTTGGGTACCTTTGATTCCACCCAACTCTTAAATCTCGTAGGGTAGTATTTGAGTGTTTTAACTGACTATTAAGTGTTCCACGTTGAATCTGATATCGCAGTAGCTTGTGCTCCTGTGTCAATGTTCTTTTTGACAATTTTCCCCAAAATATTGACATCAACCATCCAAACTTTGACATTGTTGTTACCTCAAACAAGAACTCGTTTACCTGGCTTGTTTGACTTTCATCTTCTGGTGAATCAATAGCCTTGAAATATTTCGAACGACATTTTGCAGCGAAATGATTTCTCTTTTTACATTTACCTGTCATTCATTCATTCATCAAACTCCATTTGAGTGAGGGCTTGAGAGGCTTAAATCCTCTTTTGCAAAAGCCCTGGACAGAAACCCTGCTGTCTTGCGTAGTGCATAGGCGTCACCATACAGGTCGAGAATTTATGGTTTCCTAGACCTGTCGAGACGGAGATCAGCAAGTCTGGGGCAGTCAAGTCATACAGAATATGAGGCACAGTTTCCTCTTCTTCCCCGCAGCGGGGCACCGTGAATCGAAATTTGTCCATGGCTGTGAAAAGTATGAACCAACAGGACAGTGGCCTGTCCTGCACTGTGCTATGATAGCTTGTTCAGGCCTGAACAGCCTCCAACACGTGGAATTGCAGTCATGGCCCCTCATGCGCTCCCAGACTCCACGGGCTTTTTGGGACTTGTCCCAGCACTCAAACCACTTTTCCATTTCATTTTTTTTAAATTATAGCTCGTCTGGTGTAGGGGTTGTGTCTGTTGGGGTTATAGCATATGCTGAACTGATCAGCCGCCGCCATGGAGACTAGTGAAGGGTTAAGCCATTAACATTTGCGGGCTCTAAACTGGTGGCTATAAAATAAAAAGGTCTCCTGCCCCACTTCACTTTCGTGGATTAAACCCTGCCCAAACGTTTACCTGTCCGAATGTTAGGCAATTGTATTCTCCGTGAGATCTACTACAAGATCTGCAATCTCCAATGATATTTGTTACATGATTCTTTGCCATTTTTTCTTGTGAGCTTTTGACTGGCTTTCTATCTTCTGTCTTTTTTAGCGGCCCCCGTAAGGGGAAAAAGCCGCTATTAGGTTTGTGCAAAGTGTCCGTCTGTCCGTCTGTCACACTCAGGGCGCCAAAACTAAAAGAGATACGAAAAATATTTTTTCACCATTAAATGCGGCTTGAAAAGTTTAGGTGCAACGGCTACTTTTAGTTTTCTAAAAGAAAACCGTTTAATTTATAAAAATTATTATGCAAGCGATTTTTTAATAATAAAACACCAATTGTGAAGCAATTACGTAAATCTAAGGGAGGAAATGTTACTAGAAAAAATGCTCTTGGCATGTAGATATCACGCACATTTTTTAAAATGAACTTTTACTAGCGTAAAGCCCGGAAATGACATGGTTCTAAACTAATTTCTTTAATTTAAAAAAAAATTAGATTAAAAAAAAATATTTATTTAGTGCCCCCATTAGAATGAAAGAAGCATATTTTTGTGCGTTTTGTCTGTGTGGTTGGTCTGTCCGTGACGGTTACATAAAAATAAACACTAAAGGCTTTTGAAAATATGATTTAACCGTTACTGTTCTTTCAGAAATATTGCGATAGCTTAAGGATGGGAGCATACAGGAATTGAGCCAGGAACCAACGATAAATCCGAACTAAAATCTAGTGCGCAAACATCAAGATAAGGCAGGTTTATACTCTGCTCGCCATCCTCCGTCGTCCAGCGAGAAGTTAATTGTTTTCAACTTAGAAGGAACATCCTAAACATCTTGCTAATAGGCGGATCTGACAGGGATCCGACTCCGACGGGGGCCGCCTCTGAGTTTGTGTATCACACAAACCCTCTTTGTAATCTTGTTTTTACATCTTTCAGATAGATTAACGTCTAGTGACATCGGTTTAGGAGGATCGAATAATTCTATTTTCGTGTAGATTCTATAGATGTCTAGTTCTAAAACAAAATTAACTAACGACACCACGTGATACAAGTAAAATGTAATTTTAGATATTTTGAAACCGCTTTCTTTTACCATCACTTTAAACCGATCTGACACCACTCCTAAAACCATGTTCTGTTGTCAAAGATAAAAAAAGACTGTAAAAAATAATAATAACAATTAATAACCATTAAATGCGGCTTGAAAAGTTTAGGTGCAACGGCTACTTTTAGTTTTCTAAAAGCAAACCGTTTAATTTATAAAATTAATTATACAAGCGATTTTTTAATAACAAAACACGAATTCTGAAACAATTACGTAAATGTAAGTGAGGAAATGTTACTAGAAAAAATGCTCTTGGCATGTAGATATCACGCACATTTGTTAAAATGACTTTCTGTCTGTCCGTCTGTCAGAGTCAGAGCGCCAAAACTAGAAGAGAAAAATATTATTTCACCATTAAATGCGGCTTGAAAAGTTTAGTTTTCTAAAAGCAAACCGTTTAATTTATAAAATTAATTATGCATGCGATTTTGTAATAACAAAACACCAATTCTAAAACAATTACGTAAATGTAAGGGAGGAAATGTTACTATAAGAAATGCTCCAGGCGTGTAGATAGATATCACGCACATTTTTTTAAATGAACTTTTAGCAGCGGCTTTCGTGTACTAGCGTAAAGCCCGGAAATGACATGATTCTAAACTAATTTCTTAAATTAAAAAAAAAATCAGATTTTTTAAAATAAAATTGTTTAATGCCCCCATTGGAATGAAAGTAGGATATTTTTGTGCGTTTTGTCTGTTGGTTTGTCTGTCCGTCACGGTTAGAAAAAAACACACTAAAGGCTTTTGAAAATATGATTTTACTGTTCTTTCAGAAATATTGCGATAGTTTAAAGATGGAAGCATACAGGAATTGAGCCAGGGACTTAGAAGGAACATCCGAAACATCTTGCGAATAGGCGGATCTGACAGGGATCCGACTCCGGCGGGGGCCGCCTCTGAGTTTGTGTATTACACAAACTCTCTTAGTAATCTTGTTTAAAAATTATTTTCTTTCAAGGGATCAATCATTTTAAAAAATCAAATGGGAGGTCTAACTGTTTATAGTTTCATTTTTTTGTTTTGTGATCGACCTCAAACTTCCATGTTCCTTCATTTTACGTATAAAATACTAATATCAATATATTTTATTCAAATTCTACTTTGGTCTAGGCATAATTAGGATTATGGGCTCATTAAATACAAATTTCGATATAAAAATGAGTTGCCAATTATAACAAAAACTTGTGGGAAAAAAACAACAATAAAGTAACTACTAAGGCTTAGGCATGTTTAATAAATTTTTACAACCAAATCTTTTTACTTTAAATTTCTTTTAATGTCTAGAATTTTTGAATAATTGTTCCTTTTATAGAGACATACGACATTTTGCTTAATTCACACACTATCTACATAGGACCCTGCATACCTCTAAACATTACACAAACTTACCTATGTAACATGTAATAAAAATAAGGCTTATGTGTGATGCGATATAAACATAGACATAAATAAATAGACTGGCCGATAAAAGAGTTTTATGAAACGAAAATTTGTTACTTGCAATTGTGTGTACATTATTTATGTCTTTGAGTTTTTTTTTTTGTTTAATCTCTAAGATTGAAGACCATGCAATTTTTCTAAACTTTAAAATTCGGAAATACAAATACAATGATATACATGTTTTCAAGTTACATGAAGTTATTTCATTTTTCCAGTCTACATTTATTTATGTCTATGGATATAAATTATTTAGATGGGAATGCAATGTTTTAAGATTAATTTTCTATTTGAGATGCAGAAAAATAAGCAGGTTGCATCTCATCTGAATCGAAAAGTTAAGGCTAGATCAAGAATCACATACAATGATAGATCTATTGCCAGTATTGCCTGATCTAATATTAGGCCTATTTGATTATTATTATTTATAATCTGAGAAATCGGATTGTATTATTTCTAAACTTTGAAAACAGAAAATCAGGGTTAGGGTTAGGGTTATATCTGAGACAGAATAGCTATTTCCAAGATTTATAGTGCCAATTCCTTTACAGCTTGAAAAAAATTACGTTACGATTAAACATTACAACTGGCAGAGCACCATTAAGAAGAGAAGACAACTTGACGCATAACGAAAATGAAACTAACGCTAACATATTAAACAAATACTTTGTATCAGCTTTCTCAGCCCCAGGAGACAAAGACATATTACTTAATCTGAACCAAGTAGACAACATAGGATATATAGAATTACAAGAAAAGGGAATCCAAAAATTATTAGCCAACCTCAAACATCCGGGACTGATGGCATTCCAGCTAGACTTCTCAAAAAATAAGCAGTGAGCTAGCACCAGTGTTCAAAATACTTTTTCAGGCATCTCTTAACCAGGGAAGAGTACCAAGGGACTTGGAAAGAAGCTAATGTCAGCCCTCTATTTAAGAAATGAGAAAAATCTGACCCAGGAAATTACAGACCAGTATCACCAACCAGCATCACTTGTAAAACCATAGAGCACATAATATTTAATTATTAATTAATTATTGATGATTTTTCAAAAGACTTAGACAACAGTGAGCAAATAGATGCTATCTTACTAGATTTTTCTAAAGCTTTTGACAAAGTTCACCACCATAGTTTGCTGAAAAAAAATACGTTGGCGTTGATGGTCCACTGCATCAGTGGATTAAAGATTTTCTGATAGTGAGAGAACAAACTGTAATATTTAATGGCTCTAAATCAACACCAATAATATTAAACTCAGGCGTACCTCAAGGAACAGTCTTAGGACCAATACTATTTTTAATTTACATAAACGATTTACCAAATTGCATTAGTTCAGGAACAAAAGTCAAATTATTCGCAGACGATTGCATAATATATAGAACAATAAAAACAACACAAGATACAGAAATTTTACAAAGAGAATTAGATGAATTACAGAAATGGGAATCAAATTGAAGCATGTCTTTCCACCCAGAAAAATGTCAGTTATTAAGAGTAACAAAAACTAAAACAAATTAATTCCACTTACTTTTTTCATGGTAAACCAGTAACACAGACTTAAAACGCAAAATACCTAGGGGTTATAATAAATGAAAAACTTTCATGGTATCCCAATATTGATGAAACAATAAAAAAATCAAACAAAGCATTAGGGTTTATCAAAAGAAATTTCTATAAATCAAATATGCATCCTCTGTTTGGGACCCCTCAACTCAAGAAAACATTAAGAAACTAGAACAGACACAAAATAGAGCAGTGAGATTCATAACAAATCAATATTCACATTTGACTAGAGTAACACCTTTAGTAAAATCACTAAATTTAGAAAGCCTCCAGGACAGAAGACTCAAAAGTAAAGTAGCAATTATACATAAAATTCTGAACCATTATCTTCAAATTCAAAATGTAATAAAATACTCAGAAAGACACAAAGAAAAAAGGCACATATGCTAGGACAAATTTGTACAAAAGCTCCTTCTACCTAAGCGCTATTAGAGCATGGAATGGATTGCCTGAGCTAGCCAGGAAAACCAGTGACTTGGCAGTTTTTAAGTCATTGGTTAATATGAATGACTAAATGCATGACGCGTAGGACGTAATCATCTTCTTTTTTGAAGTAACGTCTGTATTGTATAAGATAAGAAGACAACGATTTGTTACGGAATCGGACCGTTTCTACTGTATACATATATATAGGTCTGTGGACCGATACTTATTATAGATTGTTTATTTGTTAAGGGATCAATCATTATAAAAAATCAAATGGGAGCTGTAATTTTTTTTCGTATAATATGCTCTGCTAGCTAGAATGTCAATAAGACTCAGTAATAATAATAGTGCACAAAAGTTACATTATAACTACTAGTTTTATAGATAAAATATGCGCTCTAAACGGTTCACGCTAGTTTCACTCAAACAGTACAAAATTATCTCTGACTGATCTATATCTAGTCAATTCTAGTCATTCTAGTCATTAGCGCTATTAGGTCACTACATTCTAGTGTAACCTATATCTAACCTATATCTAAATTCTAGATTTAGAATCAATACGATTTGAAGAACATTGCAACTCAGTTTCCAAATAGGGTGATACTTTTTTTTCAGTCTAATGAATTGACCAACAAATACTGTACAATCGGCAACACTAAATTTCTACTAAATTTGTACTGTATTGAACTTGTACTGGACTCGTCTTCTTCTGAATTTGGACTGGACTCTACTATAAGATAAGATTCACAACCACCGCTTTATGAAGATGACTTCTATGTATTTCTCGATGATGACAGCTTATCTTGTAACACTCTGACCAGTGGCGTAGCAAGGTACCCATGGGCCCGGGTTCAAGAATATCTTGGTGGGCCAAAATCCCCCCCCCCCCCAGTAAAAAAAGCTTGGTGTGTGTCATATAAAAAATATAGAAGCCAGGTACATATACAAGTCAAGTATATTGGTATATTTACCAAAAAGACTTCCAATGCAAACAATGTACCTTTTTAGATTCTATTGTTTAAATCGGCTTTTACAAAAAAAAGCAATTAATATTTTCATGTGGGCCTATTTTGGACAAGAATGATGGGCCACAATCAATGATCCTCTTTGCGCCATGGTTGGTACGCCCCAGGCTGTGGGCCCACTAATGATCTTGAGCCCGGGTTCATTGAACCCCTTCGCACCATGGATGCTACGCCACTGACTCTGACCAAAAGTGGAACAAAGTAGTTTTTAAATCTTTCAGTTTTAGTCCTAATGGAAAGAAGACGACCACTTCGTTTAGATCTTATGTAACAGTGGTTTAATGGGTGCAGTCTGTCTTTAAGAATCTTGTGATTTGGAAAGGCATCTTTCTTGGAAAAGCTCTTCAAGAGATGGAAGCTGTACTTGAGTGATATACGATTCTTTTTTAATTAGTCTGTTTATTCTAAGTCTTTGTGCCAGTGAAGTATTACCATACCAGCAGGTGATGGCAAAGTTAATAAGACTGCTGATGGTTGCTGCGTAAAAGAGTTTGATTATTGCTTTGTCTATGTTACATTTTCAGACTTGTCTTGATTTTGCCACTCTCTCTCTTATAAAATAGGGATCTCTGAATATCACCAGTCCTTTCTGGATGATCACATTTATCCTAGGAATGTTCTTCTTGAGGTGTGTCACATCAACACTTTTCTAAAATGATTCATTTCAAAATATTTTTTTTAGAAAAAAATTGCTTTTACACAGTTCTTCTGTATCTATGTCTTTAGTACACTTTTAGTGATAGTGACAGAGAGTGTGCATCACTTAACATGGAAATGTTTTGTAAAGATGGTTACATCTCTAGGGAGACACTGATCTATATAACAGCAGAGGTAGAGTGATGTGTATTATTTAGTTACTTATAGAAGAGATATAAATATTTTAATTTCTTTTTAAACACTCAGCCAAAAATATTTATCTTTACTCTTCTAGATTTTGTAATAATCATGTAATTAAAAAGAAAAATTTTAAAGAGAATTATTCGGATAGTTTAAGATTACTGAATTAATAATTTAGCAATTGAAATTAACGAAATGATAGTTTGAGATTACTGAATTAATAATTTAGTCATTGAAATTAACCAGGCTCAAATGCCCACCTAGGTTCTTATCCATTCTCATGCAGCTTCATGTGGAACAAAAGACCAGATTAGATACATTAGGGATCTCCAACTTATGTATGTTGCTGCTTAACTACAAACCTCAGCCTCAAAAATCACCATAAATGGCACCCTCTTAACATGCTTGACTACGTCACATATCTCGGATGCATGAAATCAAATAATGCATTGCTTTTGAGGGAAGATGATAACTATCTGGTGGGCTGTTGTTTTGCCTACTTTCATTTATCTGTGCTAAGAGAAGATAGGTCACCAAAATCACCTTTACCAAAATAATTTTATCGATTAAAATCTACCTTTTAAAAGTTTCTTAGCTTTTACGGATATTTAGGCCTAAATAATTAGAATACTTTTTTTTAGACGTCTTATACTTTTTTTTAGACGTCTTTTGGAAATAGAAATAAACGGTTGTAATTAATGCGCCTGGCACAACTCGAATATAATTTAGAGGTAGAGTGAATCTTGATCATTATAAACGAGAAAATGTCCATGTTACCAAAAAAAGAAATATAGTTCGTCCATCGTGGTTCGATGATGACCACTTTGTCATCCAGTGGGCTGAGGGCTTTGCACTGGGGTTTTGTGCCTCCTCATGTGGCTGGTGAGACCTATGCGAGCCCGGAATGTTCGGCCGCACTCTGGGCAGGTAATTCCAGCTGGAGCTAGTGTCGTTTGCCTTGCTTTCCTTCTCTGGCGTTTTTCTTTTGCAAGCGTTGTTCTTTTTTCCTCAGCAACCTGTGCGCCGGATCTCACAGCGCGGCGCCATGATACTCTGTCATGTGCCTCTGTCTCCCAGGTGCCTGGATCAATGTTGAACTCCTTTAGAGAAGCTTTGAGTGTGTCTTTGTAGCGCTTTTTTTGACCACCTTGCGAGCGCTTGCCTTCTCTTAATTGGCCATACATGAGCATGGCGGAGAACATGATACTGAACAGTGTCATACTCTCTTATCAAAAGAATTGCTTTTTTACATTTTTATGATCAAAGACATAGACTTTCACTGGAGCAACCCGATTGTAATAACCTTATATAGAACACTAAGGCTTTTTTACGCACGAATGACAAAACAGTTCATAACAATACAGTACACTCACACAAGCTGACCTATTCTATGATTGTGCATCTGGATTAGTCGACCTTGCCTGGTATTGGTAATGTAGCATTATATATTTCTTTTTTTGGTAACATGGACATTTTCTCGTTTATAATGATCAAGATTCACTCTACCTCTAAATTATATTCGAGTCCTAGCACCTACACTGTTCAGTATCATGTTCTCCGCCATGCTGACAGATGCATTCACGGATAGAGAAAACAAAGGAATAAATATAACATACAGATTTGATGGTGGCCTATTCAACCAGAGGCGACTCAAAGCAAAATCAAAAACAAATTCAGCAGTAATCAGAGACTTGCTATTTGCTGACGACTGCGCCCTAAATGCCTGCCCTGAAGACGATCTACAGAGCATTGTCAGTGACTTCTCAAGAGCATGCTCAGACTTTGGCCTACCATTAACACAAATAAGACTGAAGTCTTATATTTACCTGCTCCTGGGAAAGCCTACTCGGATCCAAGCATCACTATAAATGGACATGATATAAATGCAGTGGACCAATTCACATATCTTGGCAGCACACTCTCCAGAAATGGAAATATTGATAACGAAATAAACCTTCGCATCGCCAAGGCCAGTGCATCATATGGCAGACTATCAAACAATGTTTGGAGCAGACGTGGTATCACCACCAACACAAAGCTAGGGGTCTACCGAGCCGTCATACTACCTACATTGCTCTATGCCTCAGAAACATGAACTGTATACAGACGACATGCCAAGAAACTAAATCACTTTCACATGACATGTCTGAGAAAAATACTAAATGTCAAATGGCAAGACAGAATGCCAGATACTGAAGTCCTTCAAAGAGCGGGTCTGCAAAGCATCCACACAATCCTGATGCAGTCCCAGCTGCGATGGGTAGGACATGTATGCAGAATGGAGGACCACCGCATCCCAAAACGTCTCATGTACGTCCAATTAAGAGAAGGAAAGTGCTCGCAAGGTGGTCAGAGAAAGCGCTACAAAGACACACTCAAAGCTTCTCTAAAGGAGTTCAACATTGACCCAGGCACCTGGGAGACAGAGGCACATGACAGAGTATCATGGCGCCTCGCTGCGAGATCCGGCGCACAAGTTGCTGAGGAAAAAAGAACAACGCTGGCGAAAGAAAAACGCCAGAGAAGGAAAGAAAGGCAAACGACACTAGCTCCAGCTGGAATTACCTGCCCAGAGTGCGGTCGAACATTCCGGGCTCGCATAGGTCTCACCAGCCACATGAGGAGGCACAAAACCCCAGTGCAAAGCCCTCAGCCTCCTGGATGACAAAGTGGTCATCATCGAACCACGATGGACGAACTATATATGACACTATTTTAAAAGGGATCAATCATTTAAAAAAATCAATTGGGAGGTGTAATTGTTTGTATATTAAATTTGTGAATGCCCGCTACCTTCGATGTTTTTCTATTTTTACATATATTCATGGCTCCTTTTGTCTCGAAAGACAATGAGTCACTGGTTTTGGTTTAGTCTTGAGACGGGGCAGAATATGGAGTGGCTAATCAAGACAATTCTAGAGCGGCAGACTTTGCCGGAATTCATGCATGTCACCTGCATGTGCATGCATCAGATTCTGGGCTAGCGGACAGGGCAGCTTTCTTTTTTTACCTCTTGATTAAGGCCGCCTCAATTCTTTTGTTCTCAGCGAGGGTTGTCCCAGCACGCACGGTCTGTCTCATTGCACTCGGTCCTTGGCTATGTTTTCTCACATATTTTCGTTGATGTCTGTGGCTCTCATGTGTCGCGTGCAGACATCTCTATAGCCTATGTTAGTCTTGGGCGGCCCTTGGGTCTTGCTCCTTTCACAAGCCCAGCATATAGGCTAAGATATCTTTCGGGATTCTGGCATTTGGGTGACATGTCCAGCCAGCGTAGTCTTCTTTGTGTCAGGAGAGCATACATGCTGTTCATACTTTTCTATTTTTACATATTAAATACTAATATTGTGTCTAGGTATAATTAGGATTATGGTCTCATTACATAGCAATTTTAAAAAAACAAATTTTTTGCTAATCATGAAAAGGATAAAAAACCTAAGGCCTTAAACTACCTTAGTACCTAGCTTAGTTTAGGCTTGTTTAAAACATTTCTTTTTATTTTCCCAATTCTTTCACTTAAAATATTTTTATTCATGTCTTAATTTTTTTTTAGAGGCGTTCGACATTCTGTATATGACACTGACTAATACTTTTATTTTTTATTTTTGTAGGAATCAATCTTTAAAAAAAAATCAAGTTCGAGTTTTTAAGTGAACTGCAACCCCAATTATCGCTATTTGTATTTCGTTTACGTATTTAAAAGCTAATATCAGGTGACCGAGCCTTGCTCAGTTAAATAAAAGCCCTGCCCAGCCTGACTGTCGGACAATAAGAAGTTCATACCGGCTTGCCATCCTTCCATCCCGGTGGTGCTGCAGCCCGTGGTCTGCTTTTAGTTTTACACATCCCTTCATTCATATCTCTAAATGCGTTCTTGTTTGGAAAGAAATATTTTAGTGTTCTATGGTAAGCCTAATGACGTAAGCAGTGTTTTTTCCGTTTACGTCATGGAAAACTTTCATTCATAAATTATTCTAACCAAAATTAATGGTCTGCTTTTAGTTTTACACATACCTTCATTCGTATCTCTAAATGTTTGGAAAGAAATATTTTAGAGTTCTACGGTAAGCCTAGTGACGTTAGCAGCGTTTTTCCCGTTTACGTCATGGAGAACTTTCATTCATAACTTTCATTCATAAATATATTGAAGCCAATATTAATTTTACAACGAGACATTTTATGTATCGAAATAACGGTCGAACTCGAGTTTTCCCGATGTGGCCAATGAGCTGAAACTTTTTTTCTCACTAACATTTAGATACGTTGAAATTTTAAAGAAAATCGTTAGAGCCGTTTTCGAAATAGAAGAAATATAAATATATATATATATATATACAAGAATTGCT
>JADKLZ010081094.1:0-10716 GCA_021533235.1 Biomphalaria straminea | reverse complement strand
ATCTCACATTTTGGCTCTCCTAGCTAAATCTCACATTTCGACTCTTCTAGCTAAATCTCACATTTTGGCTCTCCTAGCTACATCTCACATTTCGGCTCTCCTAGCTACATCTCACATTTCGGCTCTCCTAGCTACATCTCACATTTCGGCTCTCCTCGCTACATCTCACATTTCGGCTCTCTTAGCTACATCTCACATTTTGGCTCTCCTCGCTACATCTCACATTTCGGCTCTCCTCGCTACATCTAACATTTCGGCTCTCCTCGCTACATCTCACATTTCGGCTCTCCTCGATACATCTACCAATAGATGTCCTCGCGTGCTTCAGAATTAAACTTTTTTTTTTTACACCTTTCCGACATTCATTGTGACTGCTTAACTCAGTCAAGAATCTTAGAGTTAAATGGCACAAAGAACCCGTCATTTAAAAATTTCACGTACAAAATACATCCAACATTGACATTGACATTTTATCGTTCAATAAGCTTTCTCTTTTAACACAAAGTTTGTAAAATATATCTATAAAAAAAACGTGTATTTGTGAATTTAGACGAGTGTTAATAAAAATAACACTTATTATATATATAGGAATCAAATGTTCAAAAATAAAAAATAAAATTTGTTGTTACAAGCACGAGTGTTCTATAAGTTAAATATAATAATTTTTTTTTTAATATTGTAAATAATTCCTCTGTACAATTGAATGTCAATGTAGCTTGCCAGCTAATGAAAAAAAAAACTTCAAAAATTTATTCTATGAACTCTAGCACTAGCCTATGTACATTGTTACTATCGTAAAAAAGAAGTTAACTCGCATATAATTCCTTCAGTGAAAAGATTACACTTTACCGAACAGCTAACTATTAACATTTTTTTAAAAAAAAGGTTATTCTTTGAAATTAAATTTGAAAGCATAAAATATGCCTCGAAAATCCATGTGAAGGTGACATCTTACATTTCAGGAGAAACATTCTATTGTTGGTCTTGTGATTGCTATTCGGAATGTAGTTTCAAAGAAATGAATAAAGTGAAAAACAAGTTCTAAATAAAAATGTTGAAGACCTTAATTCAAATTCGAGAGGTAAAGCCTTCTCAATTTATTATATTAACCACTGTTCCAGGAAAGTGCTTTTGAAAAGAGAAGGTTTTATAGTTATCTATTGTTAGTATCAGATTTTTCGCTCTACAAAATTTAAAAGGAACTTATTCAACTTATACCACTACATAGTCCAATACAATTTCTTTCCTTTGTTCTAGATACCAAACAAAATAATTAAATAGCAATTAAGTAATTGATTTTTAATGGTTTCTTGTTAAGTCAGGTAAAAGAAATACTTGTGCAAAATCTCATGTCAACAACTGTAACGTATTGAAGAGTCAATGAGCCTTGCTGGTTAATGTTGTGACACGCTCAGGTTGCATGGGTATGATGTGAATGTTCAGTTGAGTGACACTAGACACCAGATTGTCTTGTTTCGGAGAATAGTTTAAGATTGGATATTTGAGCATCGCTTTAACAAGAAGCAAGAGGATTATGGGTCACACAAAATAACAAAGCAGAACAAACCTTTCGTGGAACGACATGCCTGGTTTGGGGACATTAGTGCACTCTGACAAGCTACATACAACTTTATAGTTTTACAATGATATCTCCAGGCCCAACGCTAGAAGTATATTACCCCCCCCCCAGACAATTGGATGCACGTAAGCCTCTCTGCCTTCCCCCACATGCCTATACCTTTAAAGTCCATGAAATCCTTGAAGGCTTGCTTTGATAACACTCGATGCGTTTGATCTTGTCACGTGACCCGTGTCAGGAGTTTCAGAAATGTTGGACAGCCCTTAGGCGATAGAAAAACATTGGCGACACTGATTTTTTTAAAAATTAGCATAATTTATTTAACATGATAGTTTCACGGTTCTGTGTTCTCTTCTTTTTACGATTTTTTATTCCTATTAAAACGATAAAAAAAAAAATCATTTCATGTGTTACTCAGAGTGAACGCTCTTGATTAAAAACCACAACGTGAGCTGCAATAGTTTCTCTATTCTATTATTCTAAGCAAGTAATCTGGTTTATTCTATTTCAGAGTTTTTTTTTTTTTTTTATTGAATCAGAGAAAATCGCGAGATAATTATTTTCTGCACTAAATAAATGTGTTTAAACTATTCGAATTAAAGAGGCATGTCATTGTTGAACCGAGTCACCCCTGTTAGCAAGCTTCTATACGATGCTTAATTTTAAGATGCGGGGTTAGGGCGACACGGCTTAAGAAGAGTGACGTACATAAAGTGACAGACCTAAGATGTTGTTTTTTATTTTATAATAGCTGTCGCAATGATGACCCTTCACGTTTCAACGACCCATTCAAACTTAAATTAATTTCTTTGACAGGTCAAGCAGATAGCACCACCATTACTCTTTGATCTTTCTTTCTTTTTTTTTCATCCTTTCTCCAAAATGTTTCGATGTCTTCAAATTGCCGTGTTCATAAATGACTTGTCCCGGGATCTCTCCTTCACCTGATTGAGTTATGAGAGTGGTTGTTGGTTGCTGGACGATCTTATTTGATTCGGTAGAAAGAACTGTCAAGGCCGATAGCAATTTGTAGGCTGATGAAGAGGAAAACAACATCATAGTTTATTAACTGGAATAGACAAGAATTGATAGGACAAATGAACTGTTGCGGAAAATCTTTAGGACGAAGGACCGCGATAGTGAGTGCTTAGAAAAAAGTGAGAAACTAGATGTTTTAATGCTGGAAATAGCCTGACACAGTGGTGACAACCTTTTTTTGGAGCTGGGTTCACATATATTTCTGTAACGCGTGTGATAAGCCGCAGCAACGTCAAAAATAAATGAGTACAAAAATAGATCAGTTCAAAGAGACCGATCCTCCATGGCTTCATCACGCACCAATAGCAGAAGTCTGGAATAGCCAGCTAGCACTACGTCAAGTATTCAATACAAATATTTGTATATATGAATATTAAAGCTGGAAATTTGTTGTGATTACAAGGACTCTTTTCTCATATACAGACAACCAATCGGAAACATACATAAAGAACGGATATAACTTAAGGAGTTCATTCAGAGAATACACACAGTATCTTGATTCTTTCGTGTTTCCTGATCAAAGGGTGGCGTGCTGGGGCGGACTGGCTATATGGGCATTCGGGCAAATGCCCGGTGGGCCGGTACCCAAATGGGCCTTTAGGGCCACTGAAGGGCCACATAGATGCCACTATGTATTAAATTGTTAAAGATTTTTAAATATTCTCTTATAAAAGTGTTCACTATGCGTCGTGTTCAAAAAAAATCTCTATACAATGAAATCTAACTAATTTTCTGAAATAATGTAATGGCCTGCATCCGTAGACAGTGTTACTAGATCTAGTAGGATTTATCATTTTAAGGGCTACACACTTAAAAAAGCAATATAAGGTCTATACTTCCAATCAAAAAATAAAGATCTTTCTGTATGTGTTAGCGATGCTCAAGCTAAACAGAATGATTTTGTAGACAATTAGGCCTTGAATTAGATGCCAAAAGTATAATATGCAATTTATGGGCCTGATTGTGTAGAAATGCCTGGGCCGATTTCGACACCCAGTCCGCCCTTGGTGGCGTTGATAAAGTCTGACCGAGTAAAGTACAAACCATTTTTTGTTTTAATTTTAAATAATGAAAAAATATATTACTACTAATGCATTTTGATATTTGGAATTATTTGTTTTTTGGAAGCGCAGAAACTACCGTAAAACGCTTTTAAAGGATTCATTGAGCGTAGTGAGTTGCTTTTGTATGACCATTTGTTAAAAAGTTACAGACTCCGCAGTGTAATATTAGCCTAACGGTAGCTTATGACGTACTTCCGGTGAGCTTCAACTAAACTGCCTGTGCAAGTAACAAAGTACACTAAATGTAATTAATAATTATAAAAACTTTATTTTAGCATTTAACTGCAGTGATATTAGTGTTCGTAAAATTTAATGAAAAAAACATTCTCTTTTCGTGGTGCGGCCCGCTGACTGGTTGTTACTTTCCACTGTGGCCCGCTGACTGGTTGTTACTTTCCACTGCGGCCCGCTGACTGGTTGTTACTTTCCACTGCGGCCCCCACGATGATATGAGTTTGAGACCCCTGCTTTAAACATTCTAAACTCTTTAAAAGCAGCACGAGGCTTATATTTCTTACAGTCGTTTGGAATTCAAGTTACACTGAGCCGAAATGAACTAATCAATTCATAACAATTAAGGCTATACTAGAACACAATGAGTGATTATATAATTGCCTAGCAGCATACCCTCAATGACCCACATTTAGAAATTCAAGAAACACGCGCTTACGTGCGTTCATCTTTCGTTAGATTATCAAACGTAACATATTATGAGAACAGATGAGAATGGACGTTATTTGTTGGCCGTTATCGTATGATAATGCAAACATCCAGTTCGCAAATGCTTTCTACTTTCTGTTAGTTATTGATAAATTAGAAAATATTACAGGTCAGTGATAGTGCTGGTTTTATCTAGAACAAAATGAAACAAAGCTTCGGGACCCAACTTTCTTGCCTCCCCCCATCCCCTCCTCAAAATGTTGGGGGATATTTTCAATCAGGCAAATAAAAAACCGCCATATGCTTCAAACAACATGGGCGTAGCCAGTGAACGAGTTGGATTTATAATGGTCTCGCCTTTACTAATTAGCTTAAGAGCCATGTTAAGTCTAAATCCAGTCAATAATAATAGGGACCCAAAACCGATTTTTTAAAATGGTCACGCAGCTTTTTTAAAAAATTATTTGGATAGAACTCGTGATTCTAAGACCGAGGATACCAAATTTATGTTTATAGCGTAAATATTAAGAAAGTTACACATTTTTAAAAACGCGTTTTTTTTTATATTTTTTTTGGCCTTCCAAACCCGTGTTTTTGAAGGACGTTTTAATAGAAACTATAATGCTCTCAGAGATGAAACTTAGGAAAAATATTCATGTGCACACATAGAACACGCTCAATTTTTTTCAAGCTTGTCAAAAAATTATTTGAGTTTATTTACTTGCGCCGAATGTTGCATTTTATCATTTTTGGCATTTTTCAAAAAGGGAGGTAAAAAACACAAAAAATGTGCATTTTTAAAATTGTATAACAAAAAAGCTATAAATGCTACATGAATGTACTATATCTCAAAATGCGGGAAATTTATAGATCTACAAGAATAAACTACTTTAAATAATTTTTTATTTCAATATTTTGCTGTACTTATACAATTATATGCAATGGTTTACTAAAACTCTAAAATAAGCTAAACTTTAATGAGCTAAAAATATGACACCAGTATAGCAATAAGAACAAGTTACAGATCATAATTTAGATAATTCTCTCCTCTTCCATAATAATATTGAAAAACATATATTTATTTATAGGGACCTGTGTAAGTGTATTGCCAACCAATGATGGTAAAAAAAGACATACAGTCCATACATTTACTTAGATTTCTTGACATAATAATCTATAAAGCCATTTAGCTGAAAGCTATTCAATTATTTCTTATTGAATCTTTAAACTCTATAAGCTGATTTGATAAACTGAAAATCAAAACTCAATTTGTGTGCAGAAATAATTTTAAACAAGGCTTTTTTATATCTGCAATGTAACGACCAGTAAATTCTTTTCAGTAAAGCTCAACTATTCTAAACACATAATTTTTGGCATATTCACTGTCTTAACAAAGAATTCTACATGAAAATACAGGATATAAACTGTTATTCCCCAGGCTAATGAATTTCACCATAGAAACACATATATTTGTCATTATTTTCATTATCTTAATGTAGCAAATTTACACTGATTAGGTTGCATGAACTAGAAATATATAGTATCAAGCTTGAACTTTTTTTTTCTAAAATTCACAAATTTTTAACCAAAATTAACTCCTTCAAAATATATTTTAAATTTAAATAAATTTGATATAAAAATATTATTACTACCTAATTCCAATGTGCTGTTATTAGGCCTACAATCTCAGCTATCAAGCTGTGAGAAGTTTGCCTATCAGAAAAAGAGAAACATTAATATTTATAATACTTGCATCAGAGCAAGTATCTCAATGACATGTTGATCAAAATAGAAAGATTCATTTTAGTTAGCTACTTTCCATATGTTCTTCTCAATTTAAGATTTCATTATGATTTTAACTTTCAACACATCCAGCTTAGTCACGTTTTTCCTTCAACATGATCAACTTTATAGACTTTTATGTAGTGCATATTTTTTAGATGTCAAAGTTTCACAACTTTTCTTCTTAAAAAAATATTAAAGTTTTTAAAATAGTTTATGCAGCTATAACTATGCTTTCTGAAAAATAATATAATAACTAGGTCATAAGTTTATCATTGCTTTATTGGAAAATACTGTCTTGTAATAATCAATAATTAGTATAAATAGTTAGATGTCTTAAAAATATGTTCATATAAAACCTACTCATCTACTGATCTTAAGTTCATTACAGCATTATAATCCATTTTTAATTTAATAAGAATTAAAATGAATTAATGTGAATACGAATTAATTTTTTTGTTTTGTTTTTTTTTTTGTGTGGATATTTAGTTAATTGAAGACTACAAAACAGGTCTATAGTGATATTGAGAATTTTGAACTGAGATCAGTAGTCTAAATATAGGCCTAATACCTATTGACTTAGGGCTACTTCACTGTTATAAAAGAAGATCTTTTATTGCAACTAGAGACTATAAAACATAAACACATAGATATCTTTCTAGATATTAAAAATTCTTTTCTTGGACCTGTCTGAACTATCAAATTAAAATAACATACTAATATAGCCTAGAGGTTTTATTCTTGAAATATGAATTATTATTTTTTTTTTAATGCAGTTAGTTACTAATCAGAGTCTTTATCTATTATATTAGTAATTAGACCTAGGAAAACAATGGGAAGACAATATAAAAGAATGTTCTGACCTGTCATTAAGAGATTCTATGGAAAAGGACGTAGAGGAGTGGACAAAGACGTACAGTCATATAGTATAGATATTTTGCGGTGCCCCTACGGTTCGTCAGACTAAGGGATAGTTCACAGTGAAGTAGTGTACCGTATGATGAGCTAATAAAATCATCGAAAAGATATTTCAAATCTAAAAATTACATCTAGATCTATATAGACAATTAGACTTAGATCTTGATATATATATCAAATGTATTATAATGTAGATCTAAATAGCCTGCCATATAAGCTATTATGCCTAAGATGGTTTCTTTTTAAAGAAGTTATTTGGTTTTAAGTTTTAACGAATAACGTGAAGAACCCTTGTTCCAGATGTCTAGACCAAGATTAGATCTAGACTCTAGACCAAGATCTAGATCTAGGACTAGCCTCTAGATCTATATCTAGATCTATACATGGATGTCAAAACTCTCGTAGTCGTACTCTAGGTCTAGATCTAATTTGTAGTCCCTAGGTCTAGAACTAGAGAAATAGGTCTAAATCTAGATTAAGACTTTATTTTTGTGTACTGATGTCAATAGATTTAATTTAGTCTTATATTTTATCTATTTAGTATATATAATATAGATCTAGATCTAGTTAAAAGACCAGATCTACTCTATATTAGAATAGCTTCATTCGATGCCACAATTTGTTGATATTAGCAACGGATAAGGCCAATATGTGATGCGTTTCTATACATTTATTACAATTATAATTATTTATTAAATATCTTGAACCATTACTTTTTTATGAACTGTAAATCCCCCTCTTTAATTTGTATCAATCACTTTTACAAAATACGTTTTTAAAAAAATTAGGTTTACTTTCGAAGACATGACCCCTTAGAAACACAAAATACTTACAGATTTGTTACACATTAACCTTTCATTAACATTGGAATATAAATTATTTTTTAGAATTCGGAATAAAAGAAGGTGAAAAAACAATAAATCTCTAATGTTTAACATCTTATTGACCCATCTCAGACATTTTTCTCACAAATTATACGATGTAGATTTAATAAAAATAATTTTTCTATAACGACTCATGTGTTGCTAAGGAGCATATTTGCACATTATAGCAGACTACGCACACAGGCGAAATCGCTATTTTATGCGTCTTGTTCGGCTTAAAATGGGGAGCATGTCAACGCTTGTTTTTTAAATAAAATGTACACACTCTTAAAGAAAAATAGACGGGCTTTTCAATGGTGACATTAACTAAACGATTACATGTCTTTATCGTAAAGAAATTCCATTTTGTTTTTTATTTTTTAAATTTCTTTATATAAAAACAATGTTAATCAATTAGATATTGGTACCATTGTAAAGCTCGTTCATTTTTCTATAAAATACATATGTTCCAAAAAAATATTCATTTGTTGACGTACTCCCCATTTTACGAAAAAACAAACAAGGTATAAAACGATCACAGCCGCTAGCACGATTATTCGGCACGGTGATGTTACGCGTAAAGGATTATCGCCCTTATTTTGTAACCTACACGAAAAACGTTATACATATTATTAAAGGGCTTAAAATAACCTTTCTAATGGTACCATTTTAACTATAATCGGATATTTCTACTTAAAGATATGGCAGGGTGAAAAACGCCTAAATCTAAAAAAATGTTACGCAATTTTTTGAAAAGTGCGATTTTTGCTTCGGTTTTGGGTCCCTAATAATAAAACACATTTTGCAATTCTGTCTACGTTTCTTGTAAGTTACACAATTGTCAGAAGTTCAAATATATATATACATATGTTAACTCTTGTTATTGTCTCTTGTGTTTCTTCTCTTGGTTAGATGTGGCTCACTAGGGGTATGCTGATTATTCATTTGTAATTAATTTATACTTGCTATACAAATACTTGTTACACAAAAATACTTTATATATATAAAATCCAACTCCAGTTTGAATGAACTCAAATGCAAATACTTTATTAATCTATTAGCACACAATAACTCCACGAATACACAAAGACCAGTCCAGGAAGCACACGTCCAACCTTCCTGGACCGGGAGCAAAACCTTACTAACTAAAACATTCTCTCGCACACTCAACTAAGACCAAATCATTCAGCATAACACGTCCAAACGACTATTCACATTCACAACAAGGGGACATAAAACTATCATACCAAAATTAGGTTTTATGTTTCTTTTGGACTGTACGTTCATTCATTGCTATCAACTTCCAATAGCTTTTTCTGCCTCATCTTCTTTTTCCTGTTGCTTCTCCCTGAAGGATGGTCTTTGCGAGCCCTGAAGATTTTGTTATAAGGTCATAAAGTTTTAGTTTACGCTTTTTATACATTGGTCATGGGTCATCGTGAGGCCCCAATTGTCATTGTGATCCTTTGATGCGGTCATTGTAGGTGATACGTAGGAACCTTCTATAGCATCTCAAGTCCATTAATGTGGAGGTGGAACGAATGAAAATCAAAAATATTTTTCCTTAACAATAATACCAATGTTATTTATTCTCAAAGGAGATGTGTGGCTGAGTTGATAGAAATCACTAACCTCCACATACAGAAGGGATTGGACCATAACGCATTGAACATGCGCTCTAAATAAAAAGAGGTTAGACGATCACTAACTGAGCCATTACGGTCTCACGCGCAAACGAGCAAAATAAAAAAAAAAATACGTTTTTAAAAAACAAAAATAGTATAATGATAAAGGCCTATCATTTACTGCCATATCTCTTAATATTGCTAGATTCATTTTTCTTCTTCTATATCAAACCAAATAAATTAATTACCACTCAATAATTAAATAATTGGTAAGTTTGTTGATTGATTGATATGCAATCGCCGAGAATTGTGCAGAACTTGTTCCTGAGAATGGGAAGTGAGAGAAATAACGCGTAAAGAATTCCTGACAAACAGACAGACAGACAAACAGACAGACGGAATGATTTAATATACGCTTTATAAAAAAAATATTAGCTTAGTGTTTATGATTAAGACAACGTGAAGCTATGCTAAGCGAGTCAATATCACAGGTAACAAAAGCCCGCTCTGGAGTGTCTCAATAAAAATTTATGGGGAAAATTTTTTGTCCCAATATGGATCCACGAAGCCAGGTCACGTGGTATTGATTGATTTCTTCTGGCTAGTCTCATGGAGTACTTCTCGGACCTCAGGTCATCACTGATAATAGTCTTAATAGCAATTTGAGAAGATCACATCTCTCATACATGTCCTGTTTGGCTGGAGTGGCTTCCCTTAGTTAGGCATGGGTGTCCGAGTTTTCATAACAACTTGTTCAGGATTAATAAAGTCTGGCTGTAGTACGGACATCTTTATACTATCTCTGTGATATGTCTGTATATCATTGTGTCTGTTGAGGTTATCTGTTGATTTTATATAATGAGATTATATGTTGATATAGTCTCATGAGATTATCTGGTGATATAGTCTCATGAGATTATCTGGCGATATAGTCTCATGAGATTATCCGGTAATATTATCTCTTGAAATTTAATGAAGTGATTATTCAACTATTTAGTTTGTTTGTTAAGATAATGGAATGTATTTACTTTTGTTGGTCGTACTGTGGGAGTCTCCAACCTCTCAATTCCTTGTTTTTAATTTACTTCTAGTGGATGTCACGGGTATAAACATACACATTCAAACAACATTGAAACATTCAACTTTCTGGTGAGTAATTGTCTGTTTGTATTGAAACATTCAACTTT
>JADKLZ010081088.1:2618-13192 GCA_021533235.1 Biomphalaria straminea | reverse complement strand
GGCTGCCTAGTTGTGTATGGCTGCCTAGTTGTGTATGGCTGCCTAGTAGTATATGGCTGCCTAGTTGTGTATGGCTGCCTGGTTGTGTATGGCTGCCTAGTTGTGTATGTCTGCATGGTTGTGTATTGCTGCCTGGTTGTGTATAGCTTCCTGCCTGTTTTTATAGCTGCCTGTATAGTTGCATAGTCTTGTATGTCATGATGACGTAATGCATGGGCAATGAAGGTGCGAAACAATAAGCGTTTGAATAAGATTAAATAAGATTAAATAAAATTAGTACAAAAACTATTAATCTAGTCACAATGTCGACAAATTTGATGAACTGTCAAATTCTAGTTGTAAAACTACTAAAAGTGGAAGGTGGAAGCCAATGAATCATCAGGAATGATACATCATTCAAGCAAATAGTACAAATCACTCAATGAATCATCAGGAATGATACATCATTCAAGCAAATAGTACAAATCACTCAATGAATCATCAGGAATGATACATCATTCAAGCAAATAGTACAAATCACTCAATGAATCATAATATGATACATCATTCAAGCAAATAGTACAAATCACTCAATGAATCATAATATGATACTTCCATTCAAGCAAAAAGTACAAATCACTCAATGACTCGCCAGCCATTCAACGCAATACGAAAAGAACAGCTTGTACACACGTACAGATACTCACACTCCAAGACATATAGACACAGCTACACCTTGACACACATAGACACACACACACACTTACACACACACACAGACACCTTCTAATAATAAACCACTCAATAGCGTGTCAAGCCCTTTTTCTTTCAACTCAATTCTAAAAGATTTTTTAAAGCTTGCCTTAAAAAAGAGAACCTCGTATTGACCAAGACATGTTCCTTTGAAAATTATAGCAGGTATATCGTCTTGTAGAACTTGTTCTGGACTGTTGGAATAACGGGATGGTTTAGTCTAAATAGGCATAGATCTATATTTACTAATGGGATATTTACCAGCAAAACATGGACGTGTATCTTTGGAACTCCAGGTTTAAGTTTTAATGACGATTAATTATAGGTTTATGTTGCATTCACTTTGTAAGGGAAATCCTAGCTGAACTCAATTGATAAGTAACACTAAATCTTCGTATGCTTGCAATTTATATGTGAATTGAAAGATTAGTTGTTTGTTTTAGTAGAAGAAGTGCATTGTAGTTTATAGTGTGTATTAGGACACAGTGAAAGAATAAAGTTATTACATTAGTGTTACAAAGAGTTTGGTATAAAATAGAGAGAGACAAAATGAGTCTGTTTCGAACGTTTCCACGGAGAGAGCTGGTTGGTTTTCTAATACTAAATCTTCTCAGGTATGTAGACAAAACAGGTAATCTTTTGTTAAATTTGTTTTTATTTATTTTCACTGAGCTGTTTGTGACATTGTGTTATCTCTTTTTTGTCTCTCTTTCTCTGTCTCTCTGCTTCTGTCTGTCTCTCTTTCTCATTATGTTTCTCTCTGTATCTCTTTCTCTCTGTCTCTCTTTCTCACTCTCTTTCTCTCTGTAACTCTTTCTCTCTCTCTTTCTCTCTGTAACTCTTTCTCTCTCTCTTTCTCTCTGTCTCTTGTTCCCTCTGTCTCTTACTCTCTCTTCTCTCTGTCTCTCTTTCTCTCAGTCTCTCTTTCTCTCTGTCTCTCAGTCTCTCTTTCTCTCTGTCTCTCTTTCTCTCTGTCTCTCTTTCTCTCTGTTTCTCTTTCTCGCTCTCTTGCTCTCTGACCTTCTCTCTGCATATCACTGTACATGCTCCAATTCAGTATTCATACTTCAGAGGCGGCACTAGGGTCAGCGTCAGTCGGTGCGGTTAGAATGGTTAGATCATAATGGCATGCGTCATCTCCAAACTATTATTTTGTGTTTTTTTTGTTTTTCTGAACCCTAGAACAGTGAGATACTAACCCATTTACAATGATAACACAATGTGTATAATGTCGTTTGTTTTCTTTCTGTCCTCTTTTCTGTCCTCCTTTTTGTCCTCCTTTTTGTCCTCCTTGCCGTCCTTCTTCAGGCGAGCAGGTGGTTGCGGACGTCTAAGTAAGTTAACCAATCGTATCACGTCAAATCGTATCACGCTATGTCGTATCACTCTAACTAGTGTCTAAGGGGGAGTCACTCTAAGTCCTATTTACAGAACTTAAAAAAAAAGGGGGCTACTAGCAATATTGATAAAGTTAAGATATCGTTTGACGGTATTCCACATTTCATCCAAAAAAATAATCTTGACATCTTTGACTCTTTCAGTAACAGCCAAGCGAGTGTACTGAATGTTGATACGTTGATTCAAAGTATCAACACAGACAACACAAATACAACAGTATCAGTCGGAGAGGTGGACAATTTTTTTGGAACTTTCTGGAGTAAGATTCGTATTTTTTTAATAGATGAGGGGAAGTAATCTACACTTTAAGGGAGATAATCAATCATATTAGGATTTACTAAACATTAGTTAAATTTACATTAAATCTTGTTTAAAAAAAATACAACATTCTCTGTGTGATAGTTATATCACATAAGAGAAAAGTATAATATGTTTGACATCTACAAAACATTACTCGCTACTACTATTGGCTTAGCCTGTACTTTGCCATCATTTGAGGGCCCTGCATTTTGCGTAGTATTTATTGTACACAAAAATCTCTTGTCTGTTTTAACGGAATTGAGAGTAAAGACATTATTAGTTGTAAAAAAGTGGCACATTAGAATGTCTTACTTTAACTAATACAGACAAAATGTGACATTTTTGTCACTATTAACTATCTAGTTGTTTTTTTTTTTTAAAGAGAAGCGGAGGGGGCACCAACTTATTGAACAATGCCCCACGGGTACTCTACTGGTGAGGAGAGCTAAATTATTTACCCTTTCCTATCCCTTAGTCTGTTGGACCGTTGGGGCACCATGCAAGATTCGTCGACCGTTTTTCTCCATTCCTCTCTGTCTTTTGCCTTAGCTAAAACCTCTTTCAGTGGAAGACCCATCCATTATTTTATGTTGTCCTCCCATCTATTTCTCTGTCCGCCTCTTCTTCTTTTTCCTGGTACTGTTCCCTGGTAGGAAGGTCTTTGCGAGCCCCGAAGATCTCTAATATGGCCATAGATTTTTAGCTTGCGTTTTTTTTACGATAGTTAGTAAGTCATCATGGCGTCCAATCGCTACAGTAACCCTGTCTCTAATCTCTTGGTTTGTGATGCGGTCTTTGAATCCAAAGTATCATATAATCTTAAGTAGATGAAATCTGTAACTTGACTTTCGAAGTAGAGGGCGCTGTGACTGTTCCCGTGACCAGATCCCTCCAAGTTTCCCTACCAGCAGATGTTCTTAACAGGTCGAAATATATCGTAGTTAACTATCAACAGGTGGTCCAAATGTGACGCGATGTAGCTTCGTGGACAGACTGGTCAGCATGTACAGCGGCGATCCCTCACGTGTGTCTGTCCTGTTTGACGCCTTGCAGTCCACGGATGGTCAGTGGTTAAGTGCTTCCGAATGGAGGGCAGTTTGGATGGGTTCGGAACCTTTTGGTGAGTTCAACTACTTGTTTTTGTTAAACTTATAGAATAATTTCATACATGAAGGTGAATCCATAATTGGAATATGTGGAGATTGTGTATTTGACATTTTATTTTTAAATATTTTTTTAAAGTTAACTGATAATATATTTTTTGGTGTATTTAGCTCTGGATAATTACTTTTTTTTTCTAAGCACTTCCGTTTGTACCCTTTATTTAACTTGACATTGCTTAGTTTATGTTGTTCAATCTGTTGGCAGACGATTTAATTTATATTGTTCCTTAAAAACACAGAAGAGATTTAAAGTTATAATAAAGCGAATGTCTTCAAGTCCAAAGATTAAGAGCGAGTGCAGTATTTTACGTTCGTCCTAAAAAAAAAATTCGAATCTAATTCACTGTACCCAGAAACAAACCAGTTTCAGATTTGATTACATTATTTTAAAACAACGTAATCTTATACTTATAAGCCTACTTTGTAACATTGGCTTTAATTACGTCATGTCGGAATCTTTTTTCTACAGTGAGTCTTTCTACTGCCAAAAACAACTGGATGAAGGTACATAGCTCATATATTAATTTGAATTAAAAATAAATTAAAGCACATAGCTCAAATTCAGATATTAATGAAAATGAAACGTAAACCAGGGTACATAACTCAAATATTATTTTTTAAAAATTAAATAAAAGTTTATAAATCCCATAATATTTAGCTTTAATCATAGACATAAATAAATATAGACTGGAAAAAGGAAGTAACTTCATGTAACTTGAAAGCATGTATATCTATTGTATTCGGATTTCCGAATTATGAAAAATAAAAAAAAAATGCATGATCTTCAGTCCTAGAGATTAAACAAAACTCAAAGACATAAAATAAAGTACACACAATTGCAATTCAGTAGTCCATACATACTAAAATAGTCTTATTGGCCAGTCTATATTTATTTATGTCTATGGCTTTAATTTACACGATAACATTTGACACGTTTGTCTTTTTCATTTTCTTTCCTAATAACAGCCACAACTTTATGGTGGTATTTCTCTTTTCTTTTAATACTGCAGCAAACTGCTAGGACTCAACTATACCTCACTATTGACATCTACGTTCTCTCCCTTTATTTAGACCAGTGATTCCCAAAGTGGTCCATACGGACCCCCAGGGGGTCCACGAAAGTGAAAAAAAGAATTGGGGGTCCATGACATCCAAATGGGGGTCCACGAGAGTGGATCTCATTAAAGAAGGAATTGAGTTTAATATAAATCTCACATTAATGGCATCACCTATTATATCATACAAATATACATTATTTATACTTTATTATAGCTAGGCCATTAAATGTTCAGTATACAAGCAGAATGAAAAACATATTTGAAATTTTAATACCTAATTTGTATAGTTCGATTTTTGGTCTAGAGATAACTAATATTTAACATGGAATCTAAATATAAAATAGGTGGTGTTAATTTTCAATTTGTTTTCTTCTTTTCTCGTCGAACTTATATGGGAAGCGTGGTCGAGAGGCTAAGTGCGGCTTGAGCTTGGCTTGGCTACCTAGAAGGGGGCTCGAGGTTCGACACCCGACTCGGGCAGAGTTGTGTTTACTGAGCGCCCAAAGGCAGCACGGGAAACCAACTCCTAGATACCCCCTCCCCCCCACTGGTCCACAAATGAGATTGGATCAAAGCGCTCTGAGCATGCTGTAAGCATGAAAGTAGCGCTATATAAAAGCTATAATAATAATAATATTGTGTCTATTATTTAACATTTTATGTAATGACACCATGAAACCACCTAAGCCGGAGCATCGTTGGAGACAAAGCCACCCTGATAAGATTTGAAAAACTATTCAACACTCCATGGTTAAGTTGAGAAAAGATCTACAATTGACAAAATATGTTTTAAAATTTTAAGGAAAATATAATGGTTTGCTGTGTCTTCTTCTTCTAGCCAGCTTTATTGCTGCTGAGCTGTGAGCTCTTTTGCAGACTGTGCCAAGGAAAAAAATGTGCTGTTTTCTTCAGTTGTTTAGCACTGCTATATAGGGTGTTGGTTTGCTGTGTCTTAAAATATATTACAAAATTATGAAAATGATATACAATTGGCGAAAAACAAAATGAATGATTTAGCGATCCGCTGAAGTTTTCAAAGCTGTTTTGTACACAAACCTGCATCTGATATTTGCTTAGAATTCTTCTAAGCAACAAATAGTTCAAAGGTCTATATAGGCTATGAACCGATTTGTGCCGTCATGAAGCATTTTTTGGGCACATGTTCGTTTATTTATGGATAAAGAAATTCACGACAAAATTTCGTTTTGTGAAAACTGATAATTGATAATAAAGTCGAACACATTTGATGTTTTGAATGAATCGTTCAAAGAAAAAGCAAACCCTGTAACTATTATATCAGTAGCAACAAATGGAGCAGTAGTAGATCTTGATTGCAGGAATTTGTTATCAGTTATGAGAAACTAAATACGCAATTACTTGCTCAAATATGAAGAGAAAATGACAAGAATATTCATCAGTTGAATCACAAAGCACCAGGAGAGGACCAAATTACAGCAGAACTAATTCTCAGCACAAAGGAGTGCATGATGAATGCGTGAAAAATTGTTTTATTTAATTTAATAACTATATTTGCATAGTGTAGTTTTGTCTAGTTATTACTTTAACAAAAAGAAATGTAGTCTGTACAGCGTTAAGTATATGAAATTGAACTTCATTACTTCCTTGTCAAACAAGAGAGTGTTAATGTGCCATTTTGTATGATGCAGTGCTCCTATTTCTTCTCTGTGGTTCTCATAGAGCTCATTAGTTATAATGATCTTTATTTTTTAAATTACTTTTTCTCCATTGGGCCATTCAATAAGTATTCCAGCTCCTTCGTTTGTGGTGGCTTTCTGAGAACAATCCTTGAAAACTCTGTTATGGCAATGGTATTGTAGAAAATTCTTTAGCTCTGTTGGAATATAACTAAATATTTCGTTCTTCTAAAGTAAGTCTTTGCAAACAACATATTTCTGCAAACAATATATTTCTCTATACAGCTGGCTGAGTCATCCTTGTCTGGCAATGATGTATTTATTTTTTTTTTAAATTATTATGACTCAAGAAATCCACGAAGAACACTTCTTTGTGAAACTTTTTACTAAAACAACAATTCTCAATATGAAAAATAATCTCCGTAGCAATGGAAGTCGAGCTTGCAAACCTTTAAAAACAAAGTTTCCAATGTGTTTAGTGATAGTAAACGATACTTATTAACTGTTACATACTGGGTTTAAATTTCAATTTTGTTAATAAATTTATTGTAAAAATAGCACCAAAAAAAAATTAACTTAAAATGCAGTTTTAAATTACTTTTTCACTCCTCATGTCACTGGTTGGAAATTATTTAAACAAAATGTGTAATTTGAAATTGATGAATTTTCAAAAATTCAATATAACTAAAACAGGGGGTCCACGGAAAACCAGAAAAAATGTCAAGGGGTCCACGAGACAAAAAAGTTTGGGAACCACTGATTTAGACCTACACATTTCGGACGTATATACGTTTGACAATGTCCCAGCTGCGATGGGCAGGACACGTGTGCAGGATGGAGGACCACCGCATCCCAAAACGTCTCATGTATGGCCAATTAAGAGAAGGTAAGCGCTCCCAAGGTGGTCAAAAAAAACGCTACAAAGACACCCTCAAAACTTCTCTAAAGGAGTTCAACATTGACCCAGGCACCTGGGAGACAGAGGCACATGACAGAGTATCATGGCGCCGCGCTGTGAGATCCGGCGCACAGGTTGCTGAGGAAAAAAGAACAACGCTGGCGAAAGAAAAACGCCAGAGAAGGAAAGCAAGGCAAACGACACTAGTTCCAGCTGGAATTACCTGCCCAGAGTGCGGCCGAACATTCCGGGCTCGCATAGGTCTCACCAGCCACATGAGGAGGCACAAAACCCCAGTGCAAAGCCCTCAGCCCACTGGATGACAAAGTGGTCATCATCGAACCACGATGGACGAACTGTGATTGTGACATTCAACAATGCCACGCATTCTGTCAGATACAAATATAAATTATAGTAACATTGTAATTTCCCCAACAATACATGATTTAGTCAAATAAATATTTCGTGCTATAACTTTCACTTTGCCGATAGATGCGACTTTTTTTTTTTTGTCATCTTCAAAGCGCCTCTGAAGTTTGAACTCTGACCTGAAAACTCCATTAAGTCCTTTCTCACACTCTCTCTATAACACAGGGGTTCTCAACCTGTGGGTTACGACCCACTTGGGGGTCGATTGGCGATTTGTCAGGGGTCGCCAAAGACCATAGAAAAAAATGGATTGTTTGTGTTTATTCTCCTGTTGCTGGGTGCATGAGCGGTGTGTGTGTGTGGGGGGGGGAGGGGGTCACGGCAGAGTTTGGGATTGTAAAGAGGGGTTGCCGAGCTTAAAAGGTTGAGAACCACTGCTATAACACAACGTATTTATGTTGATCGGTTGATTTGTTGATTTCAGCTGGAAGACATTGCCGAGCGAGCTCTAGCCAGACCATACGAACATACAGACAGGTAAACACAAAGAAACAATTCTTTTCCATAGTTCGGTTTTCTCTTAAATATAATTATACATTTAAAAAAGCGATTGTCATCGAGTCCGAAGATTAATGAGGAGTGTAGTGTTTACCGAGGCTACGCAGTCCTAACTGTAACCTACATATTTTGCCACATGAAGAGCAGACATAGTAGTTATCTGGAGGTGGTCAGTTTTCTTGGCATGTGGTGTAGGTCGTTTCTGTAGTATTTGTGATTTTACAGGGTGGGGTCGCAAGCCAAACTCTCCATCTTTCTCACCAGGGCTTGGGACCGGCAGATGGCGGAGAAAAAGACAAAATGTGGCTCAACAAAAATGGCTGAGACGGATTTTGGGAGTCAGTTACACAGATCGAGTCTCAATCAAGGAAATCCTATGCCGAACTGGGAGTCGAACACTTAGTGAGGTTGTGACAGAACGTCGCATGAGGTTTGAGGGACATGTTCTACGACAAAATTAACAACGCATACCAAGAATTGCGATGACATGGAGGCCAATACGAGGAAAGCGCAAGCAGGGACGTCCTCGTATAACTTTGGCGTCATACCTTCATGGAGGACCTCAGAACAATGAAAAATACGTATTACGTGACAGCTACGATGGATGAAATACTTTGTATAGAAGATATAGAGAATCACGTAGCTAAATGTTGTTGGTGAATGGGGTCCATTACATATAAATGAAATAATTTCTTTATGAGGTGTAGCCACCTGCGCCTCTATTTAATGTTCACAGTCCAAATATTTATTGACAATTTTCTGTACTTAAATTTGGTAACAAACAGGCTGTTTTGAGAAAAATATATTATTGCATATGGAAGAGAAATTGGAACATGACTGCAAACGCTTGATCCAGAATTGTGTAATTAAAGAGAAATGTTTCACTGTTCAACTAGATCTGTCTCCTAAAAGTCTTGAACTTTGACTTTCATTAGAATTCTGGCCAGGCAAAATGTGATGTGAAGTAGATTTGGAAAGTAGCAGGAAATGTTGTCCACAGACATGCGCAAATGTTCGGTAACAGAAATTCTCATTTTATCTGTTTGCAAGGTTCAAGGTCATTTCTTTCATAAAGAGCAGATAAGGTTGGAAGAATTGAAATATTATTTTCCTCACAAATGGGATACGTTTTGGTTTCCTGCTTTAAGTAATGGGGCAGGCAGAGGAAACAGTGGTGCATGTCTTACAAGAGTGTCCAAGAGCTGAGGGGAGACAACTGAAGGGTCACATGACCTGAATAAGGGGGGGGGGGAGTTTCTTAGCAGAGCACTACGGGGGGCCCATGTTTTCCTCCCCTGCTAACATTTGGAGTTCATCCAATGTCCATATTGTCCAATGTTATATGGATTTCTAAACAAGGTGTACGTATTAAAAATTAAAATTTATGTGTTTTATTCAACCTTTTTTAAAACGTGCATTGTTTAGTTCATATATTAAGAATTAACAATATTTGTATTGGGATGAGATATATGCAAAGCGTATCAGTAGTGAATAAAAAAAAAAGAATAATTACCTAAACATTTTACTAGCATTTATAAACTCCAACTCTTACACTTACATGCTCAAGTCCAAAATAAACGATATGTTATGCATTAATCTGTGTGGATTTTAACTTAGTCAAATCTATCTATTGGACAATCAAATTTTTTGAAATCAATTCTGATTCAGTTGTCAACAATATCTAGCCTCAAATAATATATTTAGTGAATTCTAATTCAAAAAAAAAAAAAAAAGAATTATATGACAAGTTTTACGTTAGAATGGACAAAATAAAAATCCATATTTCGATGGACATAAGCGACCCCTTACAAATTGTCAATCGATCCCCAAATGGTTCGCGATCCACAGGCTGAGAACCCTTGTTTCATTATGTATAACTGAAAAAAAAAAAGCCACAGGCATATCAATAAATTGAGTTATTTCCCTTGCATGTAATCTTAATCCTTAATTTTGTTTATTTTTGTTGTTGTTGTTGTTGCGATCTTAACTCTTTCTCTCCGTAATTATTTACCACATTCTGGTGGAATCAACATTGGTATCGTCAGTTAGTAGAGAAAGAGTTAAGAGCATTCATGGGCCTCAGCTCTGGAAGAAAAGCGAGCAACGCGGAAAATGGCCAGCTCCTCTACCACTGTAGCGAAGACCACCTTTACCTGCGATACTTGTGGACGGGAGTGTCTCTCCAAAATAGGGCTCCACAGCCACACGAGGAAGTGTGCGAGATGAAACGTAGTCGTTCTACGACTGAAGAAGGCCAATGAATGATCTTAAGAGATAAGGAGTTCCAAGCTCTGCTACTGAACCTAAATGTGGCGTCGTATTGGGGACGGTCCTTAGAGTAGACAATTAGGCCAATAATGATGGAAGAGAGTCCCAGCAACAATGTCCCTATCCACCTCGAGGTGGCGGTACAGAGTAGGAATGTGGTCCCGCACTCGAGGTG
>JADKLZ010081079.1:1949-18965 GCA_021533235.1 Biomphalaria straminea | reverse complement strand
CCAACAGACTAAGCCTTCAAGACTAAGGGATAGGTGAAGGTGGTGGTACAATATGTTTAAAAAGTGAAGTCTCTAAGCTAAATTGAGTCTATTTTGAAATAATTTAGTCCATTGAGTCCAGTTAGAGGCAGAGAGATCAGTTTAGTTTGGTACAGAAGCATGGTTGAATGCTGTGAAGCATTGATACAGTGAAAGCTTCAAGTTCCAATTGGTACATCATTTGCTGAGGTTTTTTTTACACAAAAAAGTATCACGTTAATTGCAGGCCGAGTTGTCAAGTTCTTGAGATGGTTATGTCAATCTGTGCAGTAGTTGCAAAGAGACTGATAGAGAGTCGTGGCAGCATGTGGGAAACAATTTTGCTTCTTGTTTTGGTAATCCATTCCAGAAGTATGCTCTTAGTAACAAACTCTAAACAAACTTTGTAATCACCTGAATCAGTCCCCTTTCCAGCACCCGCTCCTTGTTCCACTTTTGTACAATCCTTTCCCTCTGGACATATACATTGGCACGATTCGTCGAGGTAACCTGGCTCATGGCATTGCTCATTGGGTTCACATTTTTCTGAGAGAAAACAAAGAGATAAAGCGTTCAATTACTATTTCTAGAGATATCTCTTTATGTTTCAATAGTATCTATATTAAAAACACAAATGCTCTTACACACTGACTTCTCGGCTTTCACTAATTGTCCCACTTGAGGTGGACGATATAATACTAAAAAATGAACCAGTTATTACCTTAATTAAGCCTAGAAGAGTAAGCAATTTTCAAGATAAAATGGCGGTAGTTAATTTTTTTTTAAGTTTTAAGAGATATTACTGTTATTATTATTTAAATCAAGAAATACATATTAAGCCAATGCCAATAGAGATCGAGTACATAAAAACTAATCTTTCACCAAATGAAATTAATTTTCCGATTACAATGTATATTTATATTTGTCTAGGTGTAGGCTTTAAGAATAATCAGTCCTTATAGAAAATGAAATCGTATCCAAGGCAAAGGACAAAGATAAATAAAGAAAGCAAGTTGAAAGATCTTGTGTAGTGCCACAACGGTCCAACAGACTAAGCCTTCAAGACTAAGGGATAGGTGAAGGTGGTGGTACAATATGTTTAAAGAGTGAAGTCTCTAAGCTAAATTGAGTCTATTTTGAAATAATTTAGTCCATTGAGTCCAGTTAGAGGCAGAGAGATTAGTTTAGTTTGGTATAGAAGCATGGTTGAATGCTGTGAAATATTGATTCATTGAAAGCTTCAATTTCTAATCGGTACATCATTTGCTGCTGTTATTTAGACAAAAAAAGAAATACGTTAGTTGGAGGCTGAGTTGTCAAGTTTTTGGGTTGGTTATGTCAATATGTGCAGTATTTGCAGAGACACTGATAGAAAGTCGTGGCAACATGTGTGAAACAATTTTACTTCTTGTTTTGGTAAACCATTCCAAGAGTATGCTCTTAGAAACAGGGGCGTAGCTAGGGATTGGGGGCCCGGGGGGATCGACCTCTTTGGGGGGGCCCCTTGCATTTTGACATTCGACATATGACATGACATAATGTACGCAAAAAATATATAAATACTAAGATCAAATTGGTTCAGTAAATCAGTAAACTTAACACAAAAAAAACATTAAGACTCTTTTAATGAATAATGCCGCTGTTTATTAGCTAAATAATGCACTAGTGACAAATCTCAATTTATATCTCTTCACGTCATGCATTCTGTGCAGCAAAGACATCTATAACATCATCTACATCGATATTTTCTAGTATTTATGGCTTCAATGACATTAGAGCCATGATAAGCCTTTCTTGCGTCATTGTGCTCCTGGGATAGTTTTTGATGAACTTGAGCTTTGAGAATGGCGCAATGGAAATGGCCTGAGTTTGAGGTATTCGGAGGAAGTTGCAAGGTTTGAGCACACGTAATTACCATATGAAGCCTGTTTTCGCAATATGTCTATTGTGAATTGTATTACTGGTTTCTTAATGAAAACTGCTCGTACATCAATTACATCATTGAACAAGTGATTAGCCCTTTATTTCATCATATAAACAGGGAAAAGTAACACAGTTTGTCATAAGCGTGTCATCATCCAACAGGTGTCTTGGTTCAAGTAGAAACCTAAAGGTATCCATTGTTTTCCAGCCTTTGTCCTTCATCCCCATATGAAATCTGTCCAGCACTTCTGTCGCAAAACTTTTGAATTGCAGTTCTATTGACATTAGAACTCAACTTCCCATAAAGTCTTTTCTTTCTTTTGGTTGGTTTGATGACAGGGAATTCATATAGTATTCACTACCTTCTTTTGCTATTTCGTTGGATTGGGTGATCAGCTTCGTCCGTTTTTCATCTTTTTGCAGAAAGCATGAATGGGTTTCAATTTATTTATTGTTTATGTTTTGTGCGAACGCAAAAGGATTCAGGGTATATAAAAGTTTGAAGGATCCATATCTTGCAATGCTCGAGTATAGAAGTACTCCGATAAGCATCACAACTGCTAATGAGTAGAAGACTCAGTGACATCAATCCAACTGATCCCAAACTATTGAAACCATCGGTAACTGAAAATGCAGAGACATTACTCAACGAACGACAGATGAAGAGCAAAGTGAAATACGATGCAAAAGTAAGACTACATAAAGATTACTCTGTCGGAGAGAAAGTGAGAGTTCGTCTAGAACAAAAATGGCAGAAAGCAGTTGTCATAAAAAAAATTCCTCACCCAGATCTTACATCATAAACAAACGATGGGAAAACAAATAGAAGAAATCAACGCTTTTTGAACAAGAGTTTCGATGAAGATATCTCTGGGTACTATATATATAGCTCCTCCTTCGTGTTCGAAGATGAGCACATTTCTCAATTCCTATGGACTCGAAGATGGCTGTATAGTCCAATCTTCGCTTTGAAAAGCCGGCCGCATATGTGGCATGGGTGAGTTTTGTCAGTTGCAGGTGGGCCTGCTTTTTCTCTCTGCTTTCTGTTGGTTCGGCGCTCTATCGCACTGGCCACTCTTCTTGCTTCAAAACTTGAGACTCCGTGACTCACAGCTTCTCGCCATGCGGAGCGATCTTGAGCTAGTGCTTCCCAGCCATGAATGTCGATACCACACTCCTTGAGAGAGCTCTTGAGGGTGTCTTTGTAGCGCTTGTATTGGCCGCCTTGGGAGCGCTTTCCTGTACATAATTCTCCATACAGAAGTCTCTTGGGAAGGCGATTTTCTGGCATGCGGACTACATGACCCGCCCATCGTAGTTGGGACCTTTTTACTGTCGCATTAATACTGTGCATGTTGGACAGCTTTAAAATTTCTGTGTCTGGTATGTAGTCAGACCAACGCACCTTATGGATACTCCTTAGACAGCGTAGGTGGAAGGAGTTTAGCTTTTTGGTGTGGCGGGAGTACAAGGTCCATGACTCTGATGCATATAGGAGTGACGGAAGAACTACAGCACTGTAGACTTTCAGTTTTGTGGTTAAACTGAGTCCTCTCCTTTGCCACACTTGCTCTTGAAGTCTGCCAAAGGCAGCACTGGCACGAGCAATACGGAAGTCAACCTCATCATCTAGGTTGGCGCTTGCTGATATGGTGCTTCCCAGATAGACAAATTTTTTGACATTTGCTAGTTTCTGGCCATCTATGAGAATGTCTGGTTCTGTAACAGCTTTATTTGGAGGAGGTTGGTGCAGCACTTCTGTCTTTTTTACATTAATGGTGAGTCCAAAATTTGTGCAGGCATTAGCGAAGAGGGACAGGCTCTTTTGAAGGTCTTCTTCGTTTGCAGCGTTTAGGGCACAGTCATCTGCAAATAGCAGGTCTCTGATGCAGTCGAAGTTTACCTTGGTCCTTGCCTTGAGTCTCTGAGCATTAAATAAGCTTGCATCTGTGCGATACCGTATGTCAACTCCAAAGCTTTCTCTGCAATAGGCATCTTTCAGCATGGCGGTAAACATTAAGCTGAAGAGAGTTGGAGCCAGCACACAGCCCTGCTTCACGCCATTTGAGACAGGAAAAGGCTTGGAGTAGTCTCCGTTGTCTTGAACTCTTGCTTGCATGTTATCATGGAATTGACGCACCATTGTTATAAATTGGTCAGGGCAGCCGAATTTGGACATGATCTGCCAAAGGCCTTCACGGCTGACATTGTCAAAAGCTTTAGTCAGGTCTATGAAAGCAGTATAGAGATTTGAGTTTTGTTCTCTACATTTCTCTTGGAGTTGGCGGACTGCAAAGATCATGTCAACCGTGCCTCTACCCTGTCTGAAGCCGCATTGACTTTCCGGAAGTAGGCCAGTTTCTATGTGATGTTGTAATCTGTTTAGAAGCACCCTAGCCAGAATCTTGCCAGCAATGCATAGGAGGGATATGCCACGATGATTGTCGCATGACTGCCTATTACCCTTTCTCTTGTAGAGGTGGATGATGGAGGCGTCTTTGAACTCTTGTGGTAGAGTCTTTTTTTCCCACATTATCTGGTAGATTTCAGTTAGCTTAGCAGTAAGCTCTGAGCTGCCAAGTGAGTAAATTTCAGCAGGGATGGAGTCTGGCCCCGGTGCCTTACCCATTGAGAGATTTGATATTGCTGCCGTTACTTCGTTTAGCCGGGGAGGGTCGGCGAGTGAGTGATTTATTGGGATTTGTTCCAGGCGTGCGATTGCTTCGGCACTAATACTTGACGGGCAGTTAAGGACTGTGCTGAAGTGTTCAGCCCAGCGAACAAGTATGTCCTCCTTGTCTGTTAGGAGTTTGTTTCCATCAGCACTGAGTATGGGGGATGAGCCAGTTTGCTGAGGGCCATAAAGGGCTTTTATTGCATTGAAAAACATTTTTGCATTTTTACTGTCAGCATAGGACTGAATTTCTTCTGCTTTTTTGTTGTACCATGACTCCTTCATGTGTCTCAGGTTTCGCTGGACCTCTCTTTTGGCAATAGTGTAGCGTTCTCTGATTTGCGGGCAATCTGGATTACACAGAAAGGCCTTAAAGCAATGTTGCTTGTGTGTTAGCATCTGTTCGATTTGCACATTGTTTTCGTCAAACCAATCTTGGTGCTTGCGTTTTGGCTGACCGAGGGCACTGCTAGCCAGAGAGTACACTGAATCCCTTAATTTTTTTCAGCTGTTTTCCACATCATTGGTCATGTGCAGGGTTTTAAACTCACTGTCTAGTTTGTTGATGAGCTCTTGTTTGATTTCTGGGTTTGTGAGCCTACCAATATCAAGGCGCTTTGCATGCTTGCATTCTTGGGGCCGCCTAGGTGGTTTTATGCATATTTTAAGCTTGGATAAGATTAAGCGATGATCAGTCCAACAATCAGCTCCGCATAATGCTTTGGTGACTTTGACGTCTTGTCTATCAGACTGTCTGACAATGATGAAGTCTGGATCGGAAAAAACAGCGAGGAAAGACGTGAAGCTGGTGTTGGCTTCGCAGTGAAATCCAATTTAGTCAACAAGTTAGCAGGACTACCAAAAGGCATAAATGACCGTTTAATGACATTACGCCTACCCCTGACCTCAAGGCGATACGCAACTCTAATAAGTGCCTACGCCCCAACTATGTCAAACCAGGACAACATTAAGGAGAACTTCTACTCGGATCTGAACTCTGCAATAATCAAGACGCCCAAAACAGACAAACTCATAATACTGGGCGACTTCAATGCCAGAGTAGGCTCTGATTGGAAAACCTGGAGAAATGTTCTGGGCAGACACGGAATCGGTCACTGCAATAGCAATGGTGCATTGCTACTTGAAATGTGCTCAGCCCACAAGCTAACAATAACAAATACGCTTTTCCAGCTACCTCACAGAAAAAAGACATCATGGATGATGTATTATGATACCGACGAATCAACGAACAGTAAACTGGAAGAACAAAAGAAACAGACAGTTATAGACGACGTCTAGAGAACCTTTTGTGCCAATCAAGACAACCAGAAGTGGTCGAATTGTTAAAGTTTCTAGTAGATATCAGTCTTAAGAACTTTAAAAGGAAGGATGTGATAATAACTTCAAAAGGAAGGATATCTGGGGTTAATTTGGAAAAAAAATTTATCAATTCACGTACAGTTCCAAAAAAAGGTGACGATTGTTGGATCTATCTCAACAGAATGAAAAGCTGCCAGGTTGAGAGAGTGATTATCACAGTTCAGAAATATTGTTTTAGGATTTATGCTTAACAGACGTATCCGCAGGCCAGATAGACGGACACTCACTGTGGCTGCGTTATCATAGGTTTACCCAATGCGTCACGCTGTTTTGTAGCCCCACCCTGGTCAACCCGAAAAATGGACAATTATTCGCTGGAATTCGCTGTATATTATACACTGTTATTCCTGGCTAGTAGCGGCATTAGGGGGGTGGCAAGTGGGGCAGCCGCCCCAGGCCCCGCGCTTGAGGGGGGGCCTTGCGATCGGAGATTTTATTGTCACAAACTTGATCACCACACATTTTTCTAATAAAATCCTATTGGATATCGATGTTAATATACGAAATAAAATATTTAGATTGGTTGCTTTTTGTGTCTTTGTCCCAATAGGCTATGGTTATGGGAGTAATGTTAAAACTTTTTTACGTTGAAAAAATTTTCTTTATGCAGAACAATTACAATACAGTATATTTAGCACTTAGCGCGGCCAATAGTAAGGCAACAATGGCTACGCAATGTTCTATGTTTTGTTACAGCGTTAGAGACGGATTAGCCGGTTAGCGTGATGTTGTACGGTATATATAGTTTATCCTTACGACTCAGGGCCCCGAACATGACACTCGCCCAGGGCCCCGCGCACTGTCGTAGCAACAAAGAGAGTAATATGCTTGGTTTTTGCAGTAAGCACATGTTTGATCTCTTTTGAAAGGAAAATATATAGGCAACAACTCTACTAGAGATTTGCATTTTAAAATGTAAAACTAACTTTAACTTTTCTCTGTCAGAAAATATTTTTAAAATGTCAACAAATTCAACGTACTGATAGACCTAGATCTAGATTTAGTCTTTGTTATAAACTTAATACATTAATGTTGAAAAAAGACACCTTTTGACACTATTTGTTTATCAAATATATTAATTTATGTATTTACAAACAAATTTCGGACACCCGTTTGGGCCCCCCCCCTAAGTGGGGCCCGGGGGAATTTTCAGAAGCTCCCGCTTCCCCCTTAGCTACGACACTGCTTAGCAACAAACTCTAAGCAAACTTTGTAAGCACCTGAACCAGTCCCCTTTCCATCACCCGCTCCTTGTTCCACTTTTGTACAATCCATTCCATCTGGACATTTACATTGGCACGATTCGTCGAGGTAACCTGGTTCATGGCATTGCTCATTGGGTTCACATTTTTCTGAAAGAAAAAATGGATGAAGTTTTCAATCAATATTTCTTGAGATATCTTTCTATGTTTCAATATATATGAGTATGAGTCAATAGGTCTGTCAATGTATTCGAAAACCTTGCATCTGATAATTGTTTATTTCTATCAGTCGCATATTTCTGGAAAAATGTCATCGACGAAGATGTTGCTCTCAAACTTTTCAAGATGACTGTAAGCTTTTTTTGCGAACTTTGGGATAACTATGGCAACGCCATTCCGTTGTTTTTACTCACGGAGGCTCGACAATACCCTGCCTACATGAATACTTCCGGCAAATAGGTGCGTATGCTACGCCGTGGGTCAACTAGTCTATATTATTAACGAAAATGCTCTTATACACTGACTTCTCAGCTATCATAAATTGTTCCTTTTGAGGTGGACGATACATTACGAAAATTGAACCAGTCATTACTTCAATTAAGCCTAGAAGAACGAAGCTTTTTTTCAAGATTTAAATCGCGGTGGTTAAATTTAATAATTAAAAAAAAAAAGATATTTTATTCCAATTTCAACACAATGTGTTTTTCCCAAAGCCTACATATAACAAGATTACAAAGACAGTTTGTGTGGTAACACAAACTCAAAATCGGTTCCGAAGTGGTCCACCCAGGCAGGTAAAAAGGCGGGTATCAATATTTTCAGAAAGAACATCAGAATTAAACTCTATTAGAGACAAATGACAGAAAAGAATGGAGAAAGAAGGTTGACAACTCTTGTGTTGTGCCCTAGCGGTCCAGCAGACCAATGGATAGGTGAAAGTGAATGTGAAAAAGTTAAATGCATAACTGGCCTAACTGATGTATAATAATGAATATCTAATTGATCTAATTGTTTTGTAAAGAGTCAATCTCTTATTCAAATCCTAAAAGAAAGAAAAAAAAAACATTTCCGTAAAAAAAGAAAGATGTTTAAAAAATCCCTTTATCTATGTGTAATGCTGTAGAAAAATTCTGCCCCGTGGCCTCCACATACGTAAATCTGGCACTGTGGCCAACACTCTGGGACATGGAACAAGCTATCCCGACATGACCAACGTCTAATTTTTCGCCTCACAGAGGCGCGGTGGCTGAGCGGTAAAGCTCTTGACTTCCGTACCGGGGTCCGGGGTTCGAATCCTGGCGAAGACTGGGATTTTTAATTTCGGGATCTTCGGGCGCCTCTGAGTTCACCCAACTCTAATGGGTACTTGACATTAGTTGGGGAAAAGTAAAGGCGGTTGGTCGTTGTGCTGGCCACATGACACCCTCGTTAACCGTGGGCCTCAGAAATAGATTACCTTTACTATACTTTATAACCGTACACAATAGAAGGAGACGACACATTTCTGGAAGCTAAAAATTGGCACTAGCGAAACGTGCAATAGTGGATGCTGATCATGTCTTTCAAATCTGCACAGTCAATCGAGAGACCCGAATAAGACTAGCCCTAAACCCTCCTATAGAAAAACAAACTTTGTGGAGAAATGCCTGATCTGGAAACCACTGCTCGGCCCATGTCAGAGGATTACTTGTATGAACCATTCAAAAATTAGATCGAAGAAGATGAAATTAATTATAAAGAGTAAAATAATCACTCTTACCAAAAACTTTTTTTTAAAAGTTACTTGTTTAGTCCTCAAGGTTGTTAACGCCGGATGTGGTAATGGTTTTAAGCCCATCGTTACCTATAAAATGCTTCCAATGCCATTTGCCTCAAATAGCCTGTGACAACCAGTCCAACTGCTGGCCTTCACGTATGGTTGAGAAACAGAGCCCGGCGGAACAGGTACCACCGACAGAATAAGGGGCAAAGGCGACCAACTGGCGCCTAAATCAGTAAGCTTCGGGCAGGAGGCTGGATACCCACCTAGAAGAAAGAAAACTCTGAACTGAAACCTCCGCTGCCTTGCGACTATACCCAAACACTGGCAAGGCTTCAGGTGACAACCTTAAGGGCATAGCTAATTCTAAATGATTGGTATTAAATCACGTATGGTGTATCTATATATATATTTCTCAAAAGACAAGTTCAAAAGTTCAAACAAAAACAAGCAACAAGTAAATATGGAAGATCTTATGGCGCAGCACGCGGTGTGAATGGAAATTGGTGCATCCCAATCCGCACAATTTTGTGAATGAAAGTGGTGTTTATATAATTCTCTTCTTCTCAATTTTTGTCATAATATTAAAAGTATTTCCAGATTATTGTGTCGTAAGACTATTGAAACTAGAACAACAATACACAGATAGAGTATACTCTCAGGTTTCACTTTAGAAGTACTTTAATTAATATCACAAATTACGCACATTCGTTCATTAGACATGATTACGAAAGGTAACTCATCTCTCTATTCCTAGATCTAGATCTAAATCTCGAATTCAACTCTAAGATTATAGAACTTCTCTTCGCAAAGATAGTTTCGTGCTTTAGCATACATACATACATACATACTAATTATAGTCCATTCATTTCATATTTTAATCAAATTAACATTCAAATATGTTTTTCTAAAGCATTTTTACATGAGTGCAACTCTATTCTTAATATCGCGTAAATTAAGGTCAATTAGCGATTTTTAGCTCCATTCATAGAAGTTTTTATTCATGAATTCACGCATTCGTTTTACTTATAACAAGTAGTCCTAAATGGGAAGATCCCATGGCGCAGCATGGTGTGAATGGTGTGAATGGAAAAAATATATATCCAAATCCGCGTTATTTTCATTCACAAAATAGCATAGAATATTTTTTTTTTACTTTACTTTTACTTTAAAAAGATTTTAATAATGTCCGGAGATTTCCAGGACTTTTTCGTAGGCCTATATTTAATAACATTTCAGGAGATTTCCAGGGAGCTCCTGGTAAATTAAGAGGCCGCGGAAAATCTTTTATATGTTATAAAATAATTTATACACCTAAAAATTAGCACGGGTCAAAAGAAAGTGCGGGACCCACTGCGGTCGCATATGTTGCAGTGCCTAAGCCCTAAGGCCTGCCCTGCAAAATAGCGGCGTATGCTATGCCGCCGGTCGACTAGTATTCTCTAAAATGTAAAGAAATCTGGCTGATTTGAAATGAAACTTTTGAAATTATTTATAAACTAGAATTTAAAATAAATCTCACTAAAACAGATGTCCAAATATGTAGAAACTAGAAATCAATAAGCGGGCCCGGTCACATCCAAAAAATTAAATTAAATAATTCAGATATGTCAGTCCAGATAATTATTAATTATATTAACTATTAATTCTAATTATGTTTTTATCATTATTTATACTTATTATTAATCAAGAAACACATATTAAAGCAATGCCGGTTTCAGAAATTTTGCTATTTAAGAAGTATTTTAAAATAACTTGACCCACTTACTGTTACACTGATACATGAGGTTCACCACTTTAATGTCCCAAAAAGATAACATTTCCCTTTGACCTATTTCATGCTGTCGACTCTTGTCTTTGACTGTAATTGTTTCCAGTCCAGTACTGTTTGCTCCGGCCTAAAATTTAATACAAAATTTACATTTTCATTGCTTGGGCATTATTATTATTATTAAGAAATTATTTTAACTCTTTCTCTCATAATCGACGATGCCAAATGTTAATTTGACCCCTTGAATTAATTTTTTTTTTGCTTAATTTATTATAATTTAATTTGTGTGAAAAGAGCATGCAATCCTATTTAATTCTATACCAAATCTAACATTTTTATAAAAACAAAAAAGTTATTAAAGTTTAATCATAACAGAAGGGCCGGTCTTAGGCCACTGCAACCTATGCGGCCGCAGTGGGCCCCGCACTTTCATAGGCCCCACGCGCTGCGAATTCTAGTTGTGAATTATTAAATTAAACCATTTTAACTTATCATTAAAGGGTTCCTGGAATACCCCTGATATTTTAAAATATAAGAAAAAGTCATGAAAATCACCTGAAATTATTAAAATCTTCTGAATACTCATGCGAATCTTAAAACAGACAAAGTTGTCATTTCGGGCTATCATTCAATATAGAAAACGCAAATCCGATTGAAAAAACGGCATTGTCAGCGTTCATTTAATAAAAATGTAATAATAAGCTGAATTTAAACCAAAAACAAAAATTTCAAATGCTCAATTTACTTCAATAGTCACTGGCATACAAATATAGATATAAATCTATCTTGACATCCTAGAAAAAAAGAAAAATAAAGCGATATTTTGCTAGTCGATAGTAAATCTAAAAGACGGATCTGAATCGGCTTTTTTTGTTTGAAAACTAATATCTAATGTAGATGGCTCGTAAAATTAATTTGGCAGTGATTTTGTACTGTTAGATAGCTAGTTTAGTTTATTTTAGAATTGCGCACTTTTTGGTACCGACATTGAACGCACATTTTATGACGACACAGACTGTAGGGTTAAAGGTTAAGTTTGACGTATAGGAATTCAGTTACCGCTAGACTGTCAAGGGGATTAGACATCTTTTATCTACTGACTAGACTGTGGCCCATTCTGTAAATAAAATTAGTATTTTAAAGTTCACATCGAAGTCAAGTTATTAACTGAGTTTTGTTCCTGTGGATGTCTGTTCTTATAATGGTTTCTCTACGAAACTAGCAATTGAAAATACATCTTCACAAGTAACGCACGCACCTAGTATCCTGAAGCAACTTAGAAATACATCAGCTACAGCAAGAACTAACATTACAACAGAGAAAACCATTACAGTACTTAGTAAACTATAAATAAAATGCAAAGAATTTTTTTCTATTACAAAATCTTAATTTTCACTTATTATTCTTATCAAAACCAAACTTAGGCCCCACGCAATCCATTTCGCAGAGGCCCCTGCAATCTGTAGGACCGGACTTGCATAACAGGATAGAGAAATACAAAAAGGAGATTACAATTCCCCATCTCAGTTACACACATTTATGCAAATGGTTTTTTGTTTTTCATCAAACAATTATTAATGTTTTTACAATTGTATTGCCAAGTTATGTAAGTTCTGTCATACTATATACTACATTTTTAAAAAATTTTAGCTTTTTTTAAAGACAAAAAATCTATTTACTATGCAAATAAGTTGGATATAGCCTAATTTAAAACAACAATTAATAAGTAGAGCATCCATAGCACAATGGAACACAAAACTAAAGGAATTATTTTTTTTAAAGAAATGTTTTTTTTCTGGAGGCTTTGAATAAGTGTTTAACCTTTATAAAACAATTAGATACTCATTTAGGCCAGGTTCACATCTAACTTCACATTTACTTTAACATATCCATTTGTCTGCTGAACCTTTGGGTCACCACACAGGATCTTTCTCCATTTTGCTTTGTCATTCATCATCATCATCAAACTCCATTTGAGTGAAAGCTTGAGAGGCTCAAATCCTCTCTTGCAAAAGCCCTGGACAGAAACCCTGCTGTCTTACGTAGTGCATAGGCGTCACTATACAGGTCGAGACGGAGATCAGCAAGTCTGGGGCAGTCAAACAGAATATGAGGCACGGTTTCCTCTTCCCCGCAGCGGGCCACCGTGAATCAAAATTTGGACATAGCCGTGAGAAGTATGAGCCAACAGGACAATGACGTGTCTTGCACTGTGCTAAAATAGCTTGCTCGGGCCTGGACAGCCTCCACCACGGGGAAGTGCGGTCAGGGCGCCTCATGCGCTCCCAGACTCCACGGGCTTTTTGGGACTTGTCCCAGAACTCTGTCATTTGCCTTTGATATAATTTCATTATGATATTCTTTCTGAAAATATTGAGACCTGCCCCTATACCTGCATGGGTGGACCACTTCGGGGACCGATCTTGAGCCGTAACCTTGTTGTTTTTTTTTCGTGCTTATGATAAGAACATAATATTAAGTGATTAGCATCAAACTTCCAAAAATACTTACACGTGAATTGTAGTGCATGATTGATTTATAATCATAAGGGAGGCCATAATCATTAATGTGTTCCCCAGGCTCTTTGTGAAAGTTATCATGTAATGCATAATGTATGTTGTCCATTTTAATGTGGATATACTCGTCTCTATCTGGACGCTGGTGTTCGTGGATCAGGCCGATAGCATGGCCGAGTTCATGCAGATAAGTTCCGTGCTTTACCGTAAAGAGGTAACAAAACACGTTTCATAAATTGTTTAAGAAATCATAGTAGCAGTCATGACTAACAGTTCAAAATAGCAGTCAGAGTAGCAGTAAGAGTAGTAGACGAAAGTATCAGTCAGAGTAGCAGTCAGAAGTAGCAGTCTCAAATAGAAGTCATAGTAGCAGTCACAAGTACCATTCAAATGTTGCAGTCAGAGTAGCAGTCGAAAGTAGCAGTCACAAGTAGCAGTCAAATGTTGCAGTCAGAGTAGCAGTCTCTAGTAGCAGTCAAATGTTGCAGTCAGAGAAGCAGTCTCAAGTAGAAGTCAGAGTAGCAGTCAGAAGTACCATTCCAATGTTGCAGTCAGAGTAGCAATCGAAATTAGCAGTCAGAGTAGCTGTCTCATGTAGCAGAGTAGCAGTCACAAGTAGCAGTCAGAAAAAGCAGTCTCAAATAGCAGTCTCTAATAGAAGTTATAGTAGCAGTCAAAAGTACCATTCAAATGTTGCAGTCAGAGTAGCAGTCGAAAGTAGCAGTCACAAGTAGCAGTCAAATGTTGCAGTCTCAAGTAGCAGTCAAATGTTGCAGTCAGAGAAGCAGTCTCAAGTAGAAGTCACAAGTAGCAGTCAAATGTTGCAGTCTCAAGTAGCAGTCAAATGTTGCAGTCAGAGTAGCAGTCGAAATTAGCAGTCAGAGTAGCTGTCTCAAGTAGCAGAGTAGCAGTCACAAGTAGCAGTCAAATGTTGCAGTCAGAGTAGCAATCTCAAGTAGTAGTCAGAGTAGAAGCAGTCACATGTAGTAATCAAATGTTGCAGTAAGAGTAGCAGTTGAAAGTAGCAGTCAGAGTAGCAGTCACAAGTAGAGATTTCCGGAGATACTACGTTACCTATAGTTTTTTTTACATTTTTTTTAAGTTATGGACGGCTTTAGATAGTTTAACAAGACATAATTACATCTATAGCGAAAATTAATAAATTGTTTACTCACAGAAAGACATTTTGGTTTCTGTAAAGTTACATTTTGAGTTCCACCGATCATTCCAACAAATGAGTTAAAACTTTATTTGAAAAAAAAAAAAAAAAAAAAAAAACAGCTAAAAAGTACTTAAAGAAATACAAAGCTTATACGAAGTATAGTTGTATAAATTAGTTTGGGTTTTCCATTTAATTAAATTTGTAATATATCAAGACTTACAATAATAAATAACAACAATACATCTGAGCAATTAAAAATATTTGTACTAATTGTGTTTGGTTCGCGCCTTTTTCATGCACCAGTTTTCTCATTTCGCTATGATGTTATCACTTATCTAGACCAGTTTGGAAAATTGGGGGGGGGGAAGGAATATTAGGCTCGATTTTACCGTAATTCGTTTTTAGAAGCATTTACAAAAAGCGGAAAACTACCTGTATTCGACCTCGTGGCTAACCCTTCCTCGGGCCGAATTAATAACCACTCTGATAGTGAGGTACTTATGATTTGAGAGGAATGTGTCATGAATGTCATGCACACTTTCTCTTTGTGTTTTTTTTTAGAGCACGCACCATAAGTTTGTTTCTAAGAATGCGCTTTCGCGTTTTTGTTGATGTCATTGTTGCTTCCTTGCTTTTCTTCTGGTGGGCGGATGTTGGTTTCCTTATAAAGTGTCTATTTGGTGTGTCCTTCCCCAGTTTTGGGTAAGCTAGTTACTTATTTACTATTTGTCGTGGTGTAGCTTTAATTTGTTATTTTTAGGATCGTGTGAACGGCGATCTTAAGATTATTTATCCTTAATAATAGGGACTCAGGCTTGGGCTCTGGTGGAGTCAAGCTCGACGTTGTTGGTTTGGTCCCTGATTGTGTTGTAGGATTGGAGTTCGATTTTGTTGTTTGACTATCACCCATGGTGTTGAGTGTGTGCGCTGTTAGCCCTGGTCGACTCTGGCACTAATGTTAAGGTACGCTATGTTGTGTAGCGTATATTGATACTAGGCCTATATTTGTAAATGATCGATGCACTATTGATATGTATTCATTTATTATGCCTCATCATATTCATTATTTCATTAAATATTGTTTGATTTATATAACCGTGTTATCCACTAGTATTCATTTCTAGCGTAGCAGTTGTTATTTAATGAACTAACTTATTATTTGTATGCTAGTAGGGGTGCCAGGGCAGAAGAGCCGCGGCTATATTGTAACCCCGACAGAAAGTTAGTATTAGTCAGGTGAGGACCCGGCATACACTAGACCATCTACACCTGACAGAATGCATCTCTACTTCAGTCAATTAAAATTTATTGCCCTTGTTCAAGATATCAAACAAAATGTTACCATAATTATAATTATTGATTTTTGTGTTGTCAGACAAAAGAAATAGATCTAATTGTACGAAATTTCAGGTAAAAATATTTATAATCGCACAGATTATTATGTCTGGGTCAATCATATAAATATATATAATCATATGACTGATCCAAAATTATTGATACAATTACACTTGTTATAAGCTTATTTTTAACGGGTGAAAGCAGAGGCGGGTTAGAACAAATTACAGTTATTCTAATTTGTAAAGAGGATTTATGTTATTTTTTTAGGTAAACAAGTATATCTGGTAACATTGGGGAATTAAAATATGTATGTATTTAACCTTTTTTTCTGTCTGGATTTTTTCCTATCTAGTTCGAAGATAGCAAACAACGTCTTTGTCTGCATCAGATGTAGGAAAAAATATAGGTTGCAACTTGGTTTGCGTAGCCCTGTGAAACACTACACTCGTTATTTATCTTCGAAATTTTCTAAGTCAGCTGTTTTGTTTGTAAAACATTGAAAATTTATTTATTTTAAGTTTCTTTAGTATTTCAGCTTAGACAATGTTATTTGATGGGACTGTTGGTTTAGACTTAACAGGAGTGGATTTAACTAGTGGTTGATAAATTTGATCCTAGATAGAGGTTAAGAAGTTGTGAGTTTGATGTGTCTATCAAACCCAAAGTTCTTAAACAAAGTGAGGTACCACACGGTACACAGTGACAAAATGCGTGGAAAGTGAAAGAGAAATTCTTAGACCATCAAATATCTGCGCCGTAAATCAGTTTTTAAAAAGTCTTTTTATAATTGTAAAGGCTGTTATGCTAGGTGTCAACGCGAATGTCGTGTATACTGATGTCTTGCGTGTTAGGGCCTCTTCTGGCCATATAGATGTACTCAATTACTTAATGCTCCGACTCATGGTACTATTTATTATTGCGCTCACTTGCCACACATTATTATACGTTCAGAATGAGAAATAAGTCCAATCCAGCAGACAAGTTTATTTATAAAATATAACATAAAGATGATTCACGCCACAGAAAATACATTGACTTTGATATATGATTATGAAAATATAAATCCAAGGAAATACACTCAGTTCAACCCTTAACTTCTTTTAAATACCAAGTACAAAAAACAGGCAGAGTATAACTACATCCTTACTCTGCTGGAGCTCAACATTAACTGACTAACATCGCCCCATAGTCAGAGAGTCCCCAGAACTTTCCTCGTGCTGAAAGCACGCAAAATTAACTAAGTGACCAAATGTCACATCATGTCACAGAGTCA
>JADKLZ010081074.1:0-12095 GCA_021533235.1 Biomphalaria straminea | reverse complement strand
AAAAAAAAAAAAAAAAAAACAACTTTGAATGGATGGTTTAGAGGTCATACGACGAGAATGTGTAGGCATTGGCATCGTATTGGTTTCAAAATCAACCACCGCTGGAATTCGATGTCGGAATAATTTAAATCGGCACTAGCTGAACCTCCAAGAAAACATTGAAGATCTAAATTTCATTTATCCTGTACAAAAAAGACAGAAAGGAATAGAGAAAGACAGTCGACAGATCGTGTGTGGTACCCAAGTGATTCAACAGACCAAGGAATAGCTGAGTATTTTAATGGTTAAGCGGTATGTCTTTGCTATTAAATAATATTGCCATTACTATTATACTTGCTAGGTTTAATTGTTTATGATTTAATACCTGTGAATCATTTATCAATTGCTTATGATTTAATACTTGTGAATATTAAATAAAATATTTTAAAAAAAAAAGCCCACAAAAGAGGCGACATGGCCCATATTCTTCTTCTTCTAACCAGCTTTTTACTGCTGAGCTGTCAGCTCTTTTGCAGACTGTGCCAAGGAAAAATACTGTGCTGTTTTTTTCAGTTGCTCAGCACTGCCATAAAGGGTGTTGGTTATGTTGGGCTGTAGTGGTAGTAGGGTCTGCCTAAGGTGGATTAGGAGGGGGCATTCAAAAAGGATATGGTTTACAGTTTCATAAGGGTGGGAGCAGTGTCTACAAAGTGGGAGTTGTGTGGGATTTATTTTATTGAGATGATAATTTAAATGTGGTGTATGTCCTGTTCTTAGTTGGAAGATTGTACATTGCTCTTTGCGGGGGAGGAAGTTAATACTGTCCAGTTTGTTAGGCATGTTCATTTCTTTGTACATGGCTCTGCCTGTGTTTCCTGTAGCCCATTGGTTAAGCCACTCCTCTTTGTAGTTGTTGATTAGCATTGACCTTAGGGTGAGGTAGTTGACAGGTCTATCTGGTTGTTCCATAGATGATCCTGCCTTTGAGAGCTTATCTGCCCTTTCATTTCCCATGACACCAATGTGTCCAGGGATCCACTGTAATATGATGTTGATGTTTAAATTGGTCATCATCTGGTGTATTATCATTTTTAGTGTTGTCAACTCTCTTGGGCTTTTTGTGGTGCTGCTGTTAAGTGCTTGAAGAGTGGATTGTGAGTCTGTAAAGACAACAATATCTGATGGTGCTTGTATTCCTTCATGTAATTTATTTTCGACTGTCTGCAAGGCTATGGTAATTGCCTCAATTTCAGCTTGGAAGTTTGAGCAGTAGTCGCCACAGGGTGCACTTATTTCAAAGTGTATGTTTTTGGGGAAGACCAGGAAGGCACCAAGACCGGCATTGATGGTGGCTTTGAAGGCTGATCCGTCTGTGTATATATGGATGGATGTTTTTGGATAGCTTTCAATTGTTTCAAGCGTGCCTACTTTGAGCTCCAGTGGATTTGATTCTTTTGTCAGAGTATTATTTATTAGATGTGTTTTAATTGTTGGTTGTTTATAGTTAAGTCCAGGAGTTATGTTTGGGAATCTGGTGATTTTTTCTCTGTTATTGGGTAGATGGTGTTTTAAGGCTAGTTCGTCAGTAATTTGAATCAGTGTTCTTTGCTTTTTTTTATTGTTTTTCCTATTTCTCTGTGTTAATAATTTATTTGGATGGTCATCCTCCAACCTTCTGTATCTCTCAATGGCTTCTAAAGCTGCTCTGTTGCGCCTTAACTTAAGAGGTTCAATATTTGAGTCTATTTCACAGGCAGCTGTGGGAGTGGTTCTCATACCTCCACTGACCAGACGCAAGGCTTGGTTTTGGACTGCGTCCAAAGCTGACTGATAGGTTTTGTTGGCAGCTACTTGTATGGAGAGGCAGTTATCCATGACAGATCTGACATATCCAGTGTATAACTGTCTTAAGGTTTTCTTTTCAGCTCCCCAGGATGTTCCTGCTAGGTGTTTCATTATGTTTAATCTCTGAGATGCCTTTTCTTTTAAATCAGCCATAAAGTGTTTTAGAGACAGTCTTTGGTCTAATTTTACACCAAGATAAGTTGGATTTTCTTCTTTATTTATTGGCTGTGAGTCTATTTTTAGGATGTAGTTTCTTTTTGCTATTTTGTTACTGTGGCTAAAGATTGAATAAACTGACTTTTCTTTGTTTATTTCCATTTTCCATAATTTTGTAAACGTGGAGATAGTTGTGAGGGCTCTGTTTAATTTGGATCTAGTCAGCACTGGATATTTCTCTGTTGTCCAAATTAGGAGATCATCTGCGTAAAGTGCCTTATTGACTGAAATGAGGTCTGGGAGGTCATTCATGAAGATTAGAAAGAGTGTACAGCTAAGGCCTGAACCTTGCGGTAGGCCTTCTTCCAAACTTTTTTTACTAGAGATGGCGCCTTCAAATCGGGTTTGGATGGTTCTGTTTTTTAGGAAAGCCCTGATCCAGCTGTACATTTTTCCATGGATGCCCATTTTTTTCATCTTCAAAAATAGACCTTTTCTCCACACTCTATCATAGGCTTGTTGCAAATCTATAAATACTGCTGTAGTGTGTTTGTTTTCGTGGAACCCTTCTATTGTGTCCTGGATAAAGCGAAAGAGGTGGTCTTCTGTTCTACTTGCTTTCCTGAAGCCAGCTTGTGCGTTGTGGAGTGAGCAAGTGCTTTCTAGCCACCAATAAAGTCTGTTATTAATCATTTTTTCTGCCATTTTGCCAATGTTTGATGTTAAAGATATTGGTCTATAGCTTTTAGGGTCTCCTGGTGGCTTATTTTTCTTGAGGATGGGTATTATGTTTGCGTTTCTCCATTCCTGTGGTATGTCTCCTGTTCTCCCCCAACCATTAAAAGACACTGATGACTTAATTACAGAAAATCTAAAAAAGGCAGAAACCTTCAACAAATACTTTGCTAGCATAAATAAGACAAAACCAAGAAAACAACTGGACCAGGCTTTTAGCAATATCCTAAAAAGAGAAGAACAAGCTCCAACTGTCAGCTGTCATATCTTTGACGCTCCCTTCACTCTATATGAGCTCAAAACTGCCCAAAAAAAACATGGCCCATATAAGAGGCATATAAAGCCCAAAAAGAGGCAAAGATAAGAGGCCCAAAGGCGCAAGGATTCCTGTGATGATAAAGCCAGATTGGAATGGCGAAAATTTCTGAGGTTTCCTAAAAAAAAAAAAAAAGAGGTGGTTAGATTAGTTTGAAGTTATTCTTTTTTTTAGTTTTTCTTAAATGCAGATATAAAAATAAAAATAATGTTCCAATTAGTGGTCTAATTTAAAACAAGATTACAAAGAGAGTTTGTGTGATACACAAACTCAAAGGCGGCCCCCGTCGGAGTCGGATCCCTGTCAGATCCGCTTTGATCTCTCAACGGACGGACAGACAGACAGACAGACAGACAGACAGACGGACAGACAGGCCACACAAAACTAATATACATCTTCCGTGCTTTGATCTCTCAACGTTAGCCTTGTAAAGCCGATGTTCAAGGCAACTGCCACACTTGTTTTATGAGTTGATTACTTTACGAGTAAATACTGGTATGTTAATCGTATGTTGGAACAAAAAAAAATGTGAAAACATGTGCAGTATATTAGATTATTAATTGTCTTAAAGTAGGTTTCATTTATATTGCATACTAATTAGGTTTTTTTCTCTTTAAATACTGTTTGCATAAAATATTTTTAAAAATTAGATTTTGAGCTTTTAGAAAAAAAAAGTAGCCGTTGCATCAGAACTTTGAATGCTCTATATTATCGTGATGTCAGATTTTCATTTTCTCTTCTACTTTCTGAGCACTAAACGGGACGGACGGACGGACAGACAGACAGACAGACAGACGGACAGACAGGCCACACAAAACTAATAGCGTCTTTTCCCCTTTCGGGGGCCGCTAATAAAAAGGGTATTTTAAGATATAAAATAAAAAAAAAAAAAAGCTTATATTAATTGTAATTGTATCAATTGGATCACTCATGTAATTATGTTTTCAATTCAGCTAGACATATAACTCGCCTGTGCGATAGAAATATACTTACCATTTTTAGCGGCCCCCGAAAGGGGAAAAGACGCTATTAGTTTTGTGTGGCCTGTCTGTCCGTCTGTCTGTCTGTCTGTCTGTCTGTCTGTCTGTCTGTCCGTCCGTCCGTCCCGTTTAGTGCTCAGTACTACTGGGACTATAGGGCGTAACCACTGCCTGCTACACAAGTAAATATCGGTATCACACTAGTAGCAGTGGCGTAGCAAGGTACCCGTTGGTCCAGGTTCCAGAACATCTTGGTGGGCCCCCTCTTCAACTAATAAGAAAAACTTAGTGTTTGACAAAATGAGTAATATAAATGTAAAAACATTCCAATGTAAAGATTGTACCTTTTTTAAATAAGTAATTTTGTCATAACATTTGATTCAGTTAGCACTGCATATAAGTAACAGTGTCTTAAAAGTCAATGTTTTTTCAACTTCTTAACAGAGTTAAACGACTTAAAAGTGTTTCAAAAGAAAAAAAAACCAAATGTTCTACCTTTCAGTTCTAACATGGACTCCAACTTAGTCATGGGCCCAAGCTTAATGAACTCCATCGCACCATGGTTGCTACGCCACAGCTGTGGGACCCTATTGACCGTAGGCCCGGGCTTATTGAAACCCCTTCGCGCCATGGATGCTACGCCACTGCTTGAGGTATTTCTAATTATTCTTGATTATACTAGATGCGTGCGTACCTTGTATGATGTATTACAATCGCGAGTTCTTAGATCATGCTATCATGTCACAAGAATGAACATGTATGAAAAGGAGCAAAGACAAAAGACCAAGTTCACTCAAGATGAAATCTTTAAACAATCTTTAATACAGAATGGGCCACAGTCTAGTCCGTCACTAACAACAATGTTTACCCCTTGAAAGTCTATCGGTAACAGATTTTTAAAAGTCTATCTTAATCTCTAACCTCAAAGTCTATGGTCGTCCCTATAAAATGTACGTTCACTGTCGGTCTAATAAAGTGCATTACTAAATGAACTAAACTAGCTATCTAAAACTCTGTAAAATATAATTTAACTCTTTCCCTCCGTAATTATTTATCTTATTCTGCTGGAATCAACGTTGGTATCGTCAGTTAGGAGAGAAAGAGTTAATAATTTAGATCTAGTAATTGAACATCAAAAATAAAAGTACTCTCATCTCATAATTATTATTTTGCTATTTTTAGATAAATATTCTAGAAAGATCTAGGTAATCAATCTATTTAAATGTACATAAGATTATTTAAATCAGTATGAATTATTTCCATCAAGGATTTTTAAAACATTATTTCAATGGAAACAAACAGGAAATGGCTTTGTTTCATATATTTGCGTAAATAGCCGATAAATGATTTTTGCATTATTTCTAAACTTTGAAAACTAAAGATCATTACTTTTCTAAGACAGAAAGGTTGATTGGGACGACTCCCCCTAGAGCCTGAAAAAAGAGTTTACGTACATCTACTTTATAAAGGGAAAAGAAAGGCGTATGTATGTATGTATGTATGTATGAGCCGAATGGAAATCAAAACCGCTTGACCAATGTTGATTAAACTTGGCAGAAATGTTCCTTGGGTACCAACTTAGGCCGTAGTGTATGTATTGTAGCCCTAAAACAAACGTAAGACCCTTAAAAAAAATAAAGTTGACCAAGTCTATTAGACTATTGTATCTAACAAAAACTAGGTCACAAGGCCATGTCTAGAGGATGATGCAAGACTGAAAGGTCACACGCATGCGCAGAGATAAAAATGTCTAGATCTAAATTAACTATCAATCAATAAAACATAATTTTTTACTTTTACACATGAATATACATATTAGTGTCTATTTATTTCATTATTAAATTTAATTAACCTTCAAATTTGAGTTTACAAAACATTTTTTACATAAAATCGTTCGTTCTAAATGTAAATACTTTTCCGTAAGTCGCGAACCATCACTCTCGCCGCGTAGTGATACCTCTTGACAACATTGCTACACATTAACTTACATACGTGTTAACAACATTTCTTCTCTTGCATCATCCAGCACTATACAAGTGAATGTTGCTGACCTACATACTGATTTGGATCGAGGTCAACACAAGTTTAGAGTTTTTAGTTATAGATTACGAAGGCATTCAATTTTCTTTTAAGAATCAAGATCTAGATATAAATAAAATTAAACTAACAATGTTATATTAACAGTTTCATCCACGCGTTCGCTTAAATTATAAAATATATTTTATCGCGGTTTTTTTTTGTCACCAAGGCGACGCGTCAAGGGGTCATGAACTTACATAGCTACACAAAAATAAAAACAGATATTGACCTTTGAATAATTAAGCTCTATTTTGCGTTTTTTTTTTATTTAAATCAATGAGAGTTCAATATAGCTTACTCACTTATATAGATGACTATACTTTTAATTAACAATAACTATTTTAAAATTAGATCTAAAAGCTTTCATTTCATTGATGACCTAGATTGACCTAGATCTAATAAACTACTTTCTTCTCATTTGGAGGCTGGAACTCTTATATTTCTAAAAATATGGGAAAAAGAAGTGCCACCAGAATGGAAGGAGGGCTACCTCATCAAACACCCAAAGAAAGGCGATCTTAGTTCCTGCTCTAACTATCGAGGGATAACACTATTGTCCATTCCAGGGAAAGTGTTTATTTGCATTCTGTTAAACCAAATGAAAGATGCTGTAGACCCACATCACCGTGACCAACAAGCCGGCTTTCGAAAGGAGAGTTCATGTACAGATCAGATAACAACACTAAGTATAATTTTGGAACAGTCAATGGAATGGAACTCCCCTATCTACGTCAGTTTTATAGACTATGAGAAGGCATTAGACAGTGTGGACAGATGGACCCTCTGGAGACTTTTGAGACACAATTGAGTGCCTGAAAAAATTAATAACATCATCAAGAAGTCATATGAAGGGATAACTTGCATAGTAGTGCATGGCAGACAACTGACAGAGGCATTTGAAGTCCAAACATGATTGAGACAAGGCTGTTTACTCTTTTCCTTCTTATTTCTACTAGACATAGATTGGATCATGAAGACAGTAACTGACCAGAAGCAGAACGGTAGGCCTATACAGTTGACACTTAGGAAACAGTTAGATGACCTACACTTTGCAGACGACTTAGCTCTTCTTTCTCACACACAGCAGTGGATGAATTGATTTATTTTTAAATTTATCATCTTTTTTGTTCACGTCATTATTGATTATTCAAAGAGACTATATGCATGCTATTTGTAGAAAGAAAAACCCGAGCAAAGCCGGGTAAAATTTAGCTAGTAAATATATATAGGTAAGTCTGTGAATCGATCAATCGCGGATAAGAATTTATTTCCTGTTTCCAGTTGAGTATAATATATAAGTCTAAGAATTTATATTTACAAGTAGATTTTTTAAAATACCTCAAACTAAAAACAAGGTTTAACAGAAAGCTCTTAGATTGCGAATCTATCAAAACAGCTTCTCAAGAGGTAAGAGGAACCTGTGTAGTAAGTTCATGCCAAGTATATCTCACTTTGAAAGTCATCCTTCAAGGTACTATGGAAGGAGCAGGAAGAGAAGTCCCATGATGCCTGGACGTGAGCCTCTCTCTTGATATTTTACTAAGGACAACTGGTGACTGTAACTAATGGAGAGCCGTCAAAGAGCTCACTATAACCAAAGTTTAGGAACAGATCAGATGAGATTTATGTTGAAAACATATAGATAACAAATTAACCATAGATAAATATTAAAAAAATGAGATCAAATGACTTATTCCGCCCCAAAAAAAAGTAATAGGTTATCGTAGGTACCCGTATAGAAACATTTTTTACGGCCACAGACAAGAAAAAAATACTCTTTTGTGTGTTCTGCCTGTCCGTCTCACGTAAACTATTTGTGTATTTTCTTGTGCATTAGTACTAAGAGTTTACCGAAAGTGTGTATCATTGTTTAAAAAAAATAAGTAAAAAATGGTATTGTATTGACTATTCACCAATCTCTCTTAAGCCCTCCCCTTAACTAGATGACCAATTCATTTAATCCGTTTTGTTATGTCGAGGCTACTTAAACAAAGCCCGGTTACCCCTATAGTGGAAAGGCCGAAAGCCGATACCCAGGAGGAAATTCTTCATTTTCTTACAATGTGCCGCCGTTAACCATGTGAAGTCAGCCACCACACCTTGAATCGCTCATGGGTATTAGCGTGGCTGCTGGGACAAGGGTAAGCGAGATTTTCAGACTAAAAGGACGCCCAAGACTAAAGTACTGAGATATCTGCAAGATGGAACATTGGGCCACAACAGTACTTGAGCGTTGGACTCTAATCTTGGCATCTACCTTATGTTGGGTCATGCAGTCCTACTCACATCATCCTCCAACATACTTTCATTGATAGCTGTAATCTTGAGCTTCATCTTGCAGAATAAGTTGATATAAGTTCTTGGCAATGAAAGGTTCCTCTATTTGCACGTCTCACTGTCCTTCTTGGGTAAAACAGAAATACATTTGATAACGTTACACCAGCAAAATGTCAGCACCAATAAGAACAATCTAATAGAATTTAGAGGTAACTCTCAATGAACAGTCTCCGCTAAAAGATGTACTACAACCTTGAATAAGTCTCAAGCGAGACTTCACGGGCAACAAAAACATTCCATCGTCACTTATTACCTAGTATAATCTAGTATTTACACACACACTCCGACACGCTCACACACACATACACTCACAAATATTCAATTCTATTTCGACACCATGTTATCAACAAGGTCTTGGCAATGAGCGTCTGATAAAGAGCCCTTGAAACTCTTTACAAAATAAATTCTTTTTTTCCTCCAGTGGTAAGAAGTAAGACATTGGAACTTTTGTTCGTAGACCCTTCGTCGACTTTTCTAATTATTTATTACATCACATGTGTGTCATGGCTTCTTGAGACGACCCTGGTTCTCTCTGCCTGGCGAGCCCCACACGAGATTTCTTCACCATCTTATTCTGCACCACCTGTACTGCTACGAAGAAATAACTTGGGCCCACCTTGTTGCGTCAGTTCTTGTTTTTTAAACTCTACAAGTACAGAGATACATCTATAACATCGTAGTTACTGTGTAGATCTACACATCAATAACATCGTTGTTACTGTATAGCTCTACACATCTATAATAATAGGCTTGTCTTCGAGTCCGAAGATTAGTGAGGAATACAGTGTTTCCCGTGGCTGTGCAGTCCCAGCTGTGATCTACATATTTTGCCACATCCAGGGCAAGCAAAACCATTGTCCGCAGGTGGTCGGTTTAGATTTTCTTTTCGTCGTCTGCGTTTGTCCTCGGCGGCAGATTTTCTTTTGGTCTCAAATGTGTATCCCGCGGCCTTTGTGAGTGACCTCCAGCTGTCTCGTTCCGATGCCGCATGCAGCCAGGTGCTCTCTTCTATGTCAGCCAAGGAAAGTTGACGCCTAAGCTGGTCTTTGAAGCGTTTCCGTGGGGCGCCTCTGTTACGTCGACCACCTTTTAGCTCACCAAAAAAGACTGCCTTTGGCATACGCCAAAGAAGATAGCGAACAGAGTAGGGGCAAGTACACAGCCCTGCTTCACGCCATTTTCTATTGGGAAGTGATCAGAAAGAGCACCATTGTGTCTGATCTGGCCTCTCTGTCCGACGTGAAACTGCTTGAGGATGGATAGGAACGTAGGTGGGCACCCCAGCTTAGCCAAAATCCTCCACAAACCATCGCGACTGACCGTGTCGAAAGCCTTGGTGAGGTCCACAAAAGCTGCGTACAGGTTTAGGTTCTGCTCTTTGCATTTTTCCTCTAACTGTCGCAGAACAAATATCATGTCACATCTATAACATCGTAGTTACTGTATAGTTCTACACATCTATAACATCGTAGTTACTGTATTGTCATAGTTCTAATTACAGTTCGTTCATCTCCTCGTGACACAGAAAGAGCCATTGAACATGCGTCCTTATGGATCTCTAATCAAACATGTCATGAATAGGCTGTGAAATTATCGCTGTAGTCAATGCAGCATTATCATTTATGATTGATCCTTATTTTTATAGCACCTAACTCCACAGTCTCACGCGAATAGGGATCAGAATTAGTTTATGTAAGTTGTCAAATAATCTTGGATATTTTTTAAAATCTAGTTTCATTGATTTTTTTTACAATTTTGAAAACAATTTTTAAAAGAGGTCAAATTAGAAGAACGAATTCTTGAATATTAGTAACTATTAAACGGCGGAGAGGGGGAAAGTCTCAGTATCATTTGGCACAAATGGAAGAGAAAAAAATCTATGCCAAGTGAATGAGAACTTTTTAATTGTCACTTCGAAGACAATTTAGTTGCAACTTAAATGATCCGAGATTGTATTTTATTCAGTGACTCGATATGAACAAATTTTCTGTGGATATTGATTTTGTGTTTCAAACCAAATTTATTTGATTTACGCCAACTGGTTGTTTAAAAATGGTCAATTATTAACAAAATATTACGTCTAAAAAAACTTTATAGAGTGTAAAAAAGAAATTTTGATTTAGACGTATATGAAGAATATAAAGCTTAGAATTAAATATGTCCTTTATAGACTAAAAATATTTGTTAAAAAATATTTTTAAAAGAATTGTAATAAAAAGCAACATATTAATAAATTCATATAAGTGACGTCGCTTCAGTAAAAGAGTTGTTAAAGATTATGTATATAACTGAACAAGGAACAAAAAAAAATTTTTTAAGCATTTGGTCTATTATAAGGATTATGCTTTTCAATGTTATACTTGAGTTTTACAAGCTTTATAACGAAATAGTGTTTTGTTTTGCAATAACTTTAATTTTAATCACAATTCTCCCGTAGAAATATCTGAACTGGTAAGACTCTAAATGACAATCATACATGTGACCTAATACAAAAATAAGGCGGATACAAAAAGAAGTCTAAAACCATTAAATGACAAACTCAGAACAAAACAAAAATAATTCGCGTCATTTGAAAGTTTATGCACTTTGTCTATAAAAGTTGTGTTATGAATGCTTATTTAATAGGGATTCGTGGATTAAATAGTTTGGGTTTTATATTTAATTCCGTTTGTGTTTTCCAAGACATCTATGAGGGCACGGTTATCATATTGACAAGAGGAAAATCTGAAGTCATTGTTGAGATGTAAACAAGATTTGAACTTCTTATTTGGACATTTCTTATTTACTAAATGCTAGAAAGAATGAGATCGATCATAGATATAACCATTATAATTTGTCATCCGACCAAGTTTAGCTTCATTGGTGATGTTATTTTATTGGTTCTTTTAAAAATAATTTTCTTGAACGCATAAGTAAACACTATTTAAATTACGGAGACTGATTGATGTGTGTATTTCTGCGTACATCTTACCCAGCATGGCCAACCTAACAGAAGGGTCGTTATTAACGGATGAAGTCAACACATTTGATCCTCTTATAGACGCTGATGTATACTTTTGGTTTACTCTAGTCCACGGAATCATTCAAGGCCTTGTCAGCTTGCTTGGAATAATCTTCAATTCTGTAAACATCATTGTCTACAGCAAAATGGGTCAAGGCGACTCGGTCAATATCGCCCTTCTAGCACTGTCACTGGCCGAGCTGGGCGGCTCCGTTGTCCTGCTGATCATAAGTTGCTTTAGCGTCCCCGAGCTGGCCTTGGGCTATCTTCACGTTGCCTACATTTTCAGTTGGCTTCACATCATCTTCTCCCGCATCGCCAGCTGCCTCACCGCTTTCGTCACGCTCGAGAGATACCTGTGCGTGGCCATACCCTTGAAGGTGAAAGCTTTTATTACTCCTGGGAGATCCAGAGCTATCGTTACCATTATTTTTGCGGGAGTGACTTCCACCATGTTTCCGCCATGTTTCGCAAGGAAGATAGAATCTATCATGATCCCTGAGACGAACAGAACCATGCTGATATTTATTTTAAAGGACCAGAACAGTAAAAGCATGGAGAATATCGCTGTCACAGTAAATAATCTGACTTTGCTGATGGCTTTCGCTGTGGTTCTTTTATCCACAGTACTTCTAGTCATTACACTAAGGAAAAATTCTAAATGGCG
>JADKLZ010081013.1:0-11165 GCA_021533235.1 Biomphalaria straminea | reverse complement strand
CTTAATTTTCTTTTTTCATTTAAGTTCTCATGCACTGTTTCTTTATATTTCATATTATTCTCATAAGCTTCTTTCCATATCTGTTTTAAATCTAACACTGTTTCATTAATATTTTCATTTTCCTCTTTGTCTATAATTAGGCTTTCTTTAAAAATTTGTATCTCATCTCTGGGTTTCCTTCCATGAACCAACTCATATGGTGAAAATTGAGTTGCCTCATGAGTATTATTTCTAAGAGAAAATAGAACAAAGTTAATATATTGATCCCAGTTTTTCTGATTGTTTTCTACAATTTTAGCTAAAGCTCTCTTTATAACTCCGTTTAGTCGTTCGCAAAGGCCGTTGGCCTCTGGGTGGAATGCTGAAGATCTAATATGTTCTATGCCATATTTTAATGTCCATCTTTTAAATAACTCAGATGTGAACATAGATGCATTGTCTGATAGCAATGTTTTTGGTATCCCATGTCTAACTATGAATCTTTGATCTAAAGCATTAATAATATTCTCTGTGTCTATATTAGATAATGCTACTGCTTCAGGATATCTACTGAACATGTCTACTATTGTCAATATGTATCTATTATTGTGCTCAGTTTTAGTTAAAGGTCCTATGATGTCTATTGCTATCTTTTGAAATGGTTTATTTGGTTCATCCATTGTCTGTAATGGAGCTTTACCTAATTTACCCTTAAGTCCTCTTCTTTGACACATGTCACATGACCTTATATAGTTTGATATGGTTACTTTCATTTTAGGCCAAAACACTTGGGTTGCTAAATTTCTGAAACATTTCTTAATACCTCTGTGTGCACTTAAATTACTATCATGTGATAAAATCATGACATCCTTCCAATACTTTTGAGGTAAAACTAACTGTTTTATTTCTCTACCATTTAGTTTTGTTTTCCTAAACAGTACTCCTTCTTCTATTATGAATTTCTCAATTGGATTATTGTTCCTTTTATCACTGATCCTATCATAGATTTTCCCAATTATGTTATCCTGTTTTTGTTCTTGAGCTAGTTTGTTTATTCCTTTTAATTCTTCATTTTTAATTTCTTTAGGTACCTCTTTTTTTTGCTCTGTGTCTATATGCTCATGACTTTGTATTTCAAATTGTTTTGTGTCTATTTTATTATGCTCATGGTCTTGTGTTTCAACTTGTTTTAATTCTTCTTCTTTCTCCTTATCTTCCTCAACATTAACTGTTTCATTATTTGTACTCATATGTTTCTGTGTTTCTACTTTAGGCTTATCTTTAGATCTAGTTATAACCATATTGCTTATATAGTTATCTGATTTTGTCTTTTTGTTTTGTTTAAACATTTCATATTTCTTTTCCCATGCTTCAATTTCTTGTTTGGAGCATTCTTTCAAACCTGTCAAATTTCCTATTAACATGTCATGTCTCATATTAGGCATAGCTACTCCCTCACAATGACCAGTATAGAATGGTGTCTCAATGAACACTTTAAATACTTTAAACTCCTTTATACTGTCATCTGCTAACTCAACTTTTCTACTATATCCCTTATAGTACTGTGGTTCAATCAGATCAGCCCTGACGACCAATGTATTAGATCCACTATCTCTAATCGCTTGAATAGGCACATTGTTTATAAAGGCTGGATAAAAAGCAAAATTGTTTTTGTTTTCCCTAACAAAATAAACTCTATCAGAATTTCTACTTTTGTATTCCCTGCTTTTGTTTCCACTGTGTGTGTTATTACTGTAATTGTTGTTGTAATTGTTGTATCTATTACTACTGTCTGATCTGTAATTGTTCCTATCATCTGTTCTATTGTAATTGTTTGCACTACCTGATCTATTGTGATTGTTTGCACTACCTGATCTATTGTAATTATTTCTACTGTTTGACCTATTTTGTGTTCCCCAGCAGTTCATAGCTAAATGACCTTTTTTATTACATCTGTAGCATATTACATCCCTGTTGTTTGTTCTATTTCTACTATTATTGTATCTAGAATGTTGGCTATCCCTACTTCTATTTCTACTCCTATCAGTATTTTCTTGAGTGTATCCAACTAGATCAATATTCTTTTTATCTCTACATGAAAAAGGGTTATTAGGATAGGCATTTTTATATGTCCTTATGATTTCAGTGACATCATCTAAAATTTTAGGATTTCTCTCTTTAATAAAAGATTGTAGTTGGGGGTCACATTTAGCAATGAAATTGTCTACTAGTATAAAATTCTTTAAACCCTCAAATGAATTTTCAATCTTCTCAAATCCTAGCCATTTATTAAAATAGTCCTTTTCCATATTTATAGTGGTTTGGGGTTCTGTTTGATTAGATGGAGTATTATCAAAGTATTTTTTCCTAAATGTGCTAGCATTGTGGCCATATGCATTGAGCAGTTCCTTTTTTAAAGTTTGGTAGCTGTTTTGCACAGTGTGATCATGATTTTGGCATATTGTAAGAGCCTGTCCTTGCACAAAATCAAGTAGAATTTGAGACCATTCCTCCTCCCTTATATTACAGTTTGTCATTTTTATTTCATATCTTTTTAGATAGTCTGAAATGCAGTCCCTAGCTTCTTGGAAAGGTTGTAATTTTTTCCTTAACCAATGGTTATTGTCACTTGCAACATTAGTAGTGTTGTTTGTATTACTATTATTATTACTACTATCAGTTTCATTGTGATTGTCTACACTGCCAGTATTAGAATTATCATTTGTATTAGAGTTGTTTGATTTTTTCTGTTTCTGTTCAGCATCAATTCTTAGTTTCTCAAGGTCATATTGTAATTTCCTATCAGCCTCTTCTTTTATTAATTGGGCTTCCCTATCTCTTTCTTCCTTTCTTTCTTTAGCTATTCTATCTGTTTCTTCCCTTCTTTCCTTATCTATTCTATCTCTCTCTAATGTCACCATTTGTTGTACATAGCTAGCTAGGTCCTTCCCTTTAAGTTCTAGCTGCTTTGCCTCAGCAATAATTTGCTGGCGAAAAGTCTCCATATAGTCTAATGATGGAGCTGTTGCCATTATGATTAATTCAAATAGTACAAATAATACTGTATTGGTATGGCCTCCCTACTGGCCTAAATGTCACAATTTAGTCAAATACTTTTTTTTCCAATATATAATATATATATATATACAAATATAGTCAATTCTTGACACCTTTGCCTTATCTCAAATATCAACAAATATCAATTCAGTGGACTTACTCACTGCCACAACAACACAGATCTAGATTTATATAGAAACTCAAGTGGACTTACTCACAGCCACAAACTCTTAAATGTAATTGCAACTTAATTCAGTGGACTTACTTCTGGCCACATACACATGTACATATATAAATATACCTCACTTCTTATTGGACTTACTTGTTGCCAAATAATACTCTAGGACTATTCTAGTCTCTAGTCTAGATTCAATATACTCAAATATACTCAAATAACTCAATAATATACCTCAAATAACTCAAATGTCTCAATATTATACCTCCCAACAGTAAATCACACTTTAGTGATACTGATAAAAAACTCTGACCACTTAGAATGTGTTTGAACACATCTACAATATGTCAACCGATTAAATCGGGACAAAAGATCTATATATAAATATAAATAAATCCTTAGACTCAGATGTCTTTAGGATAAATAGATCTGCGTTCTCATGAGTATATAACAATGTAGTTATAACTCGAAAACAGTCTAGAACTTTTATACTAGACTAAACATGGCCTACCTGATCTCACTTAAGATAAAATTAATAATATATAATAATAATAAAGTAAAATAGACGTAATAAGACACAAAAAATAAATCTAGTCTAATGAGATGAGACTTTTTTAAGGAGAAGACAAGAAAGGTACAATGAATATAACGTCACATTACTTATAAAAAAAAATATAATAAAAGATCTAGATTGATTTTATGACGAAGATACAAACAAGACGAGACAATCTAAACAATTACTGAGACTTCGTTAATGAGTAGATCCACTTTTTTATGCCCTCATGACGCCCTGATCAGGCAATCTACTCTTAACAAAGATCTACTATCCCTATAGACTTAAAACTAATGGAGAAGAAGATATAACTTATCTTAGTCAGAATCTTTCCCTCGGTCCATGGAACGCCACTGGTCAGTTCCACACACGGTCCCCACTGACGTAGGTAAGGTAAGGTGTGCTCCCACAAAGGCTACTTGACGGCAGTACAACGTTGTGTCACTCTCTCCTGGTGCTGCTCAAAATATGGTACAGGTACGAAGTCCTCTGGTTCGGTCAGGTTCCACGGCTCACGGTTCCGGTTCTGTAATGTTGATCTGTTGATGCTGTCTTCTGGCTTCAGGTCACTGGTCAGGAACAAAAGTCATTGAGACAAGCTAGTGGTGCTGTCTCAAGAGAGATGAGGAAAAATGGCTAAGTCCAACTCTCTCTTTTGATGAATACAACGTTGTTCAACTTTAAAAGTTGAATAAAAAATCACGCAGTGTGATAGTAGGGTTTATCATCACTCGTGTGTAGATGTAGAAGTACAGCAACACTGCAACAGTCTTAGTCTTGCGAATAATAGATCTATAATCCAACAAGCCAAGGTGACGAAAGGTGACGTCAACGGTCGACTTGTAGATCCAAATAGTAAATATATCCAGAGGTGACTTTCCGTACTTCAATAAAATATCCAAACTGCCGTAATGAGGTATACTGGAGGTATATTAACGACTGACTGTCCTTAAATACTTGCAACGGACGAAATAACTTTCTTGCAATGGATCTCGACTGTTAAGACTTGTAGATCTCAGAAGTAAACATACAAAATGGCTGGCCACGCCAAATCACACTGACTGGTAGAGTTGAGTCCAAAATAGTTTCGAACTTTTCTTCTTCTGCTAAATCCACTGGAATAAGCGATGCCAAAAGGATCCAGCTGCAGTCCAGACCTAATGACACAAACGTAGGCTAGATCCAGTGAAAAACTGATAGTCAAGTGTACTTGTCGATATGTAAACTGTAGATCTAAGTTGTAGATAGATGAAAACAGAGTCGAAGATCCAACTGACGCCTAGATTCAGAGTAGTCAGAGATCGGGATCGGCCTGTCGAGGGTCGCCACTTCTGTTAAAGGTGTCTGTATTAGAAGGTTCCTTGTTGTGCTGGTGAAATTACGAGTTCGAACACCCAATAACAGATAGAGTAAATGACTTGATAACACTTGTTTAACTTCAAACAATTTAATACGTAAAATAAGGACACAGTCAGAAATCGTGTTGCTAGTTCTAGGCGTCACGTCCGTCTCTATCTTTCGTCGTTATGTAATCCTAGTTTTTAATCCCTACGTCACGTCATTCTATAGATACCCGATTTTCCCAATACTTCTACGCGTCAAGTCATTACATATTTCCTCCCCCCTTTATCAAAAAAAAATTGTCAATCAATTTTTTTCAGTCCACAAGTCCAAAACTCTACCTCCTACTGTCAAGTCTTACAATTTACATGGCCATTATTGGGGAAAAAGACCACAACATATATCTTGCTCTTGAGTCTTGATAGACACCTTGACACCTTGAATTCATGAATACAAGTCCACATATGTACAGTTCTACTATAGTTTATGGTAGAAAATAAAATACTGTTATGAACCTGTTGTGGCACAGATGGGGTAGTAGTGGTGTGTGTAGTCAGCCAACACAAATCGCCCCAGGCCAGACGAGCGGTCAAGCGTGACGAGTTACTACGATCAGCCGCGACGCGTCTCGACAAGAACATTCTTGTAAGTTCAGCGGCGTAAACAGTGCTCAGGAGCGTCACGAGGATTATAGTCATCTGACGACCCAGAAACGTCGAGGGGCGTTCTGTCCGGTTCGAGAAGGCTAGCAGGGACCCTATATAAAGAACGAAGGTATCAGAGGCCGGGTGACAACTTTCCGATCTACAGTTCGTTCCTAGGGCTCAGTACAAGTTCGAGACGAGACAAGGAGACCCGTGCAAGAGTTGATACGGCGGTACAGCTATTAACGGAGAGATATTTGTACAGTCTTATGTTACGTGCTGCCATTTGTACAGTATTGGTTATTATTTATTCACATTAAACTTTTACGTTACTTTGGAGCCCGGAGTTGTCAAGTTCTTTAAGTTGGTGGTGTATGGTGCAGTTTGCAGAGAGCCTGGATAGTGAGATTCGTAACACTGGTGTCAGAAGTGGGATCCCGCCATGGCTGCTACGAAAACGCTAGACCAACTCCTTCTGAAGGAACTAAAGATAGAGCTCGGTATTCGAGATCTGAAGAAGAGCGGAAATAAAGAAACCTTACAAGCACGCCTACGGGAGGAGTTGTTGAAGGAAGGAGCAGATCCGGACACATATCTTTTTGAAGTCGAACCGGATTTGCGAGAACAGATCAACAGTAACATGCAGAAACAGTTGGCAGCTATGCAGGAAAACATGGAGACTATGCAAGAACAGAACGCCAATAGCATGCGGGAACAGATGGCAGCTATGCAGAAAAAGATGGAAGCTGTTCGTGAGGGGCAAGGAAACACCAATGACAAGATCGACGCCATGGACTCGGGAATCAAAGAAGAGTTATTGACAATGAACCGACGCATACATGCTGTGGAGGAGAGGATCACCACCATAGATGAACAGATGAAGCAGAGAGTCGACGCGGTGGAGAAGGCCATCGACGAAATGAAGATACAAGTCCAACACAAGCCCACAAATATATCAGAAACAGATATTAAGTCATGTGTACCTGAAGTCTCCGGGAAGATGAAGACACCCGTATTTGATGGTTCCGTGTCCTGGTCTGTATACAAGAAGCAATTCGACGCAGCAGCCAAAGTTAACAAATGGAACAGCGAGGAGGAGAAAGCAACAGCCCTTGTGTTATCCTTACGAGGAAAAGCCTCAGAACTGCTACAGTCTCTACCGAACCAGCAAGACTTCACCGCCCTTGTCCAAGCTATGGAACTCCGTTACGGGGATGAACATCTGCAAGAAGTTTATCGTGTGCAACTCAAGACCCGACAACAGCGCCCCGATGAAACACTACAGGAGCTAGAGACAGACATCGAACGCCTCGCACATCTGGCCTACCCAACAGCCGCACAAGATTTTCTGGAAGTCATTGTCACAGACGCGTTCATTGATGCGCTTCGAGACCCCGAGTTAAAGAAAGCCACCAGAGTTAGTGGTAAACGTAAGGCCAGTGAAGCCCTTGTATACGCTCTCTCATATGAAGCCGCTAAAGACACATCTGGGAGCGCTCATCAAGGTAGAAGGTTGGAAGTCAAAGAAGATGAATTCGCACAACTTGTGAGAAGGGTGACAGAGGCACTAGATGAACGACGAACAAGCCAGATACCAGAAAATCAACCTAGGGTTCCTGTAAGATGCTGGAATTGTGGTCAAGTCGGTCACATACAAAGAAGCTGCACTAGAAGGTTTCCACAAACCGGAACCCATTACAGATCAGAAGGGTATGCACGACCAAGTTCCCGGGGCTACCAGGGAAACTAGCACGCGCCGGCTTCAAGGGGCGGAACCCGGCGATACAGAGAATGAGAGCCCCTGCAACCATCATCCCGGTCGCCGTGCTAGGGCAGAGTAGGAGTTTGAAAATCATCGGGAAAATTGGATGTCAGAACTATCACTTCCTCCTAGATACTGGTGCCTCACGATCAGTCATCCGGTCAGATAAAGTGGACAATAGCAAGAAAACACCAGTTAGATCCTACTCGTTGAAAACAGCAAGTGGAGAACTGATGCCCATAAAAGGCCTGATCGACATAACAGTTGAGATCGGGAATCAGTCATTCAAACACGAATTTCTTATCGCTGACGTCACAGATGACTGCATAATAGGACTCGATTTTATGCTGAAATATGGCTTTTCTTTGAATATCGGCGGAGGCACTTTACAATGTGGGAATCTCGAAGTACCCTTGCTTGGTGACGAGGATGAAGAAGATGGCCTAGTCAGAAGGGTCCAGCTGGTAGAAAATACAACTTTGCCTGCTAAGTCGGAAATGATCATTTGGGGAAGAATCGAGGACGGCTATCCCATGACAAGAACAGCGCTGGTAGAAAGTTTGGGCACCAACAACAACGGGATAGCAGTAGGAAAGACACTAGTGACGATTGGGAAAGACCAAAAGGTACCAGTAAGAATTATGAACCTTGGCACAGTAGAGAAACATTTACGGGAAGGTAGCACAATCGCTGGTTGTCATGCTCTTGAGATGATAAGAAACTGTAGCAGTGAAAACCCCGACGGACGACTAGAGCCCAGTGAACCACCTGTTACTAAACTTCTGGCAGATGTCAAAACGATCCTGTCGAAAGAACAGTACACCAAAGCAGAACAATTCCTCAGAGAGTTTTCTGACATATTGCCATCTGATGAAATGGACTTTGGGAGAACAAATCTGATCCAGCATCGAATAGACACAGGAAACACTAGGCCTATCCGACAGCAACCACGTCGCCTGCCGCTAGCCAAACACCAAGAAGCTATGGACATGATAGAACGAATGAGGCAGCAAGGGGTTGTTGAACCATCCAACAGTCCATGGTGTTCACCCATCGTCTTGGTAAAGAAGAAAGATGGATCCACGAGATTTTGTGTCGACTATAGATTATTAAATGACGCCACACACAAGGACAGCTACCCGCTACCTAGGATTGACGACACATTGGATACACTTGCTGGGTCGCAGATCTTTTCCACCCTTGACCTGAAGAGCGGCTACTGGCAAGTGGGACTACACCCCGAGGACAGAGATAAAACGGCCTTCTCTGCTGGTAATGGTCTCTGGCAGTTTACCGTGATGCCTTTCGGACTCTGCAACGCCCCAGCCACCTTTGAAAGACTAATGGAGCATGTGTTAAGAGGACTCAACTGGACAACGTGTCTTGTTTACTTAGATGACATTATCGTCATAGGCAGAACCTTCGAGGAACATATTGCAAACCTGAAGGAAGTATTTGAACGAATTAGAAACGCTGGAATGAAATTGAATCCAAAGAAGTGCTCCTTGTTCAGAAGAAGCGTCAAGTTCCTTGGGCACATCGTGTCAAAAGAAGGAGTTAGCACAGACCCGGATAAAGTCGAAGCTGTAAGAGGATGGCCGATCCCCGCTAATATCCAGGAGTTAAGAAGCTTTCTTGGACTCTGCACGTACTACAGACGTTTCGTGCCTAACTTCTCTAGCCTCTGTAGCGCCCTTAATCAATTAACAGAACCGAAGCGGCCGTATATTTGGACAACGGAATGTCATGAGGCCTTTGAGAGACTTAAAAAGGCTCTTGTTTCATCACCAATTCTGGCCTACCCGATACCAGGCGAGATGTTCATGCTTGACACCGATGCGAGCAATACTGGAATTGGCGCTGTCTTATCCCAAAAGGTAGAGGGAACTGAGAGGGTAATAGCTTACTTTAGTCGGAGCTTGTCCAAAGCCGAGAGAAACTACTGTGTCACGAGACGCGAGCTACTGGCAGTTGTCGATGCCATACAACATTTTCACAAATACTTGTATGGGCAAAAATTCATCATTAGGACAGATCACGCTGCTCTACAATGGCTGTTGTCATTTAAAAATCCTGAAGGACAAGTCGCCAGGTGGATTGAACGTTTGCAAACCTACGACTTCGAGACACAGCACCGAAAAGGACAGACTCACCAGAATGCTGACGCACTTTCTCGAAGACCTTGCAGAATGGAATGTAAACATTGCAGCAAGGTTGAAGAAAAGGAAGTTATCATTGATTGCCAACGTCTTGGGGTACAAGCTTCCGGGTCATGGTCCGACGAAAGGATCCGAGAAGACCAGTTGAAAGATGAAGACCTGGCTCCCATTCTGCTTATGAAGGAAGACGGACAAAGACCGGAATGGCATCACCTTTCTGATAAGGGAGCTGCTACCAAGGCATATTGGGCTCAATGGGACTCACTGACAATCGATAATGGAGTTCTCAAGAGGGTCTGGGAAACGGCAGATGGGACATGCAATCGCCTACAGCTGTTGTTGCCCAAAGTGAGAGTTGCTGAGGTGCTGCAAGAAATCCATAATAATGCCAGTGGGTCACATCTAGGCGTCAACAAGACCTTTGAAAAAGTACGCCAGCGATTTTACTGGTTTGGCTACCGAGATGATGTAGAGGAATGGTGCCGAAGGTGCGACACATGTGCAGCAGCAAAGGGCCCGCACAAGAGAACGAGGGGACGTATGCAGCAATACAATGTCGGTAACCCCTTTGAAAGGATAGCCATCGATGTTGCCGGACCATTTCCGAAATCTCAGAGAGGAAATAAGTACATCCTAGTAGTGATAGATTATTTTACTAAGTGGCCCGAAGCATACGCCATTCAGAACCAAGAAGCTACCACCATAGCGGAAACACTTGTGGAGAATTGGATTAGCCGTTTCGGTGCTCCAAGGGAATTACACTCCGACCAAGGCCGAAACTTCGAATCCAAGACCTTTCAAGAGATGTGCCAGGTACTCGGCATCGAAAAGACACGGACAACCCCTCTACATCCTCAGTCAGATGGCATGGTAGAACGATTCAACCGAACGCTGGAGCAACACCTGTCGAAAGTCGTTGATGAAAGCCAAGATGACTGGGACACCTATATCCCGATGTTCCTTATGGCATATAGGGGATCGATTCACAGCACCACAGGTTACACTCCAGCAAAGATGTTGTTCGGCCGGGAGCTGCAACTACCATGTGACTTGTTATTCGGGATTCCAGGCAATGAGCCAGCCTCTTCCACAGACTATGTCGCAAATCTCCGAAAACGGATGGAGAAAACTCACGCTCTAGCCCGCAGAAACATCAAGATCAACGTCGACCAGGCAAAGACAAGGTACGATAAACGGGCCAATGCCGCTGGTTTTCATGAGGACGATCTGGTGTGGCTGTACAACCCACAGAGACGGAAAGGCAAGTCACCAAAGCTTCAAACAGACTGGGAGGGACCCTACCGCGTGGTAAAAAGAATCAACGATGTCGTGTACCGGATACAGAAGAGCCCAAGATCCAAAATAAAGGTCGTCCATATCGACAGACTCCACAAGTACCATGGTGAAGCCGGATCTGCCCGGGACGGACAGATCTAAGGAGGGGGCAGTGTTATGAACCTGTTGTGGCACAGATGGGGTAGTAGTGGTGTGTGTA
>JADKLZ010080950.1:0-19537 GCA_021533235.1 Biomphalaria straminea | reverse complement strand
ACCCCTCTCCCAAACTACATTCACCACCACCCCTCTCCCAAACTACAACTCCTTTCAGATTTAAAAAAAAACAAGAACAGGTCAAGTCGATCATAGTTCTTGTCTTGTTTCACTAATGAGGCTCGTGGCATCATTAGTCCAGTCTAGTGAGACAATCGGTGAACATCAATGGCCCCAAGGCTCACAGTGACGATATTAGTAAATCCAACAATGTAATCAGTCTTCATTTACTTCGATAAACCAAGTTAAGATTTTACAATTATTGAAGACTGGATTCAAATCAAGCTTTAAGTTAGACTTTCCAAAAATCTCTTCGCTAAATAAAATAAGAAAAAGTTCTCAATTTAAATGTACTTGTGGGGCTAAACTCTAGCTTTACTCAAAAACTCTGTACAAAATTTTTGTTTTAAAATTATTCTTTCATAGTAGAATCATAACTAAACTAAACGAAAGCTGAGCAGTATTTTTTGTGGCATCACTAACCATCTTTAAAGTCTTTAATGAATATGAATATGTTACCATGTAAATATAAACATATATTATTTTTAATATGGCTTGTTGTGCCCTTCCCAGGTTCCCCCTTTATCGTTTAAAGGGTGAGTTCAATGGCGACAGCACTACAAATAAAGTATTTATTAATTTTCATCATAATGTAAAACATTATAAGCAGTCAAACTTGTTATTGTAGTTCATTGCCTTTTAAAAGCCAAAACTAAATTGATACAAACAGCGTCTTGCAATAAGATACCAGTATAAGATATCAAGATAAGATATTAAGTAGAAGTTACATTTTTTTGCAACACGTAAATTGTGGTTCTATAAGTTTTATAGAGCAGAGGTTCTCAAACCTTTTAAAACCGAGACCCCTGGAAATAATCGAAACTTGCCAAAGGACCCCTAGGTGAAAATTCTACATAAATGCATATTATATCAGTTACAAATGTAAAAAAAAAACAACATTCATTTAAAGAAGAGTTTATTGAGATTAAAAATGAAAACATTTAAAAATGAAATTTAAAAATATTGGCTAAAGTTGATGCATTTTTATGTATGCATTTGTGTCCGGCTCAGTGTTTGTTAGTAGGAAACAGCAAATTTAAAGAGCAAAAATTTTTTGTTCGTTTCTTTTATTTATGATGTGGTTAATTAAGGCATCGAATCCATGTTGTACCATGGTAACCGGAAAGCGGTCACAAACTTCTGTTTTCATGACCCATAATAAGATAAGATAAGATAAGATAATTTTTATTGATCCAATCTAATGGAAATTCAGTTTGATTATAATTGACAACCTCAGCGTATAACAACTGTGCAGGATATAAAATCGGAATCTGTTCTTTTGTAACTAGAAATTTATAGTCTCCCAGTTCAGACATTGGTTTCAGTTCCTCGTTTGTGTATAGTTCAATAGACTGCCCCTGTATTACTATGGGAACTGAGTTTGTTCACGCGATAAAGGGTTAAATTGTATCTTTGGTTAAGGTTGTCCTGGAGAGGTTCGTAATAGAGATATTAGCGTATTAAACAGTATTGAGTGGCGATTTCATTATTACTCAAACTATCCGCTGACTTAAAAGAAAAAATTATTTTAATTTTATATAATTTTTTATCTTTCTGAGGATCCCTATGTTACCCCCTAGGAGTCCGCGGACCACAGTTTGAGAACCATTGTCATACAGTACAACATTGTGATGAAGTCTATTTTTAGCTGGCAAAATTGTTAATATGTAAGGGGAGATCAGTGTAATTTGTTTAGTTTCTGATTACGTCAATATTGGGGGATTTCACAATTAGAGTCAATGACAGTTGTCTCCCTGTTGTTTACAGTCTGATCCTGTCTACGTTCTTCAAGCAATACAATACAGCAGCGGTTCTCAGCTCTTTTGCTTTCGCGACTGTCCTTTACAATTGCCTTTTATGCGTCGAATCAAAAAGTTTGGAATGATTTTGGTGCAGTTGTTTGTAACATCTATTCTTGAATGACAAGTATACTACACATAAGTGTAGCTACTCATGAAAAACTTCTTCGATACAATGTCATGTTTTTTTTTTGTTGTTTTTTTTTAGAAAAAAAAAATATTTTTTTCCGATGAAACTAGAAGCTAGGCGACCCCCAGAAAATCGTCACTCGACCCACAAGGAGGGAAGGGTTGCCGAGAAACACAGGTTGAGAACTCTGCAATACAGCAAGAGAAACAAAAAGATAAAGCACTATGAAGAAATGCATTGCCATATTACATTACAATGACCACGAAATCAATGAGAAATGAATATATTTTTATACATTTATCACTTAACTAAGCATAAAAAAGCGGATACGACAATATTGCAGGAGAAAAATTCACTTGCAGGGGAAGCAATTGGACTAGCTTTTTAATAGAGGAAGACAACTTTACTGAAAAGTAAACAGATTATCTCCCTGGTTGAGGACGTAGAAAATATAACCATTGAAAACTTTTATTTATAAAAAAAAAATCATTCAGAAAAAACATTATAAGAATTGTCAGATGGTCGATGAAATTGACTTCGAGTGGACTCAAATAACAATAGCGTCACCATGGTTACTGACCTTTGGACGTCTGCTAAAATTTCTCAACAGTACGTGAGTGTTTTCCGCCTGCAGTCCAGTGTCCATATGTCATTGAGGTTGTGTGCTGGTCAGTGCGTGAATGTGTGTGTGAGGGGGGGGGAGGGGTGAATCGGAAGTTTACCACACAAAAATAATGTCACCAAATAATTGCTGTTTGTTATTTTTGAAAACTCCAGGCTCGTGATTTTGTCCTAATCTTATCTGTTGACATGATGGCGGCTAGTAACTAAAAGTGCGCATGTAATTGTAAAGGGCAAGAAAAGAAAGTAGAATGGAGTAGAGGAAAGAGGGATGTATAAATACACCAACGAAACAAAGAAGGAAATCAGAAGTAATAGAAATATCGAACAATCAATTTTAAAACTAATTGGTGTCTAGCTTTAAATGATACTTAAAGCAATTAACGTATGATTAAAGGTTATCAAGTAGTATAAGTTCAAAGAGTGAACAGTAAAGCAACTATTATGGTACATTTCTTTAATATTCTATATCTAAATAATACCGTCCTGTGAGGGATTTTTTCTTAGAAATGTTCAGGGCTTCATTGATGTCTGTGATATCAATTGAACTAAACCCTTCGGCTGATAGCTTATTATTATTAATTTGAGCCACGTTTGTGCAATCTGTTGCTTTTATAGCGTGGGTTTGTATAATTTGTAAGTTTTATTTTTAATTTTGTTTTCTGTTGTGTTTTTTCATTTTCAGTTTTTTTTAGTTATTTTTATTATATGAGATAGCGATACTGAATAGTCTATGATAATTGTGGATTTTCTGGTTTACCGATCAACAGTAGAACTGGTCGAATGACACCAAGTGTCTTATCTGTTAGTACAACAATCTATCTTGGTAGAAAGTAGGGAGTTGCTTAACCTGAGAAAACTCCTTTTTTTTTGTTGTATCGAGTCCTAATTTCGGCCAATCAAATCACGCTTATAAAATCATAATAATTTGATCACATTTCCATGCATCTCATGGATTCGTAATGCAAAGATATCTAATAAATAATTCTGAGTGTCTGGCCGTGTTCCGTTTAGAAAGATAAGAAAGAGCCCCGTGATAACAGTGCTGCACTCATTGCCACCCCCCTCTCCCTTTCCTCACACATTTCCTGCTATTGATTTCGGTGTAGTGAAAAATTTTTTGAAGCCATGATTAAATAATATATCTGTATAAGACCACATGGAGAATTCAATCTTAATCATTCAATCTCACTATAACAGCAAATATTATGTTCTTATATGTGTGTATGTGTAAATGTGGGGTTTGCGTGCAAGGGTTGTGTGCCTTTATTGCACGCTAGTATGTGTGGGAATATTTATGCATATTTTCCAAACCCCTTCTCAGATCAAGTTGACGCTTTAAGCAATTCTCTAGTTTCCTATGAAAACATGAATCGATTTGAAAAAAAAAACAAAACAATTATCCAATAAATTATTGGTAATTAATCATTTTGTTTAATATTGAATAAGGGAAAATACTTCTACATGTTTAGAGATATAGTTGATTGTAAATGTGGAATTCTTTCCCATAGATAAACTTTTTTTTCATGACTTTTTTTCATGCGTATGTTTGTATTTATTTATTTTTTTTGTAGTTTTATTCTTGAACATAAATAATAATGTTAAATTTAGAATGTTGTTTAATTAGCAGAAATAATGAAACCTAAAACATGAACAAAGTGTTTCACTAAATTCTCCGGTGTGCCGTTGAAAAGTTTGGAAAACGCTGACTTAATTTATTCAATTAAAACTCCATTCTATCGCCAATACTCATTTTGAACTAGATGAAGGGAGAAAATGCTACTCCCATTCAAGGTCCATAATAGTGTTTCTCAATATTTTTTTCTACGAAATGTCTCAAGAATAAACATTTGTTTTTTATTATACAGGTAACCTGACAATCTATAACTAATTTTCTCAATTTAAAAAAAAATAAAGACTTTAACGTTGCAGTACACATTTATGTAAAATACCTCCACCAAACCTTATTCCTTGTTTTCGAGGGACGTATTATTCCGCGTTGAGAGGCTCTGGTCCAGGGCCATGACACTGATAGCTTACAATTACGTGGAAGATTAAGAGAGAGTCTGGACACACAGTAAGAGGGACAGTCTAGAGGAACTTAATGGATCAGGGCAACTGGGGGAGAAGGAATGCTTGTATGACCACAGGCGAACACACCATCAGAGTCATTGGTCCTCTCTTTTCATCTCAGTCTTTGTTTTTTTCTCTGATGTCTTTACATACGAAATAGAAAATATATTTTTCTCTTACATTTTTATTTCAATTAAACACCTCCAACGGAATACTAAGACTTAAATGATTTTTTTTTATTTCTTTTTATCATGCCAGAATATAACTCCTAGTGTGAGGATTATCCTGGCGAATCCGCCTAGTGGTAAATGTTTCACTCTGCCAACTTCAAAGGTTAGGTTGTGAGTGTTTAAAAAAATCCTCTTTTCTATCTTCCAATAAAACAAATCCGTTATTTGAGATGTATCCTTGTTAAATAGAACCAATCTAATGTAAACTTTTTCATATGTAAATTGTGAGTCTGGTGTGAATGTGTATTTTTTTAAATAATGTTTTGTTTTGTATAATGCACAAATTGTAAGACAAATTTCCTTACGGACAATAAAGATTATTATGTTAGAAAAGAACGAGTATTCTTTCTCTGGCGGAGCCAGGGTCGAGTTTCGTTAAAGGGAGACAAAATTCATCGTATTCCCTTTATCAATTTCCACTGAGGAATTTTCTGGTGATGTGGCAGGTCTGCAGCCAATAGTGTCGAGTCGTCCAATTGTTTCATTCTCTTATTCTGCAGTGCATGTTTAAAAATAGGCTGAGATTTTCCCAACGAAACAATATATTCCTGATGTAGAGGTTTGAAAAAGTTGAAGGTATTCGAAACAGATATTTCCAGAGAGGTCACAATCCTAACCTATATCTGTATCGTTTAGCTTTAATTGACGTCAATGTTGGGAATGTATTACATGTTTATGATATTGTGTTTTTTTTTATGGAAATACAACAATCATGCAGATTCACATTCATCATACATACGTCTAGAGAGAATAACAAACGCACGGTCATTCAATCTGAGAAACTAGTGTTTTGATTGCATAGATCCAAATACCCCAGTTTTTGTAATTTAAAAAACAATTAAAGATATTTTTTTAAGGAAAATTATGTAAAATTATTATTGCATGTTGTATCAAATTATTATAGAAATGTATTGGATTTCTATAAAACTTTTTGTTTGTCTTTCTTCTTAAAATACAATATCGCGTTAACGCAAAATAAAAAATTGTTCAATGGATGATATAGAAACAAATTCCCTAATTAATGGTTTTGTTTCAAAAAGATTTCTTTCTTTAATTAGCTGATTATTTAACATTGTGATTATGAGGTCTACATTTAAACACAAGTCATTTCTAGAATTTAGCTTTAACTCTTTCTCTTCGAACTGACGATACCAATGTTGATTCTACCAGAATGTGGTAAATAATTACGGAGAGAAAGAGTTAAACAAATAATAGCTTACTATTCAAGACATCTGCTGAGTCACTGGACGTATAGAAGGGATACCCAACCTACGGTCAAGTCCGGCCGTGAAAGGGTTGGCTTTTCGGCCCTCCAAACTTTTGTCCACTGTGCATAATGAAGCCACAGAACGACTAGACGGTTTATTTTTTTGTAATGTGGCCGGTGGCCAATGTGTTGGAAACCTTCTGACCACCATTTGGAAAAAAATAATTGGACATCACTGATGTAGAAGTACATTATCCAGATAGAACACCAACTTTAGAGCTTGCAAGAGACCCCAAGCCATTGGTCAGCTAGAGTGATCGAATTGAATGAGCGACAGAGAGAGAGGGGGGTAGAGGATAGAATTAGCTAGATCTACAAATCCTAAGCTGTATTTTCACAAAATAATTTTTGGAACAAAATTTTTTCTTTATAATTTTGGTGTTTATGAAGATCTTATTCAGAAAACGTTATTCGCTTTCTTAATATAATTCCAGGGTACAAAATATGAGAGAGAGAGAGGGGGTGATAGTGGGACTAGTGAAACAACATGCATTAATATATTATACAATGAAAAGAATATCTAAAATGTGTTAGTTTAAAAAAACTAATCAGGAGATTTATTTATATGAATAGCAAAATTCGTAGTTCTAAAAAAAAAACAACACAAAGTTAAGAAAGCTGTTTATATTAAAAATTAAAAAAAGGGCCTGGACATCTGTTTATTAAATGTCATGAATTCCAGTGACAGGTCATCTCAACTCGGTGAGGTCAGAGTGACCAGACTCAGAAACAGAAAGCACTAACTGCCTGGTACGCCGTTTCGTGCTGAGGGAAGTTTTTAAAAGCTTGCAACGTAGTCTACAGATCGTAATGTGATCAGTCTGACCTTTTAAAGGGTGTCACACAATCGGACCGCAAACTTCTAAGTGTGACCATTATTAAGTTTTACCGGCTCTTGAACTGGAGGTATTGATTCCACCCTCTTAGATGAGTGAGCTATTTCCGATACGTTTTTTAAAGGTACACGCTTACTTCTGTATGGGTTAAATTGGACATAAATAACATAGTCGCGTTACAAAAACAAAAATGAAAATAATATTCCAGGGTGATATACGATGTCTAATTTGGGGCTCCATAGGAAACATTTCTAGAACTTCTCTAAACTAAGAAAGTCGACAACAGACAGCGGACGACAAAGAAATGAAATTGAAAAGTACAGAAGGTGGGAGGGGGGCCGAAATGGGGGAAGAATTCTGCTCACATGCTTGGTATTGGATGTACGTCTTTCATACCAGCGTCTATGATGCTGAGGTAACTTAAATGTCCAGGTCATGTACGTATATAAGTCAAGTAGGTTTCCCCTTCCAGACCATGATTTCTATAGAGCAGATGATGAGTGAAGAGTTTTTTTTTACCAAACTAACATCTAATTTTCAGTGGCGTAGCTAGGGTGGGAGAAGGAGGGGGGAGAATTTGAAAATCCCCCCGGGCCCCCACTTGATGGGGGGCCCCCAAATGAGTGTTTTGTCTTTAAAAATTAAATATTACTCAAACTGCCCGGCCCCCAAACAGGTCTAGCCCCCCTGGCCCCCTGAAGCATGGAAAATTACTATCTACGCCTCTGCTAATTTTGTCATCCCGATTTCCTTAAAAAAAAAGGGCTTTCAAAGAAGTAGAGACATTTGATCCCACATCGCCACATTCTTATCCATAATAATCTTGGTACCCTAATGCTGCTATTATTATACGTTATGATGGATGATGGAGAAAAAAAAAGGTAAAGTTCCCCTGTCAGACCTTGTGGTCTATGGGGTAGATGATGTAAATGTCATCTGTTTCTGTGGCCTACGGTAAACGAGGGTGTCATGCGGCCAGCACAACGACCAACCGCCTTTACATTTCCTAACTAATGTAAGGTACCCATTAGAGCTGGGTGGACTCAGACGTCCACAACGATCCCGAAATAAAAATCCCAGTCTTCACCAGGATTCGAACCCGAGACCCCCGGTTCAGAAACCAAGCGTTTTACCGCTCAGCCACCGCGCCTCCATGACGGAGAAAGGCTTGACTTATATCGTGAACGCTGTAACAGTTCTAACCATTCCTCATACAAACATCAAATGCACTGACCACTAAAACTTTGCTGTTGACGCTCAATGTCCCAGCACACGTTCATTATCTTGTTAAGCCGATTACTGATGTCCACTTGGGACCAGAGCATAGAGCGAGCTCCCTTTTATGTCCCTTTGACCAAGGGAAGGATTTTACCCGTGGCCAGGATGAGAGGCCGGCTCTTCGCCAACCACTCTGTCAGAGGTCCCACCTTATCCGAAGTGCAAATGTATCACACCTGGTATGTCGCTGCACCCGACCCTCTTAAGCCAAATACAGGTTCCCTCCTCCTGTACGAGGCCGAAGGCCGAACTGCGTGGGGGCCCCTCTTATACCTATGCTGTCCCAGCGAACCCGTGCAAGGGCGCATCACAGAGCGTATGGCCCCCGTTAGGGAACGAATCACTGGGGGTTTTGGACTATTTGGCGAGCCTTTAGTTGCATCCCTACCACGTGCAATGAACAGTGTCTCCACCGTGTCTGTGGAAGCCCGCCGAGGGCTATATGCGCTACCGTTCTTAGCCTATCCACTTCCCTAAAATGGACGTTTCCACGGAGGTGCCACGCTGAGGCGACAGTAGCTAAAGTTCCTCCGTCTTGTTAAGCCTAACCCTTCGCACAATTAGATTTCAATAAGTGGATAAACTATCTTCTTGGCTACTGCTCTCGAGAAACTTGAAAATTTCTTTCAGAGCTCCTAGACCATCAAGCTAATCTCATGGTATTATGAAACAATCCTTATAGTTCTTACCGGAGACGAAACAGCTCATTTCCTTTCATGTGATCTGGCTCTTTGCAAATATACAAGAAAACTCTAAAAAAAAAAAGTATAAGGGTTTTGTTAACAATTGATGTTAAGCAGAAAAGATTGTAAAGATCTTCCCAGAGATGACGTCACTGTCGTGTAACAGGATAGGACAAATCCTATTACCTCGCTTCACGCATATAGGGTTATATCCCTTGGCTGAAAACGTTCCATACAAAATTTGGTCGTGATCAAGAGTTCTATGTTGGAATATTGAATAATTTAACTCTTTCTCTCCTAATCGACGATACCGTCGTTTGTTTGATGTCATTAAATTAAATTAATGTTAAAATTTATAGACATAACTTCGTGTTCTATAAAAAGAGCATGCATTTCCTTTTAATTCTATACCAAATACAACATTTGTCTTTTGAAGATATATAATTAATTTAGAGACCAAAGGGGCTGGTATCTCTGACCTACTTTAAGCTAAGTTAAGTGGTTATCTTTGGTATCTTTGACCTACTTTAAGCTAAGTCACGTGGCTATGTTTGGTATATCTGACCTACTTCAAGCTAAGTAACGTCGTTATGTTTGGTATCTTTGACCTACTTTAAGCTAAGTAACGTCGTTATGTTTGGTATCTTTGACCTACTTTAAGCTAAGTAACGTGGTTATGTTTGGTATCTTTGACCTACTTTAAGCTAAGTAACGTGGCCATGTTCTTACAAATAGAAAAAGGACTTTATCTTCCTAAGATCACATGAACATCTAGAACTAGTAGCCTTCTAGATCTAGACATTCTACTAAAACAGGGGTTCTCAACCTGTGGGTCGCGACCCTCTTGGGGGTCGATTAACAATTTGCCAGGGGTCGCCTAAGATCATAGAAAATATGGATTGTTACTGTCGATTCTTCTATTGCTGTGTGTGAGAGGGGAAGGGGTCGCGGCAGAGTGGAGGATTGTAAAAAGGGGTCGCCTAGCTTAAAAGGTTGAGAACAGCTGTACTAAAACATTCTTATCACTTAGCAAATTATCGTTAAAAAAATATTCATTAAAATTGTATAGATCCTTACCATTTTGCCATTCAAGTAACAATGACATCAATGGGGGACATCTAATGTAAACAACACTACAAGTGACATGAAAGAAATACTGAACAACCCCATTGTGTGATCAAATCATTCTTTCAACATCCGAGCCATCAGTAAACCTATTGTCTTCATATCTTGATATTTTCTTCAATGTCCACGCATAACGTTTCTTTCTTTCGACCGCTCAACACTTTATTGAAAAAAAAATCGCTTTAGTTCAGTATTCTAGGAGGTTAATGTTCTGAGGCTTGCATTATGTACCTCAGAATATTAATACATTAACGCAAGCTATGGACTGTGCTGAATTATAGATTGGACCTAGATTAATCTAGAAGGTCAGTCTGTTGATTGGTGGTGTATACTCTAGTCGGGAATGGCTTGAATTATAGTGGTTACGATTCAAGCGTGCTGAGCTTGTTCTGGTAATAAAATAAAAGTTCCTCTTTCAGACCATATGGTCTTAAGGGCTGATGATGTAAAGGTTATCTGTGTCTGTGGCCTACGGTAAACGAGGGTGTCATGTGGCCAGCACAACGACCAATGCCATATGTTATCCCCAACTAATATCAGAGATGGTAGACTCAGGGGCGCCCTAAAAATCCCCAAATTCAAAATCCCGGTCTTCAGAGAGATTCGAACCCAGGACCTCAGGTTCGGAAACCAAGCCCTTAACCAATGAGCCATCACAACCCCTAGTTTTCTTAATAATAGACAGATAACAATAGATCTACATGTTTTTTTAATACCTAAAATCACGCGTCCATCACCTATTGCACCGTTATGTCGTCTTCTATACACTCTTTTTTATTAGTATATCTTCATAGGATGGGTTGTCCAAGATCTAATAGACATGCCTGCGGTCAGAGCGCTAAGTAGCTGACCACTTCGTTACTGGTCACTTCTGTATTGACCGAGCTGGTGATAAACTAAGATTGATGTTTCACTTTGCCGTAGACCTGTTAGCTCTGAAAATACACATTATGCCCACGGACAACGCATTCTGTTCCGAGAAAAACATTGTGCTAGGGTAAAACGATGTGCTCTGACCACACATGTGCTCTAATAGCACATCGTAAGCTCTGAGAACAAACCCTATGCTCTGGCAACACAAATTTCATAACTATCACTGTGCTACTATTTTTAATGAGGGTACCTCATTGGTTTGTCTTTCAGGAGTACAGTTGTAACTTCTTCCACTCATTCACTCCTCCTTTGAACATTCCGTGCAGATTGATACTGTAATGTACTTCAATGTTAAAAAAAAAGAAAACTCTTTAAAAAAAAATACTCTATGTTTTTATTCCAAACACTATATGTGTGAGTTTGTTATATATTCTAATTTCATCTAACGCATGTCAAAGTCGATCTCTGTAGTGAGCTTTAAAGGAAGGCGGCGTAAAAGAGGTGTACCCCTGAAGCGCTATAAGGATCATCTCAGGCGCCATTTCGCCCACCCTGGCATAGAGGAAAGCAACAAACAGTTGATGGCATCTGAAAGAGCCAGCTGGAGAGCTCGAGTAAAATTCGCGGGACACATCTGTGACCCAAAGCAAGCCCATTGCCAAACACTTTCTACATCAAACGGGGCAAAATATGCAGAGAGCAAATGGGTTTGCGTGGTCATTATATGAACTATTGCACTCATCTTTAATCTTCGGAGTTAACGATAATGCCATATATATATATTTATCTATCCTCACAGTTCAGTCACAGTTTGTGCTAGTTGGCAGTCTGCTAATGCTTGTGTTTTCATTAGTTTCATCAGTCTGTAAACTTTGTTAATGATTCAAATCAATTACCCTCTGACGCTGGAATATTTTTTTTAAAACCCTGATGAAGTGCTAGGAACATCCTGGACTGCTCAGCACTTAGAAGCCAATCAATAAGTTAAGACAACTTCATTTACATGGAATGATCGAGTCCTTTTTTTTTTTTTTTATAAATAAGTTTGAATCAAAATAGTTCATGTGTTACCTCGATTAAAGGGGAATAAACATGTGAGCATTGACAAGTTTTTTAAAAAGTCTCACTCGTAATAGGTCTGTATTTAAAGCAAGGGAATTGTGTCTCATGACATAAACAAAGTATTTAGACGTTCATTCATAAAAAATGGCAATGAAATATGTGTTTTCTGACTTAACTATTCATAAAGGTAACCTGTATTACGGAGAGAAATGCAGACTACAAAAAGAAAGTCTACAGACATATGCTAATGTCTCTCCTAAAGCTTTTTACATACAATACCTACCATACCAATGCAGAAAAAATGTAAGGAGAAGAAATATAATATTATTCTAATTGTTTATTCCAAAGCTTATATTAATTTAAACTGTTTGTTTGTCTGTTTGTCTGTCGATCTGTCTGGTAAAAATAAATTACTTGTTATTTCCATACACCAAATTTCGAATCAAGTGGAAATTTTGCACAAAGCAAGAATTCATTTAAAACAAGGTTACAAAGACAGTTTTTGTGGAAACACAAACTTAAAATCGGCCCCCGAAGTGGCCCACCCAGGAAGGTTTCAATATTTTCAGAAAGAACATCAGAATGAAATCATATCAAAGACAAATGACCGATAAGAATGTAGATAGAAGGTTGACAGATCTTATGTAGTGCCACAGTAATCCTTAGGCCTTTTTTCTTTGCCTCTTTTTGGGTTGGTTACTTCGATAGTAAATACTCATAAGTTGGAACAAAATTAAATGTGAAATAAAATAAAATTTATAACATTATTAATTGTCTTAAATTTATAATGCATACTAATTAGGTTTTTCTCTTTAAAAAGCTGCTTGCATAATTGAATTTTAAAAATTAGATTTTGAGCTTTTAGAAAAGAAAAAAGTAGCAGTTGCATCAGAACTTTGAATGATCTAAATTATTGTGATGTCCGATTTTCATTTTCTCTTCTACTTTCTGAGATCTAAACGGAACGGACGGACGGACGGACAGACAGACAGACAGACGGATAGACAGGCCACACAAAACTAATAGCGTCTTTTGCCCTTTCTGGGGCCGCTAAAAAAGCATTAACCAATTAGTTATTTAACTATTGGTAATTAATTTTTTTGTTTGGTATCGAACAAGGGAAAAGAGATTGCATTCGGCAGATGTGGTGGTAAAAATCGTATTAGTGCCCTTGAAACTTTGTGTGGAGAAAATTTAGGCTGTGAATTAAAAGTTTGAAACTAACAAAATTTCGCATTAAAATTTTAAATTTTCAGAAATTTTTCACTAGGGGGTTATAGGCTTGAGGAGGTTTGAACCCAAGACTTCGAATGCAAGTCGTACATCTTTTTTTAAAAATAGAAAATACGAAGGTTCTTCTTTTTTACCCTCCTCCCTTTCCCAACTGCTACAGTTAAGTGGTAGCGCACTGAGAAAGCTAAAAGCATGAAATTGCGCATAACAAAAGCAATTGATACAAATATTTCTTTACGCACTGATTTATTACGTTTCCCTATCAGACCATGTGGTCTATAGGGCGGATGATGTAAAGTTCATCTTTTTCTATGGCCTACAGTTTACGAGAATGTCATGTGGCTAGTACCGGCTTTACTTTTCCCCAACTGATGTCAGGTACGCATTTCGAGGCGCCCAATAATCCCGAAATTAAAAAATCCCAGGATTCGAACCCCGGTTTGGAAGTCAAGCGCTTTACCGCTCAGCCACCGCGCCTCCACAGATTGTTAGTCTATTACAAATGTATACACTTGATCCAAACTTATCTCAGCCACCGCGCCTCCACAGATTGTTAGTCTATTACAAATGTATACACTTGATCCAAACTTATTGAGACAATCTGAATTAATATTAATTTTTGTTTATTTATTTGATATATTTTGCTTGTTAATGTTTCTTGGTGTACTTGCTTGCTTCAGTGTACAGTACAATGTATCCAAAACAATTTTACATTTTTAGCTGCAAATCTACAAATAGTCAACTTTTGACTGTATCCGGTGTAGGCCTACAATGATTATAAATGAAAATTTTCGTGCACAAACAATGACCTTTCTAGGCTCCTTTGCTTCTAACACAAACTTATTGTTATCATATAGATGGCACCAGTGAACTTTTGATCTTTGACACGGTTTATCTTGTCTAAGTTATTTCAGAATCTTCATAAATTTTTCAATTTTTTTTTACTAATTCCTTTCAATTCTATTAGATCGCCACCACATTTCTTAATATCGTTTTCTGTTTTTTTTCTCTTTCACAGAATTTTATTGCTCAAACATTGTCGACGGGAGCATTAAAAATGAAATGTAGGCAAAGTATTTTTGTGTGTGATTATTAATTAGTGTAAAAATTCAGAAGAGCACAAATCGAAACTGTTTTTATTTGGGTCTATTGTAAGTGACTGTTTTCAATATCTTCATAGTTACAAAAAATAGAGTAATTTATTTTCATGCAAATTTTCTAAGTCATATTTGTTTTCTAAAAAATAAAGTACATTTGTTTATTACATTGACATCTATTTATTATTAGAACCAGGGCAACCAAACAATCATTTCATTAGCAGCTTTTATTCCCTAACATAGGAAAGGCTCCTCTTATGTACCCTTACTTAATGTGCTACACCCTGACGGAACCTGGGACTCTGGTAATTCCTTAAAAAGCAGGAAAGTGGTAGATTATTTAATAACTTAGTTCAAAGGGTTGCTGTCAACGTTACGTATTATGCTTTGTAACAATAATAGGGTCTACAGCATTAACGGTTGACGAGCCCGTCAGAGTGATGTTGTAAATATATATATATATTTTATAGTCTACTCTTACAGCTCATGGGCCCCACATATGACACTCGCCCCGGGACCCGCGTATTGCTAAAGTCGCCTCTGGGTTAACATGACTTTGTTTGACTGATAACCTACTCCTATGCATGTAGGCCTATTAGTTAGCCCATTAGAAACAAAAGTCGCCACAGAAACGTATATTACACAATGAGGACATCTGTAGACCATTTTTTGGAGGGGCTAGGTTAAGGTTTATGGGCGTAACAATGTATATTATCAATAACCCATTTCTCGAATCTATATCAGGGATTAAGTAACTTGATTAGCGTATTACTCCCCCCCCCCCCTTTTTTTTTTCTAGCCATTACCACACAACTATTCACACACATATTCACACAACTATTCACACACATACGCTCTTCAATCGAAAATTGACTTTTTTTTTATTTACAGGAGAAAGTAGTCCAAGGACAATAGTGCCTCGTTTTAAGTAGGTCGTTTGTAAGCAACCATTGACTTCGTGGAGATTGAAATGGTTTGATGAATGCTTCCACTCAGGATTATATCTCACGCTCAAGATTAAATCACTAACTCTATCAAAAGAGGAAAAAAATGGTTGTTTGATTTAGACCAACTCTGAAACTTGGTCACTGACCGCCTGCAAGTCTAGGTAAGCGCGTGTGTGTGGGGAGGGGGGTGGAATAGGAGGAAGTCTTAACGCCGCGCTTACTTTCAATCAAGAGTTGTTTTTTTAATTTGCATTTCTTAAGTTTACAATAGACCAAGACAAGTCAGAACTCTAGATGTCACTTACAATACGTCAGAACTCTAGATGTCACTTACAATACGTCAGAACTCTAGATGTCACTTATAATAATTCCGAACACTAAGAAACGCGTATACAGCAAATGTCCTTGTTTGTTGCTCAATAGAATATTGTCTTGTAGGCAGGCCTACAATTATTCATTTAAGGCAAACCAAACAAGCAATAGAAAAAAATATTTTCAAAAGACAAAACATACGTAAGGGAAATAGTGGCACATCCAACATCTAATAATTACAGGGCTTAGATCGCTTACTGCTGAATAAAACGAAATCAATTAATAATCTGCTATATAAACACAGTTAATTAATAAGTACTAAATGATTGGTTAGTTTTTGGATTGATTCATGTATTGCCATCGACTACGAATAATTAAACAAAATTTCAACTTTTAAATTTAAATTTAAAAATAATGGAAAGTGGGAGAAAAAAAAGTCTCAGAATGTAATAAAGGGATTAAATCCATATATACATCTACAACACTCATTACGTAGTATTTATTCCCCTTATTTCAATATCAAACACCATAATTAATCACAAACAATTAATAAACTAAATGGTTATTGTTTAAAGAGTCGTGTATTTACAAGTTCATTGAATAATTGTGCAAAGTTTCAAATTGGTACGAGAATGGGAAGTGGAAGAAAAAAATGTTTAAACATTTTACCAGACAGACAAATAGACAGACAGATAGATAAACAGACATAGGGAGTTTATATAACCTTTGTAAAAAAAAGACTTCGTAGCCCTTTTTTTTGGTCTAGTAAAGTGAAATTGTAAAGTAGCTCTGAATTTGAAGAGATATCTGGTATTGAAGAGATAAGGGGATAAGGCGACCCTACAACTCACTGCACGCTTCCTCTTCTGTGCTCTAAGGGAGTAATCTCAGCACGGTTTATTTCAAATGGGGTATCTGATTCGGTATTGAAGAGATTCTCGAATGTTTCGTTATTTTGTCTTGTCAGAAATTAGAAGTTGTTAATCGACATGTCATTCGAGAAAAAATAAACTCAAGTGTGGGGAGCTTTGCGTCAATTAAGTGTGAATATTTCAATTAGAGAACACATGGTATTAAAAACTATAAAAAGCTAGCTTTTTGGTGAATCGGGTGTACAAAGGAACAGATAAAAGTTATTTTTTTTTTTTAATGTGTCTGATAATTAATTTCTTGTGCAGTTTTTAGCATGGCAGAATAAAATTTATTTTCGTTTGTAAAAGCACAAATTAATTTCATTATGGAGGTAGCATCAAACTATATTATGCAATTGCTGAAAAGTTATTTAAAAACAAGAATTCAACTAACTAAAGGAGATTTACTATGCATCACTGTTTATGTAAATAACAAATGTAATATAGTTGGCAATAGTATTGTTCAGTTTAGCGTCGTTTAACATTGTTACGTTTATATTTGTCAGGGAAATAAAAAGTGGCAATATCTTTATTCGCTGTGGCATTTCATGTCTCGAGAGACAATGTTCGTCAATCCTTGATACACAGCTGAGGTTTTCAGGTTGGGCAGACGCTATTGCATTTTCACCCTTTTTTCTACTACTGTTGTGTGTGGCATCTGCAATCCTGGACCCTTCCTATAAACTCTTTCTTTATGTGGATCTATCCAGTGCCACTCTATCCCAGCTGCTAGTGTCGATTTTGAAGAGCTTCATGTCGCGTTTGCATACACCCGTATACCGTAAAAGTTGACGACCAGGGGCTCCTCTGCCATCTGATAGATTACCATACAGATTCTCTTGTGTATTTTTTTCTACAAACGAGCAATTCACGTAAATATCTTCCCAGATTAACCATGACAAAGAATTCGCTGAGATAAAAAAGAAGATATTTAAATTTTTTGTTAAAGCTAAACGAATCAAGCTCGTAGACTTTTTGAATTTTGTCCAGCGAATCAAGCTCATACACTTTCTCCAGTCAAAATCTTTAATCTGAGGTTCAGTACATTGCGTTCCAACGTACCTGTACACGTTGATGAGACAGAGTTACAAATTTTACCTATGTGGGAAATACAAGGCTGCTCTATTGGAGAGATACATAAATTCATGTCTGATCGGGTGGTGTGCGTTCTGGACTGTCATCTTGACGGTCCAGGGTTTGAATCATCACCTGTCCCCCAGGCGTCCTGCGGGATGTTTTGGTTAAAATCATCAATTCTGAAGGGACATCCGAGACATGTAATATAAAATTAAACTATACAAGTTTAAAGCCTATAATAAAGTTACTTTCTCTTGACTACAGCCCTCTATCGGAAGGCATATAACACATGTGTATAGTAGTAGTGGGACCACGCACTTCCCCAGCATAGAGCGAACAAGTCTGTTAGCCTCTCGGTTAGGGCGACACCACCCATTTTAAATAATCTATATATTATTTCTCAAAGTAAGAGGTCAAACGTGCAACAACATGCAACAACAAGTAAAGAGGTCATTTCTATTTTTAGCTCCATTAATAATTTTTTTAACGCATTCGCTTTACTTATTTTATAATGCGAAAAATTAGAACCATATTTAAAACTCGAATTATTTATGTATTTAATAGTCAAAGAGCGTAAATTGTTTATAATTCATTTTTAAAAAAATCCATTAACTTGCAAAAGACCTTTAATACGAGTATTTGTGGACAATTGTGGTGGGCAAAAAAATCATTAGCAAGGTTAGAGAGACAAGTGGAGTTTTGTTCTTCGACTTTTTAAAAATTATATTTTATCTTTTCAGTCTGTAGTGTGCTATTGTGTTTGTAATTGAAGATTGTGTTCAACCATATGCCAAAGACTTATTTCCCTTACAGCTTGATGGTTAACAGCGTTATAAATGACTATATTTTGTTAAAAATGTGTTTGATTTCTTTTAAAGCAATAGCTTAACAGAGAAATAATTATAGGGATGTTAAATCGACAGGATGGCGCGGGGAATCTGTTGTAAGTAATAAAATGGCTTAATTTAATAATTTTTACACTTTAAATTAGAGCGGGTCCTATAAAATTGCGTGTCCTATGAAATGCGGGCCCCACTGCGGTCGCCGGCCCTGGTAAATAGCGGCATATGCTATGCCGCCGGTCAACTAGTTTTAAATATTTCCGCAGGAAGTCCATCAGAGCCAGGTGCCTTGTGTCTTTTGAGTTTAGATATTGCTGTCTCAATTTCTTCAGATGTCGGTGGGTCGTCGAGCTCCTCTCTTATGGGATAAACATGAACGAATAATAACAAGAATATATATATATAGGATACAAATCAGTTGTTTAAAAAGAAAACCTCCGCCGAGGACAAACGCAGACGACGAAAAGAAAATCTAAACCGACCACCTGCGGACAATGGTTTTGCTTGCCCTGGATGTGGCAAAATATGTAGGTCACAGCTGGGACTGCACAGCCACGGGAAACATTGTATTCCTCACTAATCTTTGGACTCGATGACAAGCCTATTATTATTATTATTATTATAGTAGTAGTAGTATTGCATACTGCTAAAAGTAGTTTAAAGATGAGCATATTATTTACATGTTTGCGCTGGAGAAAGGGGGTCACATAAAACAATGATAACATAGTAACGTGATAAATTAATAATTTCATAAAATTTTTACAAAGTTTTGAAACAAATGTTAATTTTGTTTTTATTTTTTTTTTTGGGGGGGAGGGTAGAAACTTGTTGTTTGGATGTTTTATGTTGAGACGAAGTCCCATTCTTCAACGAAATGCAAAGAACTTCAGTCTCACATTCAGTTGATGGAGTGGCCTAGTAAGAAAGACCATTACGTCTTAGTGATTCACTCTAACTTCACATTAGTTGGTCATTCACTGCGATCAAATTACCCAGTTTTTTTTATCACTGCGATAAGGAAATGTGTGTTTATGTGTGTGTATCTATGTACGTGTATGTGTGTATCTGTGTATGTGTATGT
>JADKLZ010080949.1:0-19537 GCA_021533235.1 Biomphalaria straminea | reverse complement strand
ACCCCTCTCCCAAACTACATTCACCACCACCCCTCTCCCAAACTACAACTCCTTTCAGATTTAAAAAAAAACAAGAACAGGTCAAGTCGATCATAGTTCTTGTCTTGTTTCACTAATGAGGCTCGTGGCATCATTAGTCCAGTCTAGTGAGACAATCGGTGAACATCAATGGCCCCAAGGCTCACAGTGACGATATTAGTAAATCCAACAATGTAATCAGTCTTCATTTACTTCGATAAACCAAGTTAAGATTTTACAATTATTGAAGACTGGATTCAAATCAAGCTTTAAGTTAGACTTTCCAAAAATCTCTTCGCTAAATAAAATAAGAAAAAGTTCTCAATTTAAATGTACTTGTGGGGCTAAACTCTAGCTTTACTCAAAAACTCTGTACAAAATTTTTGTTTTAAAATTATTCTTTCATAGTAGAATCATAACTAAACTAAACGAAAGCTGAGCAGTATTTTTTGTGGCATCACTAACCATCTTTAAAGTCTTTAATGAATATGAATATGTTACCATGTAAATATAAACATATATTATTTTTAATATGGCTTGTTGTGCCCTTCCCAGGTTCCCCCTTTATCGTTTAAAGGGTGAGTTCAATGGCGACAGCACTACAAATAAAGTATTTATTAATTTTCATCATAATGTAAAACATTATAAGCAGTCAAACTTGTTATTGTAGTTCATTGCCTTTTAAAAGCCAAAACTAAATTGATACAAACAGCGTCTTGCAATAAGATACCAGTATAAGATATCAAGATAAGATATTAAGTAGAAGTTACATTTTTTTGCAACACGTAAATTGTGGTTCTATAAGTTTTATAGAGCAGAGGTTCTCAAACCTTTTAAAACCGAGACCCCTGGAAATAATCGAAACTTGCCAAAGGACCCCTAGGTGAAAATTCTACATAAATGCATATTATATCAGTTACAAATGTAAAAAAAAAACAACATTCATTTAAAGAAGAGTTTATTGAGATTAAAAATGAAAACATTTAAAAATGAAATTTAAAAATATTGGCTAAAGTTGATGCATTTTTATGTATGCATTTGTGTCCGGCTCAGTGTTTGTTAGTAGGAAACAGCAAATTTAAAGAGCAAAAATTTTTTGTTCGTTTCTTTTATTTATGATGTGGTTAATTAAGGCATCGAATCCATGTTGTACCATGGTAACCGGAAAGCGGTCACAAACTTCTGTTTTCATGACCCATAATAAGATAAGATAAGATAAGATAATTTTTATTGATCCAATCTAATGGAAATTCAGTTTGATTATAATTGACAACCTCAGCGTATAACAACTGTGCAGGATATAAAATCGGAATCTGTTCTTTTGTAACTAGAAATTTATAGTCTCCCAGTTCAGACATTGGTTTCAGTTCCTCGTTTGTGTATAGTTCAATAGACTGCCCCTGTATTACTATGGGAACTGAGTTTGTTCACGCGATAAAGGGTTAAATTGTATCTTTGGTTAAGGTTGTCCTGGAGAGGTTCGTAATAGAGATATTAGCGTATTAAACAGTATTGAGTGGCGATTTCATTATTACTCAAACTATCCGCTGACTTAAAAGAAAAAATTATTTTAATTTTATATAATTTTTTATCTTTCTGAGGATCCCTATGTTACCCCCTAGGAGTCCGCGGACCACAGTTTGAGAACCATTGTCATACAGTACAACATTGTGATGAAGTCTATTTTTAGCTGGCAAAATTGTTAATATGTAAGGGGAGATCAGTGTAATTTGTTTAGTTTCTGATTACGTCAATATTGGGGGATTTCACAATTAGAGTCAATGACAGTTGTCTCCCTGTTGTTTACAGTCTGATCCTGTCTACGTTCTTCAAGCAATACAATACAGCAGCGGTTCTCAGCTCTTTTGCTTTCGCGACTGTCCTTTACAATTGCCTTTTATGCGTCGAATCAAAAAGTTTGGAATGATTTTGGTGCAGTTGTTTGTAACATCTATTCTTGAATGACAAGTATACTACACATAAGTGTAGCTACTCATGAAAAACTTCTTCGATACAATGTCATGTTTTTTTTTTGTTGTTTTTTTTTAGAAAAAAAAAATATTTTTTTCCGATGAAACTAGAAGCTAGGCGACCCCCAGAAAATCGTCACTCGACCCACAAGGAGGGAAGGGTTGCCGAGAAACACAGGTTGAGAACTCTGCAATACAGCAAGAGAAACAAAAAGATAAAGCACTATGAAGAAATGCATTGCCATATTACATTACAATGACCACGAAATCAATGAGAAATGAATATATTTTTATACATTTATCACTTAACTAAGCATAAAAAAGCGGATACGACAATATTGCAGGAGAAAAATTCACTTGCAGGGGAAGCAATTGGACTAGCTTTTTAATAGAGGAAGACAACTTTACTGAAAAGTAAACAGATTATCTCCCTGGTTGAGGACGTAGAAAATATAACCATTGAAAACTTTTATTTATAAAAAAAAAATCATTCAGAAAAAACATTATAAGAATTGTCAGATGGTCGATGAAATTGACTTCGAGTGGACTCAAATAACAATAGCGTCACCATGGTTACTGACCTTTGGACGTCTGCTAAAATTTCTCAACAGTACGTGAGTGTTTTCCGCCTGCAGTCCAGTGTCCATATGTCATTGAGGTTGTGTGCTGGTCAGTGCGTGAATGTGTGTGTGAGGGGGGGGGAGGGGTGAATCGGAAGTTTACCACACAAAAATAATGTCACCAAATAATTGCTGTTTGTTATTTTTGAAAACTCCAGGCTCGTGATTTTGTCCTAATCTTATCTGTTGACATGATGGCGGCTAGTAACTAAAAGTGCGCATGTAATTGTAAAGGGCAAGAAAAGAAAGTAGAATGGAGTAGAGGAAAGAGGGATGTATAAATACACCAACGAAACAAAGAAGGAAATCAGAAGTAATAGAAATATCGAACAATCAATTTTAAAACTAATTGGTGTCTAGCTTTAAATGATACTTAAAGCAATTAACGTATGATTAAAGGTTATCAAGTAGTATAAGTTCAAAGAGTGAACAGTAAAGCAACTATTATGGTACATTTCTTTAATATTCTATATCTAAATAATACCGTCCTGTGAGGGATTTTTTCTTAGAAATGTTCAGGGCTTCATTGATGTCTGTGATATCAATTGAACTAAACCCTTCGGCTGATAGCTTATTATTATTAATTTGAGCCACGTTTGTGCAATCTGTTGCTTTTATAGCGTGGGTTTGTATAATTTGTAAGTTTTATTTTTAATTTTGTTTTCTGTTGTGTTTTTTCATTTTCAGTTTTTTTTAGTTATTTTTATTATATGAGATAGCGATACTGAATAGTCTATGATAATTGTGGATTTTCTGGTTTACCGATCAACAGTAGAACTGGTCGAATGACACCAAGTGTCTTATCTGTTAGTACAACAATCTATCTTGGTAGAAAGTAGGGAGTTGCTTAACCTGAGAAAACTCCTTTTTTTTTGTTGTATCGAGTCCTAATTTCGGCCAATCAAATCACGCTTATAAAATCATAATAATTTGATCACATTTCCATGCATCTCATGGATTCGTAATGCAAAGATATCTAATAAATAATTCTGAGTGTCTGGCCGTGTTCCGTTTAGAAAGATAAGAAAGAGCCCCGTGATAACAGTGCTGCACTCATTGCCACCCCCCTCTCCCTTTCCTCACACATTTCCTGCTATTGATTTCGGTGTAGTGAAAAATTTTTTGAAGCCATGATTAAATAATATATCTGTATAAGACCACATGGAGAATTCAATCTTAATCATTCAATCTCACTATAACAGCAAATATTATGTTCTTATATGTGTGTATGTGTAAATGTGGGGTTTGCGTGCAAGGGTTGTGTGCCTTTATTGCACGCTAGTATGTGTGGGAATATTTATGCATATTTTCCAAACCCCTTCTCAGATCAAGTTGACGCTTTAAGCAATTCTCTAGTTTCCTATGAAAACATGAATCGATTTGAAAAAAAAAACAAAACAATTATCCAATAAATTATTGGTAATTAATCATTTTGTTTAATATTGAATAAGGGAAAATACTTCTACATGTTTAGAGATATAGTTGATTGTAAATGTGGAATTCTTTCCCATAGATAAACTTTTTTTTCATGACTTTTTTTCATGCGTATGTTTGTATTTATTTATTTTTTTTGTAGTTTTATTCTTGAACATAAATAATAATGTTAAATTTAGAATGTTGTTTAATTAGCAGAAATAATGAAACCTAAAACATGAACAAAGTGTTTCACTAAATTCTCCGGTGTGCCGTTGAAAAGTTTGGAAAACGCTGACTTAATTTATTCAATTAAAACTCCATTCTATCGCCAATACTCATTTTGAACTAGATGAAGGGAGAAAATGCTACTCCCATTCAAGGTCCATAATAGTGTTTCTCAATATTTTTTTCTACGAAATGTCTCAAGAATAAACATTTGTTTTTTATTATACAGGTAACCTGACAATCTATAACTAATTTTCTCAATTTAAAAAAAAATAAAGACTTTAACGTTGCAGTACACATTTATGTAAAATACCTCCACCAAACCTTATTCCTTGTTTTCGAGGGACGTATTATTCCGCGTTGAGAGGCTCTGGTCCAGGGCCATGACACTGATAGCTTACAATTACGTGGAAGATTAAGAGAGAGTCTGGACACACAGTAAGAGGGACAGTCTAGAGGAACTTAATGGATCAGGGCAACTGGGGGAGAAGGAATGCTTGTATGACCACAGGCGAACACACCATCAGAGTCATTGGTCCTCTCTTTTCATCTCAGTCTTTGTTTTTTTCTCTGATGTCTTTACATACGAAATAGAAAATATATTTTTCTCTTACATTTTTATTTCAATTAAACACCTCCAACGGAATACTAAGACTTAAATGATTTTTTTTTATTTCTTTTTATCATGCCAGAATATAACTCCTAGTGTGAGGATTATCCTGGCGAATCCGCCTAGTGGTAAATGTTTCACTCTGCCAACTTCAAAGGTTAGGTTGTGAGTGTTTAAAAAAATCCTCTTTTCTATCTTCCAATAAAACAAATCCGTTATTTGAGATGTATCCTTGTTAAATAGAACCAATCTAATGTAAACTTTTTCATATGTAAATTGTGAGTCTGGTGTGAATGTGTATTTTTTTAAATAATGTTTTGTTTTGTATAATGCACAAATTGTAAGACAAATTTCCTTACGGACAATAAAGATTATTATGTTAGAAAAGAACGAGTATTCTTTCTCTGGCGGAGCCAGGGTCGAGTTTCGTTAAAGGGAGACAAAATTCATCGTATTCCCTTTATCAATTTCCACTGAGGAATTTTCTGGTGATGTGGCAGGTCTGCAGCCAATAGTGTCGAGTCGTCCAATTGTTTCATTCTCTTATTCTGCAGTGCATGTTTAAAAATAGGCTGAGATTTTCCCAACGAAACAATATATTCCTGATGTAGAGGTTTGAAAAAGTTGAAGGTATTCGAAACAGATATTTCCAGAGAGGTCACAATCCTAACCTATATCTGTATCGTTTAGCTTTAATTGACGTCAATGTTGGGAATGTATTACATGTTTATGATATTGTGTTTTTTTTTATGGAAATACAACAATCATGCAGATTCACATTCATCATACATACGTCTAGAGAGAATAACAAACGCACGGTCATTCAATCTGAGAAACTAGTGTTTTGATTGCATAGATCCAAATACCCCAGTTTTTGTAATTTAAAAAACAATTAAAGATATTTTTTTAAGGAAAATTATGTAAAATTATTATTGCATGTTGTATCAAATTATTATAGAAATGTATTGGATTTCTATAAAACTTTTTGTTTGTCTTTCTTCTTAAAATACAATATCGCGTTAACGCAAAATAAAAAATTGTTCAATGGATGATATAGAAACAAATTCCCTAATTAATGGTTTTGTTTCAAAAAGATTTCTTTCTTTAATTAGCTGATTATTTAACATTGTGATTATGAGGTCTACATTTAAACACAAGTCATTTCTAGAATTTAGCTTTAACTCTTTCTCTCCGTAATTATTTACCACATTCTGGTAGAATCAACATTGGTATCGTCAGTTCGAAGAGAAAGAGTTAAACAAATAATAGCTTACTATTCAAGACATCTGCTGAGTCACTGGACGTATAGAAGGGATACCCAACCTACGGTCAAGTCCGGCCGTGAAAGGGTTGGCTTTTCGGCCCTCCAAACTTTTGTCCACTGTGCATAATGAAGCCACAGAACGACTAGACGGTTTATTTTTTTGTAATGTGGCCGGTGGCCAATGTGTTGGAAACCTTCTGACCACCATTTGGAAAAAAATAATTGGACATCACTGATGTAGAAGTACATTATCCAGATAGAACACCAACTTTAGAGCTTGCAAGAGACCCCAAGCCATTGGTCAGCTAGAGTGATCGAATTGAATGAGCGACAGAGAGAGAGGGGGGTAGAGGATAGAATTAGCTAGATCTACAAATCCTAAGCTGTATTTTCACAAAATAATTTTTGGAACAAAATTTTTTCTTTATAATTTTGGTGTTTATGAAGATCTTATTCAGAAAACGTTATTCGCTTTCTTAATATAATTCCAGGGTACAAAATATGAGAGAGAGAGAGGGGGTGATAGTGGGACTAGTGAAACAACATGCATTAATATATTATACAATGAAAAGAATATCTAAAATGTGTTAGTTTAAAAAAACTAATCAGGAGATTTATTTATATGAATAGCAAAATTCGTAGTTCTAAAAAAAAAACAACACAAAGTTAAGAAAGCTGTTTATATTAAAAATTAAAAAAAGGGCCTGGACATCTGTTTATTAAATGTCATGAATTCCAGTGACAGGTCATCTCAACTCGGTGAGGTCAGAGTGACCAGACTCAGAAACAGAAAGCACTAACTGCCTGGTACGCCGTTTCGTGCTGAGGGAAGTTTTTAAAAGCTTGCAACGTAGTCTACAGATCGTAATGTGATCAGTCTGACCTTTTAAAGGGTGTCACACAATCGGACCGCAAACTTCTAAGTGTGACCATTATTAAGTTTTACCGGCTCTTGAACTGGAGGTATTGATTCCACCCTCTTAGATGAGTGAGCTATTTCCGATACGTTTTTTAAAGGTACACGCTTACTTCTGTATGGGTTAAATTGGACATAAATAACATAGTCGCGTTACAAAAACAAAAATGAAAATAATATTCCAGGGTGATATACGATGTCTAATTTGGGGCTCCATAGGAAACATTTCTAGAACTTCTCTAAACTAAGAAAGTCGACAACAGACAGCGGACGACAAAGAAATGAAATTGAAAAGTACAGAAGGTGGGAGGGGGGCCGAAATGGGGGAAGAATTCTGCTCACATGCTTGGTATTGGATGTACGTCTTTCATACCAGCGTCTATGATGCTGAGGTAACTTAAATGTCCAGGTCATGTACGTATATAAGTCAAGTAGGTTTCCCCTTCCAGACCATGATTTCTATAGAGCAGATGATGAGTGAAGAGTTTTTTTTTACCAAACTAACATCTAATTTTCAGTGGCGTAGCTAGGGTGGGAGAAGGAGGGGGGAGAATTTGAAAATCCCCCCGGGCCCCCACTTGATGGGGGGCCCCCAAATGAGTGTTTTGTCTTTAAAAATTAAATATTACTCAAACTGCCCGGCCCCCAAACAGGTCTAGCCCCCCTGGCCCCCTGAAGCATGGAAAATTACTATCTACGCCTCTGCTAATTTTGTCATCCCGATTTCCTTAAAAAAAAAGGGCTTTCAAAGAAGTAGAGACATTTGATCCCACATCGCCACATTCTTATCCATAATAATCTTGGTACCCTAATGCTGCTATTATTATACGTTATGATGGATGATGGAGAAAAAAAAAGGTAAAGTTCCCCTGTCAGACCTTGTGGTCTATGGGGTAGATGATGTAAATGTCATCTGTTTCTGTGGCCTACGGTAAACGAGGGTGTCATGCGGCCAGCACAACGACCAACCGCCTTTACATTTCCTAACTAATGTAAGGTACCCATTAGAGCTGGGTGGACTCAGACGTCCACAACGATCCCGAAATAAAAATCCCAGTCTTCACCAGGATTCGAACCCGAGACCCCCGGTTCAGAAACCAAGCGTTTTACCGCTCAGCCACCGCGCCTCCATGACGGAGAAAGGCTTGACTTATATCGTGAACGCTGTAACAGTTCTAACCATTCCTCATACAAACATCAAATGCACTGACCACTAAAACTTTGCTGTTGACGCTCAATGTCCCAGCACACGTTCATTATCTTGTTAAGCCGATTACTGATGTCCACTTGGGACCAGAGCATAGAGCGAGCTCCCTTTTATGTCCCTTTGACCAAGGGAAGGATTTTACCCGTGGCCAGGATGAGAGGCCGGCTCTTCGCCAACCACTCTGTCAGAGGTCCCACCTTATCCGAAGTGCAAATGTATCACACCTGGTATGTCGCTGCACCCGACCCTCTTAAGCCAAATACAGGTTCCCTCCTCCTGTACGAGGCCGAAGGCCGAACTGCGTGGGGGCCCCTCTTATACCTATGCTGTCCCAGCGAACCCGTGCAAGGGCGCATCACAGAGCGTATGGCCCCCGTTAGGGAACGAATCACTGGGGGTTTTGGACTATTTGGCGAGCCTTTAGTTGCATCCCTACCACGTGCAATGAACAGTGTCTCCACCGTGTCTGTGGAAGCCCGCCGAGGGCTATATGCGCTACCGTTCTTAGCCTATCCACTTCCCTAAAATGGACGTTTCCACGGAGGTGCCACGCTGAGGCGACAGTAGCTAAAGTTCCTCCGTCTTGTTAAGCCTAACCCTTCGCACAATTAGATTTCAATAAGTGGATAAACTATCTTCTTGGCTACTGCTCTCGAGAAACTTGAAAATTTCTTTCAGAGCTCCTAGACCATCAAGCTAATCTCATGGTATTATGAAACAATCCTTATAGTTCTTACCGGAGACGAAACAGCTCATTTCCTTTCATGTGATCTGGCTCTTTGCAAATATACAAGAAAACTCTAAAAAAAAAAAGTATAAGGGTTTTGTTAACAATTGATGTTAAGCAGAAAAGATTGTAAAGATCTTCCCAGAGATGACGTCACTGTCGTGTAACAGGATAGGACAAATCCTATTACCTCGCTTCACGCATATAGGGTTATATCCCTTGGCTGAAAACGTTCCATACAAAATTTGGTCGTGATCAAGAGTTCTATGTTGGAATATTGAATAATTTAACTCTTTCTCTCCTAATCGACGATACCGTCGTTTGTTTGATGTCATTAAATTAAATTAATGTTAAAATTTATAGACATAACTTCGTGTTCTATAAAAAGAGCATGCATTTCCTTTTAATTCTATACCAAATACAACATTTGTCTTTTGAAGATATATAATTAATTTAGAGACCAAAGGGGCTGGTATCTCTGACCTACTTTAAGCTAAGTTAAGTGGTTATCTTTGGTATCTTTGACCTACTTTAAGCTAAGTCACGTGGCTATGTTTGGTATATCTGACCTACTTCAAGCTAAGTAACGTCGTTATGTTTGGTATCTTTGACCTACTTTAAGCTAAGTAACGTCGTTATGTTTGGTATCTTTGACCTACTTTAAGCTAAGTAACGTGGTTATGTTTGGTATCTTTGACCTACTTTAAGCTAAGTAACGTGGCCATGTTCTTACAAATAGAAAAAGGACTTTATCTTCCTAAGATCACATGAACATCTAGAACTAGTAGCCTTCTAGATCTAGACATTCTACTAAAACAGGGGTTCTCAACCTGTGGGTCGCGACCCTCTTGGGGGTCGATTAACAATTTGCCAGGGGTCGCCTAAGATCATAGAAAATATGGATTGTTACTGTCGATTCTTCTATTGCTGTGTGTGAGAGGGGAAGGGGTCGCGGCAGAGTGGAGGATTGTAAAAAGGGGTCGCCTAGCTTAAAAGGTTGAGAACAGCTGTACTAAAACATTCTTATCACTTAGCAAATTATCGTTAAAAAAATATTCATTAAAATTGTATAGATCCTTACCATTTTGCCATTCAAGTAACAATGACATCAATGGGGGACATCTAATGTAAACAACACTACAAGTGACATGAAAGAAATACTGAACAACCCCATTGTGTGATCAAATCATTCTTTCAACATCCGAGCCATCAGTAAACCTATTGTCTTCATATCTTGATATTTTCTTCAATGTCCACGCATAACGTTTCTTTCTTTCGACCGCTCAACACTTTATTGAAAAAAAAATCGCTTTAGTTCAGTATTCTAGGAGGTTAATGTTCTGAGGCTTGCATTATGTACCTCAGAATATTAATACATTAACGCAAGCTATGGACTGTGCTGAATTATAGATTGGACCTAGATTAATCTAGAAGGTCAGTCTGTTGATTGGTGGTGTATACTCTAGTCGGGAATGGCTTGAATTATAGTGGTTACGATTCAAGCGTGCTGAGCTTGTTCTGGTAATAAAATAAAAGTTCCTCTTTCAGACCATATGGTCTTAAGGGCTGATGATGTAAAGGTTATCTGTGTCTGTGGCCTACGGTAAACGAGGGTGTCATGTGGCCAGCACAACGACCAATGCCATATGTTATCCCCAACTAATATCAGAGATGGTAGACTCAGGGGCGCCCTAAAAATCCCCAAATTCAAAATCCCGGTCTTCAGAGAGATTCGAACCCAGGACCTCAGGTTCGGAAACCAAGCCCTTAACCAATGAGCCATCACAACCCCTAGTTTTCTTAATAATAGACAGATAACAATAGATCTACATGTTTTTTTAATACCTAAAATCACGCGTCCATCACCTATTGCACCGTTATGTCGTCTTCTATACACTCTTTTTTATTAGTATATCTTCATAGGATGGGTTGTCCAAGATCTAATAGACATGCCTGCGGTCAGAGCGCTAAGTAGCTGACCACTTCGTTACTGGTCACTTCTGTATTGACCGAGCTGGTGATAAACTAAGATTGATGTTTCACTTTGCCGTAGACCTGTTAGCTCTGAAAATACACATTATGCCCACGGACAACGCATTCTGTTCCGAGAAAAACATTGTGCTAGGGTAAAACGATGTGCTCTGACCACACATGTGCTCTAATAGCACATCGTAAGCTCTGAGAACAAACCCTATGCTCTGGCAACACAAATTTCATAACTATCACTGTGCTACTATTTTTAATGAGGGTACCTCATTGGTTTGTCTTTCAGGAGTACAGTTGTAACTTCTTCCACTCATTCACTCCTCCTTTGAACATTCCGTGCAGATTGATACTGTAATGTACTTCAATGTTAAAAAAAAAGAAAACTCTTTAAAAAAAAATACTCTATGTTTTTATTCCAAACACTATATGTGTGAGTTTGTTATATATTCTAATTTCATCTAACGCATGTCAAAGTCGATCTCTGTAGTGAGCTTTAAAGGAAGGCGGCGTAAAAGAGGTGTACCCCTGAAGCGCTATAAGGATCATCTCAGGCGCCATTTCGCCCACCCTGGCATAGAGGAAAGCAACAAACAGTTGATGGCATCTGAAAGAGCCAGCTGGAGAGCTCGAGTAAAATTCGCGGGACACATCTGTGACCCAAAGCAAGCCCATTGCCAAACACTTTCTACATCAAACGGGGCAAAATATGCAGAGAGCAAATGGGTTTGCGTGGTCATTATATGAACTATTGCACTCATCTTTAATCTTCGGAGTTAACGATAATGCCATATATATATATTTATCTATCCTCACAGTTCAGTCACAGTTTGTGCTAGTTGGCAGTCTGCTAATGCTTGTGTTTTCATTAGTTTCATCAGTCTGTAAACTTTGTTAATGATTCAAATCAATTACCCTCTGACGCTGGAATATTTTTTTTAAAACCCTGATGAAGTGCTAGGAACATCCTGGACTGCTCAGCACTTAGAAGCCAATCAATAAGTTAAGACAACTTCATTTACATGGAATGATCGAGTCCTTTTTTTTTTTTTTTATAAATAAGTTTGAATCAAAATAGTTCATGTGTTACCTCGATTAAAGGGGAATAAACATGTGAGCATTGACAAGTTTTTTAAAAAGTCTCACTCGTAATAGGTCTGTATTTAAAGCAAGGGAATTGTGTCTCATGACATAAACAAAGTATTTAGACGTTCATTCATAAAAAATGGCAATGAAATATGTGTTTTCTGACTTAACTATTCATAAAGGTAACCTGTATTACGGAGAGAAATGCAGACTACAAAAAGAAAGTCTACAGACATATGCTAATGTCTCTCCTAAAGCTTTTTACATACAATACCTACCATACCAATGCAGAAAAAATGTAAGGAGAAGAAATATAATATTATTCTAATTGTTTATTCCAAAGCTTATATTAATTTAAACTGTTTGTTTGTCTGTTTGTCTGTCGATCTGTCTGGTAAAAATAAATTACTTGTTATTTCCATACACCAAATTTCGAATCAAGTGGAAATTTTGCACAAAGCAAGAATTCATTTAAAACAAGGTTACAAAGACAGTTTTTGTGGAAACACAAACTTAAAATCGGCCCCCGAAGTGGCCCACCCAGGAAGGTTTCAATATTTTCAGAAAGAACATCAGAATGAAATCATATCAAAGACAAATGACCGATAAGAATGTAGATAGAAGGTTGACAGATCTTATGTAGTGCCACAGTAATCCTTAGGCCTTTTTTCTTTGCCTCTTTTTGGGTTGGTTACTTCGATAGTAAATACTCATAAGTTGGAACAAAATTAAATGTGAAATAAAATAAAATTTATAACATTATTAATTGTCTTAAATTTATAATGCATACTAATTAGGTTTTTCTCTTTAAAAAGCTGCTTGCATAATTGAATTTTAAAAATTAGATTTTGAGCTTTTAGAAAAGAAAAAAGTAGCAGTTGCATCAGAACTTTGAATGATCTAAATTATTGTGATGTCCGATTTTCATTTTCTCTTCTACTTTCTGAGATCTAAACGGAACGGACGGACGGACGGACAGACAGACAGACAGACGGATAGACAGGCCACACAAAACTAATAGCGTCTTTTGCCCTTTCTGGGGCCGCTAAAAAAGCATTAACCAATTAGTTATTTAACTATTGGTAATTAATTTTTTTGTTTGGTATCGAACAAGGGAAAAGAGATTGCATTCGGCAGATGTGGTGGTAAAAATCGTATTAGTGCCCTTGAAACTTTGTGTGGAGAAAATTTAGGCTGTGAATTAAAAGTTTGAAACTAACAAAATTTCGCATTAAAATTTTAAATTTTCAGAAATTTTTCACTAGGGGGTTATAGGCTTGAGGAGGTTTGAACCCAAGACTTCGAATGCAAGTCGTACATCTTTTTTTAAAAATAGAAAATACGAAGGTTCTTCTTTTTTACCCTCCTCCCTTTCCCAACTGCTACAGTTAAGTGGTAGCGCACTGAGAAAGCTAAAAGCATGAAATTGCGCATAACAAAAGCAATTGATACAAATATTTCTTTACGCACTGATTTATTACGTTTCCCTATCAGACCATGTGGTCTATAGGGCGGATGATGTAAAGTTCATCTTTTTCTATGGCCTACAGTTTACGAGAATGTCATGTGGCTAGTACCGGCTTTACTTTTCCCCAACTGATGTCAGGTACGCATTTCGAGGCGCCCAATAATCCCGAAATTAAAAAATCCCAGGATTCGAACCCCGGTTTGGAAGTCAAGCGCTTTACCGCTCAGCCACCGCGCCTCCACAGATTGTTAGTCTATTACAAATGTATACACTTGATCCAAACTTATCTCAGCCACCGCGCCTCCACAGATTGTTAGTCTATTACAAATGTATACACTTGATCCAAACTTATTGAGACAATCTGAATTAATATTAATTTTTGTTTATTTATTTGATATATTTTGCTTGTTAATGTTTCTTGGTGTACTTGCTTGCTTCAGTGTACAGTACAATGTATCCAAAACAATTTTACATTTTTAGCTGCAAATCTACAAATAGTCAACTTTTGACTGTATCCGGTGTAGGCCTACAATGATTATAAATGAAAATTTTCGTGCACAAACAATGACCTTTCTAGGCTCCTTTGCTTCTAACACAAACTTATTGTTATCATATAGATGGCACCAGTGAACTTTTGATCTTTGACACGGTTTATCTTGTCTAAGTTATTTCAGAATCTTCATAAATTTTTCAATTTTTTTTTACTAATTCCTTTCAATTCTATTAGATCGCCACCACATTTCTTAATATCGTTTTCTGTTTTTTTTCTCTTTCACAGAATTTTATTGCTCAAACATTGTCGACGGGAGCATTAAAAATGAAATGTAGGCAAAGTATTTTTGTGTGTGATTATTAATTAGTGTAAAAATTCAGAAGAGCACAAATCGAAACTGTTTTTATTTGGGTCTATTGTAAGTGACTGTTTTCAATATCTTCATAGTTACAAAAAATAGAGTAATTTATTTTCATGCAAATTTTCTAAGTCATATTTGTTTTCTAAAAAATAAAGTACATTTGTTTATTACATTGACATCTATTTATTATTAGAACCAGGGCAACCAAACAATCATTTCATTAGCAGCTTTTATTCCCTAACATAGGAAAGGCTCCTCTTATGTACCCTTACTTAATGTGCTACACCCTGACGGAACCTGGGACTCTGGTAATTCCTTAAAAAGCAGGAAAGTGGTAGATTATTTAATAACTTAGTTCAAAGGGTTGCTGTCAACGTTACGTATTATGCTTTGTAACAATAATAGGGTCTACAGCATTAACGGTTGACGAGCCCGTCAGAGTGATGTTGTAAATATATATATATATTTTATAGTCTACTCTTACAGCTCATGGGCCCCACATATGACACTCGCCCCGGGACCCGCGTATTGCTAAAGTCGCCTCTGGGTTAACATGACTTTGTTTGACTGATAACCTACTCCTATGCATGTAGGCCTATTAGTTAGCCCATTAGAAACAAAAGTCGCCACAGAAACGTATATTACACAATGAGGACATCTGTAGACCATTTTTTGGAGGGGCTAGGTTAAGGTTTATGGGCGTAACAATGTATATTATCAATAACCCATTTCTCGAATCTATATCAGGGATTAAGTAACTTGATTAGCGTATTACTCCCCCCCCCCCCTTTTTTTTTTCTAGCCATTACCACACAACTATTCACACACATATTCACACAACTATTCACACACATACGCTCTTCAATCGAAAATTGACTTTTTTTTTATTTACAGGAGAAAGTAGTCCAAGGACAATAGTGCCTCGTTTTAAGTAGGTCGTTTGTAAGCAACCATTGACTTCGTGGAGATTGAAATGGTTTGATGAATGCTTCCACTCAGGATTATATCTCACGCTCAAGATTAAATCACTAACTCTATCAAAAGAGGAAAAAAATGGTTGTTTGATTTAGACCAACTCTGAAACTTGGTCACTGACCGCCTGCAAGTCTAGGTAAGCGCGTGTGTGTGGGGAGGGGGGTGGAATAGGAGGAAGTCTTAACGCCGCGCTTACTTTCAATCAAGAGTTGTTTTTTTAATTTGCATTTCTTAAGTTTACAATAGACCAAGACAAGTCAGAACTCTAGATGTCACTTACAATACGTCAGAACTCTAGATGTCACTTACAATACGTCAGAACTCTAGATGTCACTTATAATAATTCCGAACACTAAGAAACGCGTATACAGCAAATGTCCTTGTTTGTTGCTCAATAGAATATTGTCTTGTAGGCAGGCCTACAATTATTCATTTAAGGCAAACCAAACAAGCAATAGAAAAAAATATTTTCAAAAGACAAAACATACGTAAGGGAAATAGTGGCACATCCAACATCTAATAATTACAGGGCTTAGATCGCTTACTGCTGAATAAAACGAAATCAATTAATAATCTGCTATATAAACACAGTTAATTAATAAGTACTAAATGATTGGTTAGTTTTTGGATTGATTCATGTATTGCCATCGACTACGAATAATTAAACAAAATTTCAACTTTTAAATTTAAATTTAAAAATAATGGAAAGTGGGAGAAAAAAAAGTCTCAGAATGTAATAAAGGGATTAAATCCATATATACATCTACAACACTCATTACGTAGTATTTATTCCCCTTATTTCAATATCAAACACCATAATTAATCACAAACAATTAATAAACTAAATGGTTATTGTTTAAAGAGTCGTGTATTTACAAGTTCATTGAATAATTGTGCAAAGTTTCAAATTGGTACGAGAATGGGAAGTGGAAGAAAAAAATGTTTAAACATTTTACCAGACAGACAAATAGACAGACAGATAGATAAACAGACATAGGGAGTTTATATAACCTTTGTAAAAAAAAGACTTCGTAGCCCTTTTTTTTGGTCTAGTAAAGTGAAATTGTAAAGTAGCTCTGAATTTGAAGAGATATCTGGTATTGAAGAGATAAGGGGATAAGGCGACCCTACAACTCACTGCACGCTTCCTCTTCTGTGCTCTAAGGGAGTAATCTCAGCACGGTTTATTTCAAATGGGGTATCTGATTCGGTATTGAAGAGATTCTCGAATGTTTCGTTATTTTGTCTTGTCAGAAATTAGAAGTTGTTAATCGACATGTCATTCGAGAAAAAATAAACTCAAGTGTGGGGAGCTTTGCGTCAATTAAGTGTGAATATTTCAATTAGAGAACACATGGTATTAAAAACTATAAAAAGCTAGCTTTTTGGTGAATCGGGTGTACAAAGGAACAGATAAAAGTTATTTTTTTTTTTTAATGTGTCTGATAATTAATTTCTTGTGCAGTTTTTAGCATGGCAGAATAAAATTTATTTTCGTTTGTAAAAGCACAAATTAATTTCATTATGGAGGTAGCATCAAACTATATTATGCAATTGCTGAAAAGTTATTTAAAAACAAGAATTCAACTAACTAAAGGAGATTTACTATGCATCACTGTTTATGTAAATAACAAATGTAATATAGTTGGCAATAGTATTGTTCAGTTTAGCGTCGTTTAACATTGTTACGTTTATATTTGTCAGGGAAATAAAAAGTGGCAATATCTTTATTCGCTGTGGCATTTCATGTCTCGAGAGACAATGTTCGTCAATCCTTGATACACAGCTGAGGTTTTCAGGTTGGGCAGACGCTATTGCATTTTCACCCTTTTTTCTACTACTGTTGTGTGTGGCATCTGCAATCCTGGACCCTTCCTATAAACTCTTTCTTTATGTGGATCTATCCAGTGCCACTCTATCCCAGCTGCTAGTGTCGATTTTGAAGAGCTTCATGTCGCGTTTGCATACACCCGTATACCGTAAAAGTTGACGACCAGGGGCTCCTCTGCCATCTGATAGATTACCATACAGATTCTCTTGTGTATTTTTTTCTACAAACGAGCAATTCACGTAAATATCTTCCCAGATTAACCATGACAAAGAATTCGCTGAGATAAAAAAGAAGATATTTAAATTTTTTGTTAAAGCTAAACGAATCAAGCTCGTAGACTTTTTGAATTTTGTCCAGCGAATCAAGCTCATACACTTTCTCCAGTCAAAATCTTTAATCTGAGGTTCAGTACATTGCGTTCCAACGTACCTGTACACGTTGATGAGACAGAGTTACAAATTTTACCTATGTGGGAAATACAAGGCTGCTCTATTGGAGAGATACATAAATTCATGTCTGATCGGGTGGTGTGCGTTCTGGACTGTCATCTTGACGGTCCAGGGTTTGAATCATCACCTGTCCCCCAGGCGTCCTGCGGGATGTTTTGGTTAAAATCATCAATTCTGAAGGGACATCCGAGACATGTAATATAAAATTAAACTATACAAGTTTAAAGCCTATAATAAAGTTACTTTCTCTTGACTACAGCCCTCTATCGGAAGGCATATAACACATGTGTATAGTAGTAGTGGGACCACGCACTTCCCCAGCATAGAGCGAACAAGTCTGTTAGCCTCTCGGTTAGGGCGACACCACCCATTTTAAATAATCTATATATTATTTCTCAAAGTAAGAGGTCAAACGTGCAACAACATGCAACAACAAGTAAAGAGGTCATTTCTATTTTTAGCTCCATTAATAATTTTTTTAACGCATTCGCTTTACTTATTTTATAATGCGAAAAATTAGAACCATATTTAAAACTCGAATTATTTATGTATTTAATAGTCAAAGAGCGTAAATTGTTTATAATTCATTTTTAAAAAAATCCATTAACTTGCAAAAGACCTTTAATACGAGTATTTGTGGACAATTGTGGTGGGCAAAAAAATCATTAGCAAGGTTAGAGAGACAAGTGGAGTTTTGTTCTTCGACTTTTTAAAAATTATATTTTATCTTTTCAGTCTGTAGTGTGCTATTGTGTTTGTAATTGAAGATTGTGTTCAACCATATGCCAAAGACTTATTTCCCTTACAGCTTGATGGTTAACAGCGTTATAAATGACTATATTTTGTTAAAAATGTGTTTGATTTCTTTTAAAGCAATAGCTTAACAGAGAAATAATTATAGGGATGTTAAATCGACAGGATGGCGCGGGGAATCTGTTGTAAGTAATAAAATGGCTTAATTTAATAATTTTTACACTTTAAATTAGAGCGGGTCCTATAAAATTGCGTGTCCTATGAAATGCGGGCCCCACTGCGGTCGCCGGCCCTGGTAAATAGCGGCATATGCTATGCCGCCGGTCAACTAGTTTTAAATATTTCCGCAGGAAGTCCATCAGAGCCAGGTGCCTTGTGTCTTTTGAGTTTAGATATTGCTGTCTCAATTTCTTCAGATGTCGGTGGGTCGTCGAGCTCCTCTCTTATGGGATAAACATGAACGAATAATAACAAGAATATATATATATAGGATACAAATCAGTTGTTTAAAAAGAAAACCTCCGCCGAGGACAAACGCAGACGACGAAAAGAAAATCTAAACCGACCACCTGCGGACAATGGTTTTGCTTGCCCTGGATGTGGCAAAATATGTAGGTCACAGCTGGGACTGCACAGCCACGGGAAACATTGTATTCCTCACTAATCTTTGGACTCGATGACAAGCCTATTATTATTATTATTATTATAGTAGTAGTAGTATTGCATACTGCTAAAAGTAGTTTAAAGATGAGCATATTATTTACATGTTTGCGCTGGAGAAAGGGGGTCACATAAAACAATGATAACATAGTAACGTGATAAATTAATAATTTCATAAAATTTTTACAAAGTTTTGAAACAAATGTTAATTTTGTTTTTATTTTTTTTTTTGGGGGGGAGGGTAGAAACTTGTTGTTTGGATGTTTTATGTTGAGACGAAGTCCCATTCTTCAACGAAATGCAAAGAACTTCAGTCTCACATTCAGTTGATGGAGTGGCCTAGTAAGAAAGACCATTACGTCTTAGTGATTCACTCTAACTTCACATTAGTTGGTCATTCACTGCGATCAAATTACCCAGTTTTTTTTATCACTGCGATAAGGAAATGTGTGTTTATGTGTGTGTATCTATGTACGTGTATGTGTGTATCTGTGTATGTGTATGT
>JADKLZ010080946.1:0-24201 GCA_021533235.1 Biomphalaria straminea | reverse complement strand
TGTATCTGTGTATGTGTATGTGTGTATCTGTGTACGTGTATGTGTGTGTATCTGTGTAAGTGCGCTTGTGACAAAGAAGAGAGATGGGGGCGAGATGGCCGGGGGGATCAACTGGTCTGCGGAAAGAGGGAGGATTGGACTTCTGGGAGTCGCCGTAGTAGTTTACACACTAGTACAGGCCTGGGGAGGGAAGAGGGATGATGAACCAGTTCAATAAACAACGCCATCCAGTAGTAGGCATTTGATGGGTTTATACATCATCTGCATTTCAAAGACTATATAATCATTTATATATATATATAGAGAGAGAAATACACCGATAAAGTTATAGAGCTACCAGTTAACAATTTTTTTTCTTCTTTGCACTATAGTTTGGCTACAGTAAGACGTTATGACGAACTGCGCTTTTTTGAAAGCAAGGCTTAAGATAATAACACTCAAGGTTAGTTTTGTCTTAAAAGCAAAAGTCAAGAAAGCTTCTATTTATTCTTCTTTGGCAGATGTTTCATTGTTCCTTATATCAAGGCTTTTATTTAACATTTTAAACTCTCGTCTCATCTCCCCGAAATGTGTGACGTATCTGATGTGCCAATAGCTTGAGTATAGTCTATTTGTGAAAAGGCGTTACCAATTGAATCAAAGTGTCCAGATTTAGCGTACAAAAAAAAAAACTTAATCTGGGTTTTTACTGAAAAAAAATTATCTGTTGTTGAAAACAGCAGAATGTCATAAAAGTTCTCCCTTCATACCTTGCAATCTATAGGTTATGGATAATGTTATGCTGTTTCTAAGGCCTACTGTTAACGAGGGTGTCATGTGGCCAGCACAACAACCAACAGCCTTTACTTTCCCTAACTAAAATTGTGTACCCACTATAGTTGGGTGGATTCAAGGGTGCCTTTCCGATATTTAAAATCCCAGTCTTCACCGAGATTCGAACCCAGGACCTCAGGTTCGGAAGCCACTACTCCCCCCCTCCCCAAAGAATATCATGCTAGATAGCAAAAAGGTAAAGTGTTGTTTTTCTTATCGCTTGAATGATTTAGTGATAGAAGCAAAAACATAACTAGCTTGAGGGATAGGAGGGGGGGAGTCAAGAGAGGAATGTCAGCAGGATGAGAAGGAGGACTGGGATAAGAGATGGGCGGGGGGGGGGTTAGAGAAAGGTCGCACTTATAGGTGAGTAGTACAAACAAGCCGGGGCGAGACGATGTAATTAATTATTGATACTAAGCTGAAAGGGGCTTATACTTCTGAGCCTACGGTATAAGGACATGTCGAGCGTGAAGCGAGAGAGACCACAAAGTGCTAGGTGGATGGGAGGATTAGCACACGTTTAGTTATGTGTTCGCATTAGTAATTCATAACACAGGTTTCCACGAGGTTTTCACCACGGACTCTATGTTTACTTTACTCCACTATACAATGCTATTATATTATTATTATTATGTTAGAAATGAACGAGGGGTATTCATTCTGCCCAAATCAACTTTCACTTAATCTCCAAGCCTAGGTTCCCTAGGTTTTCATCTTCTTCTTCATTGTACGAGTATTAGTATTAGTATTATTATTATGTGAAACAACCAACCAATATTCATTCTCTGGTCGAGCTTCGTAAGAAACAAAATTCATTGTAGTCTCCCTTTATCAATGTTCACTCAGGAATTTTGCAATGACTCAGAAGATCCTCAGCAGTACCACCCTCTAACAGGGAACGAGAATCTTCTTAGGGATGCTAAGGGCCTAGCCCTAGAGGGTATTTAGCGTCAGTTGTCATTTTCCCTTCGGTATAACAATGGGCTTTATTGTTATTTTAGACACCTTCCATAACGGCTTAATCTCAAATCTTAGGTTTCCATATTTCCTTTGTTTGTCCATTTCCGTTTTAATTTCATAATAGGATAGTGGTACAGCAATGTGGATGATTGCAGTGGCGTAGCTAGGAATTTTCCATAGTTTAGGGGCCCGGGGTGGGGGGCTTGACCTCTTTGGGGGCCCATGCATTTTGCGTAATATCTAATCTATAATGTAAAAACCAATTATTTGGGGGGGATTTTCAAATTCTCCCCCTCCTCGCCCCCCCCCCGGCTTAGCTACGCCACTGGATGATTGTAGCGGTTGGTTTCTTGTTTGTCAATAAACAGCAGATCAGGATATTATTTTCATCATATATTACGTTGTACTAGTACCATTCTTAAACACTGATACCTACCATCTAACACGTAATCATTGCAATGCGATTAGCAAAGCTGAAGTGGTATAAATGTAATAACAAAATATGCAAACGGTTGGTCGTTGCGTTGGCCACTTTGCTCCATAGTTAACCAGTGATCCCTAAAACAGCTGATCGGGATGCCTATCTGGCACTAGTATCGAAAGTCAGTTCAGTGTTTCGTTTAGTCAAGTTATTATATTATTGGTGACCAATCTAGGGTCTGCGGTTCATATCTGGTCCATGGAGCAATACTGTTCGGCCCGTTGAGCCTTCTGCTCGGTAAGAGGCTCGGTTCCATCCTGTTGCAGGCCGTGACTCGTGCGTGCATGTTTCCAAGTGTGTGTATGCTCCCCTAAAGCAGCACAGATCAGCGGCGTGTCTTAGGTGGGCTGACTCACTATAAATCCCAGATGGTTTCTAAATGCGATCAATCAGCATCTTGAGAAGTTTCCAGAGACATGGCATTGTGCTTGTCACAATACGTTCGCAAGGACTTGATAATAAATATCAGCCCTTTTAAACATAACGTTATGGTGTTCCATTGGTTTATTTATCCAAGGATATGTGTCAGATAATAATAATAATAATAATGAGGCTTGTGGTCAACTTTGAATCAAAATGAACATTTGACAAGTTTTAAATTAAAACAAATGTTTTATGTCTTCAATGTCAACAGAAAAAAAAATGAGACACTGAAAATTAAAATAAAAAAAAAGACGTCTTAATAAAAGCTTGAAGATTGTACTCTGGAGAAATAACGAGAATTTAACAAAAATCTTTACGTTAGACGTTCAACTCTTTGTTGGGTACATTCTTTGTACATTTATGTAGGGCAGATGTACTTTATACAGTTTCATCTCATTCTTCTTTTTTATTATTATTATAATTGATTATTATGGAGACAAGGAGTCTGAGTGGTAAATTGCTTGGCTTTCGAACCAAGGATCCCGGGGTCAAATCCTGGTGAAGACTGGAATTGTATAGTTTCGGGATCTTTAAGTCCACCCAGCTTTAATGGTTACCTGACATTATTAAAGAAAAATAAAGACTGTTGGTTGTTGCTCAGGTCACGTGACACCTTCGCTAGCCATGGGTTACTAAAACAGATGACCTTTACATCATTTGCTCTGAAAAGAGAACTTTATATTTTATAATTTTTGTATTGCTTTGTAGATTGACGTAGAAGCCTATATATTCCCTATTGTTAGTGAGACTCACGCCATGCTAAACTGGGTTTAACCCCAATAACTTGCACTCACAGATAGGGACGTATTCTTATAATGGTCAAAGTGTTTCATGGTAGGTACTGAACTAAATCGTATTTCGTATACGGTTTCATTTCTAGATGATTATGAAGAAAGGAAGCATTCATTGTTAATCTGTTAGAATGAAGCAAGAGTGTCTCTTGATGCTCTGTCATATTCTATGTTAGAATGAAGCAAGAGTGTCTCTTGATGCTCTGTCATATTCTATGTTAGAATGAAGCAAGAGTGTCTCTTGATGATTTGTCATATTCTATGTTAGAATGAAGCAAGAGTGTCTCTTGATGCTTTGTCATATTCTATGTTAGAATGAAGCAAGAGTGTCTCTTGATGCTCTGTCATATTCTATGTTAGAAAGAAGCAAGAGTGTCTCTTGATGCTTTGTCATATTCTATGTTAGAATGAAGCAAGAGTGTCTCTTGATGCTCTGTCATATTCTATGTTAGAATGAAGCAAGGGTGTCTCTTGATGCTCTGTCATATTCTATGTTAAGAATGAGAGTCGATCTAGAGACTTCATAGTGTGAAGACGTGTTTTTGTTGGGGGTTACATTTTGTTTAAATATTAGTTTATTTTATATCGATTAGATCTATATCTCATTTCACGTTTAATTGGTCGATATTGTTAATAAAAGTTATATTTAGCTTTGTTTTCAAGAAGAAGTATGTTCAAATTATTTCAAGTTCTACAATTTAAAAATATAATACGCCAACATCATTTGGTTGTACTAGCGATCTGGTGCTTCAAGTCAACGACCGACGAACGACACTCGAGAGATGAGCTAGTTATTCCATCCATACCATCTACTTGGGGTCCCGGGTTCGAATCCTGGTAAAGATTGGGATTTTTTTATTTCGGGACTTTGGGCGCCCCTGAGTTCACCCACCTCTAATGGGTACCTGACATTAGTTGGGGAAAATCACAGGCAGTTGGTCGTTGCGCTGGCCACATGACACCCTCGTTAACCGTAGGCCACAGAAACAGTTGAACTTTACATCATCTGCACTATAGACCACAAAGTCTGAAAGGGGAACTTTACTTTTTTTTTACTTTGACCATCTACTGCAGTTTGAACAGCATTTCCCCAGCTAACTTTGATCGTAACTTTTTCCTGCTTTTGCTTTCTTCCCTTTCTCGCGCATTAAAAGATATAGAAAATTAATAACAATCATCCATCCGTCCCAGTGGCGCTACAGCTCATGGAGGGCTCTGGCCTGCTTCAACATCTCCCTCCATTCAGATCTCTCCAGGACCTAACGTCTTCACGCCCTAACCCCAAGCTGTTGCAAATCTGCCTTCACGTCATCATTCCATCGCATTCGGGGTCTTCCTTTGGATCGCCTGCTTTTTGGTTTTTGCCAGTATACAATTTTCGCTTCTCTGTTATTCGACATTATATCAAGGTGACCTGCCTAACGTAGTCTGTTCTTCTTTTTTTTTTACAATTTCTGTCATTATTGGTGGGTCTTCATACAATTGATATATCTCATGGTTAGTGCCTATCCTCCACCTTGTTCCATCTTGTAGATGAATAAAAAGCTACGAATAGAGAACTACGGAGTATGTAAATATTAAATAAAAAAAAACATCACAGTCATAAAATGTAACACATTTATAGACTTCATGCCAAGCAACAGATCGTCTGCATTGCCATTTACCACGATACAAAGAAATGGTGCAGTAAATAAAAATATGAATATTTGGCATGTGTCGCTAACATAAATAAAAGAATGAAAGAGAGGGGGAGAGAGAGGGGGAAAGAAAAAGAAGAAAGAAGAGAGCTTGAGAATCCAGCCTTTTGATCTAAATTATCTCGTAAAGTAAACTGTATGAGTCTAAGTTATTGGTTTTATGTCTCTAGATCGCCAGAGATTAATTGATTCTATGCAGGAGAAGTGGAGAGCAGGAGAATTAGTTACTATTGTTGTTTGTTTGTTTTTCCTAGGAAAACAAAACTAAAAGTTAACTAGGCGTTCGCCCTTCATTATGGCGAGTGCTTTTTTGACTCGCGGGGTGCGTGACGTTAGTTTTGTCTCGCTCGCCTTTTTTTTTCCTTTTGACATCTGACAGATAGGTCTGATGGGAGGTGATATCAAACGTGAGATGAACTAGAATCTAGGTCACCGTCTGGTCAGAGCAAACCATATTCGACCAAAGTGTTTTTGTAATTTCGACTTCTTTTGTATGCTATGAAATATGGTCGATCTCGCTACTGACATTGAAGAAAAGCAGAAACAAGTTTTGTATACTTGAAATTAATTAGTAGAGGTGGATTTGTGATATAATTTTCTAAAATGTTGGATGTATCACAAAATAATAAATTTAAAAGCTATGCTTAAAAGCTCGATTACATTCGAGGCTATAATTCATCATAATTTATCTACATCTTAAGTACAGACGAAATTCGCTTTATTCTTTGGTCGGAAAGAAACAAGAATTATTTATAATTCATATCAATTTCATTTTTTATCTTGCAGTAATAAGATATCCTGTAAGAAAATCAAAAGTGTAAAAGGTTTATTTCCCTTTTGTTTTATCCTCCCTTTGGTAGGTCCATATTATCAATAAATTCACTTGAGAAAGTCATTAGAGAAGTAGAAGTGGACTATCTATATCTCATTTACAACATTCACATGCCAAGATTTTTGTTACCAATGCACTATTAGCTTACACAATTCATGACGACCTTTCTCTAGATGAGGAGATAAAAAAACGTATAGGGAAGGCTGCATCGACCTTCGCTAGACTTAGGTCAAGAGTTTGGGAAAACCAGAAGCTAACTACAGCGACCAATATGGAAGTCTACAAGGCATGCGTTATGAGCACGCTGCTGTATGGCAGTGAATCATGGACCACTTACGCAAAGCAAGAGCGAAAACTGAACTCATTCCATTTGCGATGTCTTCGTAGGATCCATGGAAAGAAAAAGTGTGCAATACAGAGATCCTTGCACAAACAGGTATTCCCAGCATCTTTACGGCCCTCAGACAACGCCGCCTGCGCTGGCTTGGACATGTTCGCCGGATGGAGGACAATCGTATACCGAAAGTCATCCTCTACAGACAACTTGCGACTGGCTCAAGAAAAACTGGTCGCCCCCACCTCCGTTACATAATGTAATAAAACGTGACCTCAAATCAGTGAACATCAATACTGACCAGTGGGAAGACATAGCTCTAGACCGCACCAGATGGAGAGAGATAGTGACCAAGAAAGCTATGGACAGCGAAAGAGCATGGGCCTCAGTTCTGGAAGAAAAGCGGACAACGCGGAAAATGGCCAGCTCCTCTACCACTGTAGCGAAGACCACCTTTACCTGCGATCAGGGCCGGTCCTAGCGATTGCGGGGCCCTATGCGAAACGGATTGCGCGGGGCCTATTATGGGTAGGGAGGGATAAGGATAATACATGAAAATTAAGATTTTGAATTTCGTCTTTGCATTTTATACATTCTTAACTAAGTATAAAATCACGATCAAATTAACTTTACTTTATGAGCCTTGCGTGTAGCGAACTCATACAGTAGATCATCAAAATTCTGTTTCCTACATAGATCACGCTCAATAGCAAAAATTGCTAAATTGTTCAATCTCTCTTCGTGTATTGTTGACCGTAAGTAATTCTTTCCCCAGATGCCACAGTTACGTGTATTGTTTAAAAAATTCTGAGTGCAACAAATTAAATTGGGAAAGCAGTGTATCTTTTATTACTGGACAGATAAGCTAAAATTTCTATCAGGCTTTTGTTGGTATTTTGTAGAATATGCCTTAAAGATTCCATTTCATCTGTTAATTCTCGCCCTCATATATCTGCTGGCGGTCTGCTGATGACGGCAATGTTTTCTCGAGGCTCATGCCAAACTTTCGGATGTCATCAAGCTGAAGGCTCTTGAAGCTGTCAAGAAATCCAAATAGATTTTGGCTTGATTTCAGCTGTTCAAATCTTGGCTGCAAGGATTAAATTGCAGTGTTCACAATTCTGGTGAAGCAATCTATCCTGTAGCCATCTTCAACTTTTCCAGGCGCAAAGTTTTCTTCAGATTTAACATACTTCCTTTTCCTTTGACGTTTGGCTGGAAAGTTTTCAACATCCATGTTTCCAGCCAACTTCTTGGCTGTCATAAGAATCTGAACAAACCCATCCATCAACTCTCAGTGTCTTTAACCAAGTCATCAAGTTGTTGTACGAGTCCAGGTTTGGTCTGCAATGCACTTTAGAGAAATGTCTACCAAATTGTTTTCGGAAAATTCTCCAAAGTAATCTCAGGTGGACCTTTTTGAAATAGACAGTAAATACAAGATCTTTCCATTCTTTTCTACCCACATGCTGATCAGTTGTTACATTATTGTCTTCTTTTCTTTCGACATGTTTATTAGTTGTTATATTATTGTCTTCTTCCTTTACGACATTAACCACCGCAATTTTTGTATTCTTCATAAAATGTTTTTCAGCTGTCTCACTACAATTGATTATGTTCTCATTTACGGGTTTTGATCGTTTTAAAAACGTAAGGCGCCCACCTAGTTCTTAGCTGAAGCCTCATTGGCTTCTTTCTTCTTTTTCTTTTCCCAACCAGATACATATTTTCTACCAACATCCCTTGACCTTTTAGGTCATTTTCTATTCCATCTTTCACCAAAAAACCTGCGTAATATCATCTCTATCTAGTAGATCTCTATCGCTCTAGTATAGTTAATAGTGAGTGATATTTTATATAAAATCTGTCTATATTTAGATCTAGACATATAAAACATTTTCATTCTAATTCTAGATGTAGGTCTCTAGATCTAATACAAATTTTTTTAAAAAAATTCGCTTTTCGTTGTTTTATGAGATCCAGATAGATTTTGATCTAACTTTTATATGCCAGTGACTATTAATGTTAATAGAGTATTGGAACTTTCGGTTTCGGTTTAAATTCGCTCTATTATTATATTTTCATTTAAATTTGAAAGCTGACAATGCTTTTTTTTTCGCGTAAGATTGGGGTTTTCCATATAACAAGTTTGTCAAGTTTTCAAAAAATTTAAATATAATTTCCACGACTTTTTCGTATATTTTGAATCATTATGTAATTACACATATTCTTAGCGCGGGGCCTATGGAAGCGCGGGGCCCACTGCCGCCGCATAGGTTGCAGTGGCTTAAGACCGGCCCTGCCTGCGATACTTGTGGACGGGAGTGTCTCTCCAAAATAGGGCTCCACAGCCACACGAGGAAGTGTGCGAGATGAACCATAGTCGTTCTACGACTGAAGGAGGCCAATGATTAGCTTACATTTCTCTTCATTGGAGGAGGTATGGCGGAAGAAACAAAATTGTCGAAATTAGGTAGTTGAAAATATGGAAAATGGCGTGGGCTCTCTTCCCATATTGGTCAATTTTGTTTTTCACAGCGATCGGATCCGTTCCGATTAGATCAAATCCGATTCTAAATGATCTATTCTGATCCCATCCGATCAGATCCATTGTAATCACACCAGATTCTATTTGAACATAAAGTATGTACCCGTATGTAAAGAATGTAAGAGAATGGAAAAAAGGAAGATTGTCATTTGACAGAGATTTTGAGATAGACCAAAACAAACGATGTCAAGGGCACTTACATTCTTTCACAAATGCACGAGCTAAGACGTTTGCTTACGTAGGATGAAGGACGTAATTATCTTATCTTTTGAAAGAAAATCTCTAATTTATAAGATAAGATGTCTCTGCATTGCTATTAAAGAAAGACATATAGATCAAGGCACATTCTATATGCTAGGACAAATTTGTTCTTTTTTCCCTAGCGCTTTTAAAGCATGGGATGGGTTGCCTGAGCCAGCCAGGAAAAACAGTGACTTGGCAGAATTTAGGTCATTGGTTAATATGAATAAATGCATGACGCGGAGGATGTAATCATCTTTTTTTGAAGTAACATCTGTATTATATAAGCTACGATAAGGGCACATAAAGGCTTTTTAGAAACATCTTAACTATACTTTAGTAATTTTTCCAGCGGATACGCCACTGAATCCATTTATAAAAATCTCCAATATAACTTTTAAGATGTCTTCTTTTCTTTGTACACAGACGCAGACACGTAAACATACCTTCATTTCTAAGAAATGTTCTATGACAATTTTGTCTGCTCTGTGCTAGTTTAGCAATGACATCAAATTGAGTTTTGTCGATTTACAATTTGAAACAAAGACTTTTTTTTTTCTTTTCTTTAAATTCTGATTTGATCTTGTCAACGCTTGTTGCATGTAAATATCGGCATTGGGGCAAATTAAGATCGGGTCATCCCTGGTTTATTGTGCGGCGTGATGAATGCCGTAGATTAATCATTGAAGCTAAAAGAGCGCCATCGGAGCAGACGAACACACAGATGGCGCTACGAGATTAAGAATTAATTGATTGGACAGACACACTCCGTGTATGTAGGGTAACGAGAGAGACACTGCTACACAGCCAAGAAAGGATCATTACTAGATAAAGAAAGAAGGAAAAACTAGTATCAAAGGCCAGAGGGACCCTACCATTACTAAGCCTTAGCTCGCATACAAAAGCTCCATAATGAAATTCGATCACGATCACATATCTCCTGCTCCATCGTTGTTGTTTTTTTACCTACATTCTCATTTATTACTAAGTATTTCTTTAAAATGTAGGCATCAAAAATGATAATTACCTGTTTGTATGAGTAATATCTACTACTACTGATGGTGCTCCGCAAAGGATATAGATTCTTTATTTTATAATCTATATAATATTCCTCAAAGTAATAGAAAAAAGTATCTAGGTCAAACGAGCAACAACACACAAGTCTATTTTTAGCTCCATTAATCATTTTTTAACACAATCGCTTTACTTATTTTATATAATGCGAAAAATTAGAACCATATTTAAAACTCGAATTATTTATGTATTTAATAGTCGAAGAGAAAAGTTTTGAATGATAAATACATAATGCATAATAAGTAGAAGGAAATTTACACAGCCCTAAAGTACACCCTAAAAGAGAACTTGGGTCTCAGAATCAAATGGGGTAAGGAAAAAGGTATAACAGAGTTTAGGGATTCCTTTATAAATCTTCATTATAAGCACATCGCGCCCAGGGCTAGGGAAATAACATATAGGCTCATTTTTGGCATGACACCTATTGGGCGTAAGAAAGTAAATATTTTGGAAATCTGTTGTAAATGTAAAATTTGTAACATGTCAGTGGAAGTGGAAGAGAAACATTTGTTTCTGGATTGTCCGTTGTTTTCTAAGGCTAAAACTACTGTTAAACATCTGTTGGATGCTAATTGTGGGTTAGATGTGGATTTGAATCTGGCGATCCTTTTAAATAAGGTTCCTAAATTACGCAATAAGGCACTTGGGAATTTTAATCTCATTATTTTGGCAGAGTATAGGAAACTTGTTTGGAATACTAGACTGAAAATTGTCATAGATAAAAAAAAACTTCGTTCCTGATGGCCTTGAGATTATGTTTAGACAAATTATAGACTTCGAACTAGAGAACCTAGGGGGAATATAAAGGATGATATGTGTATTGGTGAATGTTTATATTTTTGGGGGCCTATTTTTATATGCATGCAGGTTTTATGTATGATTTAGCGTATGTGGAAAGGCAGTTCGTGGGATATATGTATGTAGTACCACAGTAGTGGTTTTCTAATCGCAAATGTATTAGTCTCAATGGAATTATTACCATAAAATAACTGTCGGACTTATATTTGGATGTATTTGTATGTGTTCTTAGGTAGTAACTTAATGTGTTGGACTGCGCCTTCAGAAGTCTTTGACAACTTGTTTCGTAGCCCCTTGATCCATGTGTAAGATTATGATGCGTATGTATCTAGGATGATTGTTTAGATATATCTAGTTTTGATATGTGGGTATGCATGTATTAGGGTGTAATTATTGGAGTGTATTTGCCTTTTTTCTTGGTTAGTTATCCTTTATCGGATGATATGCTAAATCCTTGTAACATTTTTATCTCTGTTGGTATCAATGGTGATGTAGTATATCTTTGGTATTAAATTATAATTTTACTGTTATTAATTTTGTAACTTTGTAAAGTATTAGTCTGACCAATTGGAGGGGTTGCATAAAAGGTTGGAGAGGCTCGTGGAGCTTTATTTGTACTGAGGACTATGCTTTATACAAATAACTCGCAGATACTATTTTTTTATCTTTTCAGTCTGTGGTGATTCTAACAGAACTCCAGGACCTCTCGGTGTCAACTGGTGAAGATTAGTTGTCCCGGGACTTCATTGGGGAAAAAATTATCGCCAAATCAGACAAATTGTAAAGAATAACCAATCATAGATTATATGTAGTACTCTAATCTCCTCATGAGCTCACTGGATTGCTACTGGGCCTCAGCCTTGAGTTGACAAGTTACCATCAAGAAATTGTACCGGACTGTCCACTGTTAGAGTATTGCAACGTCCAGGAGCATTGTTGATCAGCCCAACTTTTCATTGTAAAGTGTGAGATACTGGTCTAGTGCAAGAAGTTGGTTAAGTCAACTGATTGTTGAACTCCAGCGGATATACTACAATAAACAATGTATGTGAATATGAACTGTTCACAACTTCACATTAACCTTCAATACTCAACAGTAATGTGGGATGGGGAGCGGAATGCCTGATCTGTCAACTGGTACACACATCAACACAATCATAAAGCGATAAACAATTTCGGCTCTTCGCTCTTTGGAAAGAACATGGAAAACTGTTGTTGTTTCGCTCATGCTACTATATCTGCAACTTATGGTTTATGAACTCCGGCAGGTATATTACAATGAACAGTGTATTTAATCTTGAACTATATACAACGCCTCAATAACCTTCTCCGAAGTAAAGTAGATCCACTAAATTTATACTAGAAAACAAAGACTTGGGCCTTCAACACTCCTAAGATCATGCATTTCGAGTGAGATGTAGGACTTTATAGGGTGTATACGAACTCTAAAGTGTGAAGAGCAGTACGGAACAAACATTTCATATTTCTTGGAACCTTTGGGCTTCCATAGGAAATATAGCCAGATCCTTCCGAAAGGATCCCAATAACTACAACGAAAGACGATGAACATCCCAGTGACGGTCAAGTTTGGACAGTTTATGAACAATTTTAACGTGAACGGTTGTATAAACTGTAAAAATGTTTTAATGGCAATGTAATCTCTTCAGTACTGAATAAAAAAAAAAAAAAAAAATCCATTGACTTGCAAAAGACCTTTAATACGAGTATATGTGAACAACTGTGGTGGAAAAAAAAAAGCATTAGCAAGGTTAGAGAGACAAAATGACTATATTTTAAAATGTTAAAAATGTGTTTGATTTCTTTTAAAGCAATAGCTTAACAGACAAATAATTATAGGGATGTTAAATCGACAGGATGGCGCAGGGAATCTGTTGTAAGTAATAAAATGGCTTAATTTAATAATTTTTTACACTTTAAATTAGAGCGGGTCCTATACAATTGCGGGTCCTATGAAATGCGGGCCCCACTGCGGTCGTTATAAATGACTATATTTTGTTAAAAATGTGTTTGATTTCTTTTAAAGCAATAGCTTAACAGACAAATAATTGTAGGGATGTTAAATCGACAGGATGGCGCGGGGAATCTGTTGTAAGTAATAAAATGGCTTAATTTAATAATTTTTACACTTTAAATTAGAGCGGGTCCTATAAAATTGCGGGTCCTATGAAATGCGGGCCCCACTGCGGTCGCCGGCCCTGGTAAATAGCGGCGTATGCTATGCCGCCGGTCAACTAGTTTATAATATTATACATACGTACAGAGGGATACATTAAAATAAAAAAAAAGATTTAAAAAGATAGATCTATTTAGTGTTAATCCTTAACTGCTTTTGTTGCATATGAATGTGTTTGTAGCATATTGTGAAAGAACAACTAATCCCGCTGGGGCCCCTTTCGAGTTTGTGAACAACACAAACTCTCTTTAATATCTTTTTTTTTCTTTCCGCTTTAGTACTTGCGAATGTGAATGTACGCCTTAATAAATAAGGTCAAATCATTATGTCAGATGTTGTCTAATTTATTTTCGACATATAAGTTTGTATTCTCTTAGAAGAGGTATATCGGTTTAGCTGGAACCTACTAAAACACTGCGAAAGGGAAATAATGTGTAATTGGAAATTTTCATCTATGGCGGATAACTATAAATAGCTAGCTAATCCCGAATTGCTTATTACCTTGTAGCAGGAATTTTTATTATTTGGTTGACATTAAGTTAAGTGAGCTTTTCCTAAAGCGTTCTCGACATAGTTTGGAAGTGAAAAATTAGCTTGAAAATATCCACAAGCTTCTTCAGTTATTTAAAATCTAGGCTTTCGGAAGTATGAAGTAATTTAATATAAGATTGCGCAGTTATAAACATTCTGCATCAAGAATGTATTCAAATTACACGTCAATATCTACTGGACAAGTACAAAGGTATTACTATGTAATTGGTTTGACCAGTACAAAAGTATTACTGTGTAATTGATATGACAAGTACTAACGTATTACTGTGTAATTGATATGACAAGTACTAACGTATTACTGTGTAATTGATATGACAAGTACTAACGTATTACTGTGTAATTGATATGACAAGTACTAACATATTATTGTGTAATTGATATGACAAGTACTAACGTATTACAGTGTAATTGGTTTGACCAGTACAAAAGTTTTACAGTGTAATTGATATGACAAGTACTAAGGTATTACTGTAATCGATATGAGCAGTACAAAAGTATTTCTGTGTAATCGATATTTCTCTGACGACATTTGATTTTTTTAGCGAAACTACAGTGTTGAGAAAGAAGTAAAAAAAAAAATATGCAAGCCTTTTAATGCTGAATGCAATCATGTCGAGGGAGATAAATCCTCCGTAATCTATGCATTTACCGTAAGGATTATCTTCCCATTTGTCAAAATGCATCTTCTAATTTTACAAATGTATTTATCTTGAACAGGGAAAGACAATTTACAGAGATCAGGCTGGATAACTTTTGAGAGCGTTCAAGAAAAAAGGATGATAAATATGAATTCTATCGCCTTCAGGCCACTCCCTTAGCATGCTGCAAGTTATATAAAATCATACTTAACAGAGACAGTCCTTTCGGTGGTAGCGAATGGGGCAACCGCACCGATCTCTGTCTCAGAAGGGAGGAGCGCTCCAAGGGAGACCCCGATACCCCGATAGTATTTTTTTTTGTCAGTCCATGATACTAAAATTAGGCTATATGAAATGACACTCACTCAGGTCCGCCTCTGGTGTTGTTAAGGTTTCCTGTTTTCTAAATAAAAATATACATTCCTGGCTCTGTAATTTATTTCCTCTAATGTTTAGTAGATACACATTTGTTAAAATATTATATTTTATTTAAAATTGTCAAAAACATTTTAGCCCGTCATTAATTGTGTCTAGTTTTCGGGGTTTACACAATGGAGATCTAAATGTTTTTTATAAATCAATATTTAATTAAAAGGCTTATTAAAAGTGTGCCTCTTGTCACTGTGATGGCGGTATGTATAATCAATGATCAAATCCAGATCTGTGGCATTCTACATCTCGAGAGAATAAATCCCTTTGCAACTTTTTGTGTGACTAAAGAGACCAATACTCGATACACAGTTACGGTCACAGGTGAGGAATCTGTTATCACCATGGGATATTGCACTACGACTGTTTTGTATAGAATTCTCCAATCCGGGAACCTTGCTTTACGCTCGATCTCTATGTGGATTTATCCAATGCCAACTTTTTCCCAACTTAAGTTTTCGATGTTAAAGATCTTCACTTCTTCACGTTTGCATACGTTGACATCCTTAGAATGGGACAACCAGCGACGCTACAGCCTTCTGTTAGATCACCATACAGTATGTCTTGTGGAAGTCGACCTGCTGGCATTCTATGAATGTGACCAAGTCAGCCAAATCGTCTGCTGCTGACAACAGCGCGGGTAATGCGATATAAAACGAAGACGAGATCAAAGCGCTCAATAAATAATGTAGCTTACCAGTGACAACTAGAACCAGGGAGAAGAGGTTATATCGTACAATGGAGCTCTACATTGATTGAGACAATACCCAACATACGCTTTGGTCTATAAAATTAAGGTATAGCGCACGTTTATAGGAAATAATGCATTTCTACGTAATCTTCAGACACTTAGAGAAGCCTTTTTCTTATTATAGGATTGCTTTATAACGTTGGTTTTCAGCACTGGCTAATAGTATTGGTCTTTTACTTAATCATGGCACTGTTTAGTTTCATTGTTTTATACCTTGGTCTTCTGTACAAGTTTAAAGCATTGGTCCGTAAAGTATTTTTTTTTCTTCTAAAAATGGTCTCTAGAAATTATCTGAGGTTGTCAATTGTAATCAAACTGAATTTCCATTAGATTGGATCAATAAAAATTATCTTATCTATCTTATCTTATCTTAAGCATTGTTTCTAATAATCTATTGTTGGGTTTTCAACACTTAATATATAAACAGTTTTCTTGATGGCTAAAAAAAATATATTATTCCTTTTTTTTCCAACTTGGAGAAACCGAGCAGCAAAGTCAATAAAAAAAAAATCCCAAACAAAAATATGTTTTTTTGGCTGTCAATGCTCAGCTCTCTTATGTTAACTGTCAGGGTCTGATCTCTTTCGTTTCTTGCGTGTGTGTGTGTGTGTATGTGCTGGGTGAAGGGAGAGGGGTTGAGTTTTACTTGGTTTTAGCTGACACAAGAAATTGATTTTTTTTTACATACATATGTCTGTTTCTTTTGCATTGCGGACAAACAGTTGAGATGTTAGTGTATTGGGGCTCCACAAGAGGATTGATATGTCCAGTTTGAAAAAAAACTATGACAGTTGAAATGTCCAGGTTGAAAAACTATGACAGTTGATTTTTACAGGTTGAAAAACTATGACAGTTGATATGTATTGGTTGAAAAAATAATTATTGTTGCGTTGATATACGTATAAGTTATAACAGTCAAGGTTGATTACAAACGTGTTTGTCGTTGTGTTGAGGTCATTAAAAGCTAGAAAATAATCAGTCTTGATTTATCTAGGTTTTATTTCATCTTTAGACTAAATAGAAAGTCATTATTTCAACACGTTAGAATAGTAATTAGTTAAACTAAGAAATAGACGTATGTATCTAATTGCCTCGTCAGGTCCTGAAGCGACTTTGGATCATCTCATGGAAACGAGTTGAATGCCTGGGCATTAGCTGTGGTCGGAACGATGTCACACACACACATCCGTTCCTCCTAGAAATCTAATGAACTCTTCATGTTGTAGAAACAGTTTACAAAATAAGTTGTTTTTTCGTTAATACCTTGTAGTTGTCGATTTTAATTATCAGTGTATCTTATCTTAAAGAAAGAGAGAGAAGAGAGAGAGAGAGGAGAGAGAGAGAGATTGTATTCTTTTTCGGGTATGCATTTTTTGTTAATTGCATTTGTATAAGTTTGTATTAACTGAAATTTGAATTTTATATGCATGTGTTTGTTCCAAATCTGTGTATAAGTTTAGCTTAGAATGAATACTAAGGTTGTACTTACATAGCTTTGGCTTCGGACTTGGCGGCACGAATTTTTGATCTGAAATAAAAATCAAATAAATAGTTCATGCCAATACAATTTACTGTTTATAACACGAATACTATGTACAGCTATAGCGAAACGTTAGGTAAAGGATCGTATCTTTTTTAAAATTCTTACGCAATGAAACTTTCAAAAATGAGGAAAAATCTGAATAGCATGCACAATTTTAAGACAATAGAAAAAGGCTTATCTAATAAAAAGAACTTTATATTTAAGGGCATATGTCTCTGTGAGAATTAGTTTCATTTTTTGAAAAAAAAACACATATTTACCACTAAATAATTTTGTTAATTTGTTATTGATTCATGTTTTTGTTAGAAACGGTGTATCACATTTGTGAGAAGTTGACAGTATCTGCAGTGGTGTAGCTATTATTTTTATTATTATTTCATGCTTATATCATGCTCAGAGCGCTTTGGTCCAATCTCATTTGTGGACCAGTGGGGGGGGGGGGAGGGGGTATCTAGGAGTTGGTTTTCCGTGCTGCCTTTAGGCGCTCAGTAAACACAACTCTGCCCGAGTCGGGTGTCGAACCTCGAGCCCCCTTCTAGGTAGCCAAGCCAAGCCAAGTTCAAGCCGCACTTAGCCTCTAGACCACGCTTCCCACTAGGGTGGGGAGGAGGGGGAGATTTTGAAAATACCCCCGGGCCCCCGATTGAAGGGGGGGGGGCCCAAATAAGTGTTTTTACATTAAAAATTAAATATTACGCAAAATGCTGGGGCTCCCAAAGAGGTCATGCCCCCCGGTCCCCAAACCATGGAAAATTCATAGCTACGCCCCTGAGTATCTGGAATTGTGAAGTGGGAGACGTACTCTATAACAATGCACCACACAATGTGGTTTAGTAGTTCCAAGTCTCGTAAGAAAAAAATAGCTTAAATGTGTCTAGATATTTTCACGTTGTATGATGTCTTTTTTGTTTTTAAATCAAAGCTTATGTCACGCTAACCTTAATGCTATTTTATTTCAATTTATTCTTTTTAAAGGGAGATAAAAGAGTGAGTTTTGTGACTGTAATTACAGATGAATTCAGCATCAAAAGAAGCGAGATTTGTTTCCACTTTGAATACAGAAGGAACGTTCAAAATACAAGTCTCAAATCTCTAGAAACAGTTAATTATAACATGAAAAAAAAACAATAAAATGCATTTATTTATTCTTATTATTGGTACAATGGATATATTGTTTCCCAATTCTATATATCACAGAATGATATTGATTGCCAATTGTACATAAATGCATAAGACATCATAATAATATCAGAAAACGTAACGTTTCCAGAAAAGTCTGGTTTAAGGAGATTACGATTTATTTAACTAATGGTAACAGAGATTTTAGAATGATATAAAATTCATATTTACGTCTAGTAATGGATAAACTCTTGACAATTTTGTAATTAGTGAAATCAACATTTAATTACAATGTTTTAATTAGTGAAATCAAAATTTAATTAGCTATTTAAAAAATCTATATGTAAACGGTCGTATTTCATTGATTGGAAAGATCAGTTTTATCTAGTCACTAGATTCGCTCAATGGAAACGTAGTTAGGGTCTATTGGTAATATGTGCTCTGAAAAACTGTTTCTCCAATATTTTCGATATTGCCACTGGCAGCAAGATGAAGGCGATCTGTGTGGGCTTTCAGCTTTAGGGCCTCGTGGGCCGTTATTATGAAAACAAATCTCTCTCTCTCGCTCTCTCTCTCTCTCTCTCTCTCTCTATCTCTCCTGACAGCTATTCTTGCCTTCTACATAGTTTATTTTTGTTCGTTCTTTAGAGGACTCTAGAGCAATGCACGATTTACATATAGGCTAATGTTTTTTTTACGTATAGGCTACATAAGCTAAAACTAGGGACCCCCTACTTTCTCATGAGGCTTGAAAAATGGGCGTGTTTGTTATATATAATAATGATTTTAAGTTAGATTGTTTTTAGTTCACTGTCTAATTTTTAATTGTATATCAGTTTAACACTCTAGCCATGCAGATAAATTGGCACTTGCATTTAATATCTGGAGCACAACAGTTGTGGTAGCTTAGGGCGTTATCAAATTTAGATCCGGCCCTGGATTCTAGCAAGCGTTAAATGTGTACTTCTACTCAAATACTGAAAACATTTTTTGTATGATGCATTCTGTCAGAAACTGAGATAGACAGGTCCTATCAACCACAGGCCCTATCATCCACGGGCCATATCATCCACAGGTCCTATCAATGATCATTCATTTTCTCTAATTATCCGCATGACTCTGATCGAGTTTTGAACCTGGCTACCCTTCCCCTACCCCCCCCCCCAAACATCGTGCGCCAGTTGCTCATTGCCTACCTCTCCAACATGTACACTGCTCATCAGTTGACCGATGGATTGTTTCCACATGTGGTCCCAATCTACTTTTGACCCCCTCCCCTCCCTCACTTGATCGACTCCACATGGGGATGTCCCCTCTACTTGTGTTACCCTCTGCCTATCCCCCCCCCCCAAACCGGCCTTACTTCCAGCTCTCTTTACCGATTCTCTTTGCCTCGTCCGTTTGATTCTGACCCACCTCAGTTAGATTGGAACATTAATTTGTCATGTGACCAGTCATGTTTGCGTATCTAATTGATCACGTGACTCACTCTATTTCCTCCCCCCCTTTCCCTCTCCCCAACGATCAAGAGAGTGCGTTGAAAGCTACGCTTGCCAATCAGTTTTATATTTTTCTTTAAAGATGATTTCGATAGCGATAGATTTTGTATTGCAATAAAAGTAAACAAAAATGCCTCTGTGGAATATGAATAAATAATTACGTTTGACTATAGAAGTGTAAACGTACAAGTACTGTAACCTTTTCCCATTGCTTCATATCAAACTCTTGCACACGAAGTTGTTGGCCCTTGTGCAGCGCAAGAGCAAGATATTCCTATATGTTCTATGTTAAGAGGCTTATGTCGGGACTGGTCAGCAGTGTCTGCCTCTACATTATTATTAAGAGCACTCAAATGTGTTATTGTACATTAGGAATGGATGTCCTGGATTATCTACCCTAGACATAAAAATATCAGTGGTGTAAACATTTGGAGTATTATAGTTCTATGCCAGGGGTTCCTTAGGGGTCAATTGACCATTTGCCAGGGGTCGCCAAAGACCATCGAAAATATGGATTGTTATTGTCTATTCTTTTATTGCTGTATATGTGTGTGTGTGTGGGGGGGGGGTCGCGACATAGTGTGGGGGGGGGGGGGGCTGTAAAATGGAACAGTGATTAACGAGCCTGTGTTGGATATGCCCTTGAGTTGGAATTCAAATCGTACAGTTTCTTTTTTTTTCACGTTAAAATTTTAACAGATACTCCCTCCCCCCCACACACTTTTATCCAAACTGGTGAAGTCTGATAATAGGATTATAGCGCTTTGAGAAATCTAAGGACTTACGGAAAATTATGAATGTCGTATGTGACGTTGAGATTTAATGTTGTTAGTTAAAGCCTATTACAAATGTAACTGTATGATGGGACCACAATATTTGATTCTACTACACTTAATATAAGTTTTTTTTTAGTTTTTTTTCCTAGCTTAAAATCTATTTTTTGTATGATCATACTGTTATATGCTTTTAATACGCGTAATACAAGAGCAATTTTAATGTCTTTAAATATACACACACAAAACAGACAGGAGAGCACAGATTTCTGTTTCTGTCAACCTAGGTTTAAATAGTTAAACAGCATGGGATATAACAAGCAATGAGCAGTAAACACACATCTTAAAACAATACACCGTGGGTGGGCAAATTACGACCCGCGGGCCACATGCGGCCCGCCGATATGTTTTATGCGGCCCGCGAAACCAAAATTAATCATTGTAAATATGTATAGAAATTATTGAAACTTTTGATTCTTATCACTTGTAATGAACAGGCTAAAGAAACATTGTCTTTAAAAGTCTAAAGGAGATCAAGAAAATCTAAGATTATTTTTAATAGCAGAACTATATAAATTCAGGAAAAGACATAAGCCCTGGTCAGTATTTATTCAATGCTATGGAAAACTGTGTTGAAAGAGTTGGGTTGGCTTGATCAAGATGAAAAGGGTAACAACTGATGGAGCTTTGACTGAGAAAAACAACCTTTTCAATAAAATAAAGAAAATATTTTGACCATAAACTAGTAACTAGAAAGTTTACACAAAGCTACGTTAAATTCGCAGTATCGTAGGTGTAAATAGTATTAATAGCATACACAGGGGGCCGTCCCTAGGCATAGTAACAGTATGCAGCTTCTAAGGACCATGATTGCTAGCATTTGACAATACAGAAAAGGGATAGCGAAACTTGTAATCCATGTTATCATTAGAAGTACACTAGGTCTTTAATAAATTGCTTAATTTTAGTTTATTTTTCCTTTATTTTATATATTCTTATTTTACTCGGGGCCACCATATTCACTACGCTTATGGCCTCCAATTATCCAAGGCTGGTCCCGACTGGCAGTTCCGAAAAGTATGTGAAGATTTGGAATTAAAACATACTGATGCTTGGTAACACAGTTGCATTCACTGGCCAATAATTAGATCAATATGAAATCTCAAAGAAGAAATTGTTTGGTTCCTTGGTGAACATTGACTGTGACCCCTTCCTATTGTTGCCAATAAAGAGTTGAAGACAGACTTCATGTTTATCATCGGAATCATTGTAATTTGTTGTTTGCACGTGAAATGTATGTGCATCTTAAAATTTTTTAAACAAAGCATATATATATATATATGCGGCCCACCTAGTCCCCAAATTTCATCATTGCGGCCCTCGGTTGAAAAAGGTTGCCCACCCCTGGAATACACAAAGATATGAATCCCAGAATGTCATCAATCAAAAGAACTCTTATATATAAATTCTCACTGAGCTATATATAGACCTTCGTGTTTCCCATTTTAGCTTCTGTGAATATAGTTTATTGCTGCCTCTGTCGAAGCTTTTAGGGGAATATCTAAAATACAGGTTCGTGAGAAAATATCCTTGGGCAGTCTTCTGACTCTTCCTGTGTCTCTGCCTCTCTCTCCCTCTCTCTCTTGCTCTCTGTATCTCTCTCTGAAGAGAAAGACAGAGAGACGTCCATAAGAGAATGAAATAAAAGATTGTGAATTCAATATCCAAGAAACAGAGAGATGATGATTGTTTAGAGTGGCCGAGAAAGGTTTGTGACAATAACATGCCTGCATTTTACGATACGTGATGGAGGCGTGGATGGAAGACCCGGGATTCTTAATGTGAGTAGACATGGAGCTTAGCGTGTGAATAGACATGGTGACCTGCGTGTAAATAGTCATGTAGCGCTGAGTCTGAGCGGACATGGAGCACAGTGTATGAATAGACATGAAACACAGCGGCGTGTAAATAGACATGGAACTCTGTGACACATGCATGTGGCTCTGCTTTTAAAAGTCATTAGGCTCTGCATGTAAATAGACACTAGTCTCCGCATTTAAATAGACACTAGTCTCTGCATGTAAAAGATATTAGGCTCTGTATGCAAATAGACATTAGGTTCTGCGTGTAAATAGGCATTAGGCTCTGCTCAGAGAGTAAATAAACATGGAGCTACGCGTCTGAATAGACAAATGGCTTTGTGTGTGAATACCGAATATTGATATGTTACTGTACTGTTTCTTTGCGTAGAACTGTAAATGTATGAGCTAGCAAATGTAACGTGCTGATACTGTGATAGTTACAGTAACAACAAAAAAAACTAAAACTAATTAATTCCACTTATCTTATTCATTGTAAACTATTAACACAGGCTAAAAAAAATCTGACACGTGATACCCATATTGATGAAACTATCAACACATCAAACAAAGCATTAGGATTTATTAAAAGAAATTTCTATAAAATAAAAAAATAAAAAATGTTCCAATACAGAATATGCATCCTCTGTTTGGGACCCCTCAACTCAATAAAACACTGAAAAACTGCAACAGACGCAACAAAAAAAAAAAGAACAGTGGATTCATAAGAAACGAATATAAACACTTGACTACAGTGACACCTATAATAAATAAATCACTAAATTTGGAAAGCCTTCAGCTATCCAGGCAACCAGTGATTTCGGAGAATGTAGGCAGTTGGTTAACATTCATGACTAGATGCATGACGCGTAAGACGTAATAATCCGTTTTGAAGTAACGTCTGTATTGTATAAGATAAGATAATTAAACCTTTTGATTAATTTTTCGATAGAGTCAAAGTATTGAAAAAGTCAATGTGAATGCATACCTACATGCTCCCAGAGTCCTTCTGTTTCAAAAGAGAAAAGATGAAACAACAAATGATACAAAATGCCATGTTTTTAAGTTCTAACAGAAGCATGATAACATCGTGTATGTAGGCCTACATAGTTAGACTCAATCAGTCCATTCCTCAATATGAGGCATTTTTTTAAAAATTCATTTTCTGTGAGCTCCTTGTACTCGAAATTTATTTTTGGGAAGGGGATGGGAAAGGTGAGAAGACCAAAAAGGTGGAGAGCCTTATAGTCGTATGAAATCAGGGGCTTTTATAACTAGCGTTTTGGAATGTGTGTGTGTTTATATGGTGACATAGGAAGAGGTTAGCAATTGGCTATGAATGATGCAACATAGGTGGCATTGCCATCATTAGTCTAAGTTAGGAGAGACGAATAAAAACGTGAGACTGAAAGATTGTGTTATTGTAGTGAGTGAGATTCGGTTTAAAATAGTATTACTTAAGTCCAGTACATTTACTTTATTTCATATCAAGTTGTTTTTTTTCTATATTATAGATACAGTTCTATTTAGTTGTGTTCACAAAGATGTTATTCCAGTTATTTCAAGATTTATAAGTTAAGATATAATACATGTACGGCATGTTGTCTACCTTCAGTGTGGCTCTATAGGTCAACAATCATTAACAACAATTAGTAATGATAAGCACCATACTAGGCAACCATGTGTACATTTATATCACACAATCCAATAACAAACAAACATTGACTGAAGGAATAAATGATGTGAGGAAAAAAAACATATAGAAAGAAAAAAAAAAGGAGAGGTTCCATGAAGAGAGAAACAGAGTGAAAACAAAACAAAAATATTATGTGACACAGACAGACAGAGGA
>JADKLZ010080895.1:0-10622 GCA_021533235.1 Biomphalaria straminea | reverse complement strand
ACAGAGATAAAGTGAGAGTGAGTGAGAGAGAGAGTGAGAGAGAGATAGAGAGAGAATATATATAGAGAGAAAGAGAGAGTGAGAAAGAGAGAGTGAGAAAGACATAGAGTGAGAGAGAGACAGAGTGAGAGAGAGATTTAGAGAGAGAGTATATATATATATAGAGAGAGTGAGAGTGAGTGAGAGAGAGCGAGTGTGAGAGAGAGAGAGTGAGAGAGAGAATGGTATAGAGATTTAGAGAGAGAGTATATAAAGAGAGAGAGAAAGAGAGAGTGAGAGTGAGAGAGAGAAAGAGAGAACAAGAAATGGAGATGTGTTATGGGGTCACATTTTGGTATGAGAGACAGAGAGAGAGCAAGAGAGAGAAAGTTGGAAAAACATAGAGAACAAAAGCAAGACACACCCACAAGTTTTTTTTTTATAATCCATGTCACAATCAATAAAATCCCAAAGTATCCAAGTTCTATCACGTGACATTGTCCTGCTCAGCCTGGAAATTCATTAAGGCTAATGAAATGTACATCCAATAAAAAAATTAACCAATTCATAAATTAATTGTTGATGAATACTTGTTCTGGTTGATATAGAAATAAGGGGAATACATGCTAGTTATTGAGAGATGTGGATATATGTATGGTATTACTCCCTTTATTACGTTTAAACACATTTCTCTTCAACTTTTCATTCTCGTATCAAGTTGAAGTTTTAATAATAATAATAATAATAATCTTTATTGTCCGTAAAGAAATGTGTCTTACAATTTGTGCATTATACAAAACAAAAAAATTATAACCTAAAAAACAAGATTACAAAGAGAGTTTGTGTGATACACAAACTCAGAGGCGGCCCCCGTCGGAGTCGGATCCCTGTCAGATCCGCCTATTCGCAAGATGTTTTGGATGTTCCTTCTAAGTTGAAAATAATTAATTTCTCCTTGGACGACGGAGGATGGCGAGCAGGGTATAAACCTGCCTTATCTTGATGTTTGCGTACTAGACTGTAGTTCGGATTTATCGTTGGTCTCTGGCTCAATTCCTGCATGCTCCCATCCCCTCCTTCGGAAGGTTTGGATTAGGAAGTAAACTATCTTTAACTCTGAAGAAACATTCGAAACATGTAAAACAAACAGACACATAACGCGGGAGCGTCGAGATAATCAGTTCAGCACGCCAACCGCACGACAAGGCATTGCTCTTAACTTAATAACAAACTGGTTACAAACTAATAGCCTGATATATACAATATGTCACACGAGCGATTTTAAATAATCTTTCAGCATTGATCTGTAGAGATGTAGATCTATATAAACTAAACTTCTGATTTAGCACTCTTCATATATATCTTATTAATTATTATTACTAATAATTTGGATGTAATTTAGATAAAATTTACGTAAAATTAAAAAAAAAAAGCCCAGCTAATCAATAGAATGAATGCAATATGAAATTTAAAAAATAGAAGATTAGTTTTAGTTTATTATAACATTTCAATGTAGATCAGACATAAACATCCGGAACAATCTATTATAGATACTTAAACTATCGCAATATTTCTGAAGGAACAGTAAAGGTTAAATCATATCTTCAAAAGCCTTTAGTGTTTTTTTTTTATCTAACCATGACGGACACCCCAACCAACAGAAAAAAACGCACAAAAATATGCTTCTTTCATTCTAATGGGGAGGGGGGTGAACTAAACAATTTTTTTTTTAAATCTGATTTTTTAAAAAGTTTAAGAAATTAGTTTAGAATTATGTCATGACCGGGCTTTACGCTAGTACACGAAAGTCGCTGTTAAAAGTTCAGTTTAAAAAATGTGCGTGATATTTAAGAGTGTAGGGCATTTCTTATAGTAACATTTCCTCCCTTACATTTACGTAATTGTTTTAGAATTGGTGTTTTGTTATTAAAAAAATCGCTTGCATAATTAATTTTATAAATTAAACGGTTTGCTTTTAGAAAACTAAAAGTAGCCGTTGCACCTAAACTTTTCAAGCCGCATTTAATGGTGAAATAATATTTTTCGTATCTCTTCTAGTTTTGGCGCCCTGAGTGTGACAGACGGACAGACGGACATTTTGCACAAACCTAATAGCGGCTTTTCCGCTTACGGGGGCCGCTAAAAAAGTACATTCACACCAGACTCAATCACAATATACATGTGAAAAGTTTACATTAGATTGTTTCTATTTAATTATCTGATTGCCAGAGGAAAAATGAGTTTCTGTGTCTGTCTTTGCTATCGGTGTCTTGTATCTCTTTTATGATGGTCTCAAACAGCTGTCCAAATGAGGTTTGTTTTTTGCCAATGACTTTAACAGCAGCATATAGGATTCTCTGTAATTTATTTTTATTCTTAGTGCTTAGATTGCCATAACATGCAGTGACATTAAAAAATTTAAAATGTAAAATATTGCCGATGTGAGCGTGATAAAACATAGCCATGGCCTTTTCGCTAACATTAAAAGAGTACAGTTTTCTCAGTAATCGTAATATTTGCTGCCCTTTTTTTGCTGATATAGGCCTTATCAGTATTTGCTGTAAAATTTAATTTATTGTCTAGAATAGTACCAAGGTATTTAAAAGTCTGCACAATTTCAATGTTCTCTCCAGCTACAGTAACAATATCATTTTCTTTCTTTTCCCTACGAAAATCGATTATCATTTCTTTGGTTTGTTTACATTTAATAATAAAAAAATATCGGTACAGTACTTTTCAATGTGGTCTATTTCTCTGAAATTCTCGTTTACGTCTGAACTCTCTGAGAGCAGGGCAAGAAGAGCCGCATCATCAACGAATTTTGTGAAGGAGCAAAAAGGACTACGGGATTGAAAATCATTGGTGTACAAAATGAACCATAATGGCGATGTCACAGCTCCCTGGGGCGCCCTTGTGCATTTGATATAACATTGTTTACCCTAACCCTCTGAGGTCTCTGAGTTTGTTTTAATAGTTTGTTTTAATAGTTTGTTAAATGTTGTTGTTGTTGTTGTTATAAGTTTGTTGTAAATTGTTGCAGCTGTCCATACAGTTCATTGTTTGTTACTAACTTTCTTTCCCCAAAAGAGCCTTACAGCCTTACAGCCTTATTTCGAGAAGTCTTTCAATTCCTCAGCTGATGCAAATAAGTTATGTCATTCCAATGATAAAAATAGACATGGCGCATTATATAAAGATTTTACTAGACTTTAGAATCATGGACCATTGTAAACTTAAAGAATATGTATTTCTATGTAAATGAGAAAATAGTTAATGTTGAAACATTATAACACTTTTCTCTGCACCCAAAAATATAAGCGAAATGTCGATATTGTTTTCCTTTGACTTATTTGCTCCCGCGCTATTTGCGACATAAAGCACCAGACTCCACCCAGACATCGATTATAGGTGATTTACCAGCTGGTTCGGTAGTGAAAAAAAAAACCCACTAAAATAAATTGTGTGTACGTAAAAAAAAAATTCTTAATGAAAAAAAAAAAAAATCTAATAAACGAGTTTGCTCCCTTTTCTTGTCAACCGTGAAAAAAAATTGTCTCCCTTTTCTGTCTATTGCGACAAAGAACTGCCAATCTCCCGAGTTATTCTCTGTCATTCTCTGGTCTCAAAACGTTTCAATTGAACTCAGGCTGCTCACACCAAACCCTCACCAGTAACACGTAACCGCACAATAGCTTGTAGAACAGGGGTGGGATCGAATGGAGACGAGGCGAGACACATCAACGTCACGACTGGGGGGCTCCTGAGACGAAGTCTCTGTCCATGGCACCCATAATTAAAATGATCTCTAAGCACGTAAGGCTAAAGGTCCTAGGATGTCAGTGGTGCAAGTGTGACTCAAGAACTTTATGTAAAATATGTGGACCGACTATCAGGGACAGTGTTTAGCTCTTTACAAAGCTTATACCCAGTCCGTCTGTCTGTCTGTCTGGGTGGATTCTTTTACACGTTATTTCTCTCATTTACCATTCTAGGATCAAGTTGAAACTTTGCAAGACTCTTCATAGTCAATGACATCACATGAATCAATAAACTATTAAACCAATTAGTTAATCAGTTAATTTTGTTTTCTATAGAAAATGTAGGCCTACTAACCTAAGGGTAGATAGGCCTTGTGTCAAGTGGTTGGTCTTTCGCTATAAATCTTCTATTTGTGTAAGTAGACTACTTGAAAGCCCAGCAACGCGAGTATTGGACTCTCTGGAAGCACGGCCTTGAATTCAGAGTAATCATGTTTGTAACATGTCAGGTAAATGACTAATTACATGTTTTAATGTTATATTTAAATATTTTCCTAGATGAAAGAACAGAGGCGACAAATTAGAGGTTTATTTTTCATATCCTTCGATCAGAAACACATACAAACACACTTACGTATACGTCTACGACGCCTTGTTGTGAGTCTATGACGCCTTGTTGTGAGTCTATGACGCCTTGTTGCGAGTCTATGACGCCTTGTTGTGAGTCTATGACGCCTTGTTGCGAGTCTATGACGCCTTGTTGCGAGTCTATGACGCCTTGTTGCGAGTCTACGACGCCTTGTTGTGAGTCTATGACTCCTTGTTGCGAGTCTACGACGCTACTAATTCTTTCCTTAGCGATTCCTGTTAAATTTCTTGGAAAATCGTTAGAGCCGTTTTTGATATCTGTATTCACCCATCAAGGCTTTTGAAGTTTCCACGAAGTTACGAATTGAATAGAGGCATTGAGAACAAGAAAAACATTGAAAATACTTTTTTTAAATTTTAAATACAATGCTTCCTTTATGCTTTTTATAGAGCGATTGTTTTTCTCTCAGTAAGAAATGAATGTTAGATTTAGATTTAAACCAAAAAATGGAACATTTTGTACCAGGCCTTCTCCATTGAGAGAATCCTGGGTGTGAGATTGTATAGATATACTACACTTTAATATATTTCAACTCTTCAAGGAATGTGGAAATACCCGAAGATATTTCCCCTTTCTCTAGCCAAATTTATTATTCTTCTTTTTTTTTTTACATTGAACAATCCCAATGTAACCCAACGAGCTAGTTCATTTTGTTCTCGACAATATTCAGCAAATGTCAATTTGTAGAAAAATTGCTAGAGTCGTTTTCTAGAATGGTGTCTACAAATCCAGGATTTTGAATTTTTCACAAAGTTACAAATTGATTAGAGGTGTTGTAACCAACAATATACTACATACGGAAGAAATGAGTAAAGTTGATTATACAGTGCCAAAAAAAATATTTACCTTTTCAAATTATGACATACTAGTCGACCGGCGGCATAGCATACGCCTCTACTTTCCAGGGCAGGCCTTAGGCACTACAACATATGCGACCACAGTGGGTCCCGCACTTTCATTGGACCCGTGCTAATTTTTTAGGTGAATAAATTATTAAATCAAGTTACATGAAGTTAATTCCTTTTTCCAGTCTATATTTATTTATGTCTATGCTATTTTGTGAATGAAAATAGTGCTGATTTGGATACACAATTTTCATTCACACCTTGCTGCGCCATGGGATCTTCCCATTTACTTGTTATAAGTGAATTCATGAATAAAAAATACTACAACATATGCGACCACAGTGGGTCCCAAACTTTCTTTGGACCCGTGCTAATTTTTAGGTGTATAAATTATTAAATTGAACCATTATATAAAACATAACAGATTTCCCGCGGCCTCTTGATTTACCAGGAGCCCCCTGGAAATCTCCTGAAATTTTATTAAATGCTATGCCGCCGGTCGAAAAAGTCCTGGAAATTTCCGAACATTATTAAAATCGTTTTAAAGTAAAAAAAAATTATGCTATGCTATTTTGTGAATGAAAATAGTGCGGATTTTGGATATATTATTTCCCATTCACACCATGCTGCGCCATGGGATCTTCCCATTTGCTTGTTATAAGTAAAGCGAATGCGTGAATTCATGAATGAAAAATACTATGAATGGAGCTGAAAAAAAAATGGCTAATTGACCTTAATTTACACGATATTAAGAATATAGCTGCACATGTAACAATGCTTTAGAAAAACAAATTTAAATGTTAATTTGATTAAATGGACTATAATTAGTGTGTTCATGTGCGAAAGCATAAAACTATCTTTGCGAAGAGTTGAATTCGAGTTCTAGATTTAGATCTAGATCTAGGAATAGAGAGATGAGTTACCTTTCGTAATCATGTCTAATGAACGAATGTACGTAATTAAAGTACTTTCTAAAGTGAAACATAAGAGTATACTCTATCTGTGTATTGTTGTTCTAGTTTCAATTGTCTAACGACACAATAATGTGGAAATACTTTTAATATTATGACAATAATCTGAGAAGAAGATAATTATATAAACACTACTTTCATTCACAAAATAGTGCGCATTGGGATGCACCAATTTCCATTCACACCGCGTGCTGCGCCATGGGATCTTTCCAATTACTTGTTGTTGCTCGTTTGAACTTTCGTGTGTTTGACCTCTTACTTTGAGGATTATATATATAGATTAACACTTTCTTAATTTTATACACAGGTTATACCAGAAATTATTTTAAAATACATGAACATCTATGATAGTGCATTAATCAGTCATGGTATTCGAACCTCTTCCTAGTATTGTATTGCACTGTATTAAATTGGTATGAACCTTATTGTATTGCATTGCGTTACATTGCTTTGTACCTTATCGTATTGCAATATATTAAAAGATTATGTAAAATATTTCATCTATTGCTATGTCCATTTATACAGTAAGCATAAATTAAAGCAGTACATATTTATGAATAAATGTTTCTTTTAAATTTAAAGTGTACCAAATCTATTTTCTGGGACAAGGTGTTCTCATTTCTTATAGACTCTAAATATTTGCTCAACAAATCTCTAGGGGATGTAACCTCTTCACCCACGAGAAACGCTTATCTGCTCCTTGTTTCGTCTTGATGAATTAGAGCGGTCTATCTTTATCTTTTTTTCCCCCTTTCAGTTATTCAGTTGCAACACATTCTTGGCCAAGATCAAAGGGAAGCTATTGATGACTACACTCGTAATGCACTGAGATATCTGGAATGGATCCTCCCGTCCCCAAGGGATGGAGATCCCCTGTCCTTGATAATGAGCCACGGACGATAGTAATAAAGCTTTAAAGAGATGAAGGTAAACTTTTGATAAGGGTGGTCAAAACCCCAGGCGCCCTCCCCCGCTCACTGTTACAAAAGGCGTGAGGATCTCCCCGGAGAAAGCGGCCTCTGTGACAGCGCTAATGAGATATGGCCATACCTCAAACGGTTTAAGTAGCTCATCTGTTGTTACAGAGTGGGGCGCGGAATCGAGAGTGGACTTGAGGGAGAAAGGAGCGGTCAGCCATGAAAACATGGTTACGGCACGGTGGTCATTAAACAGAGGCGGATATGAAGCAGACGAGAGTTGGGCACGAGATAGGTGCTCAGGTAGGAAACGGCCCTGAACGCACGATGATCAGGAGGCGTCATTTTGAAACGTCTCATGGGAGATTCTGTTCAATTAACGTTACAGTTTGAAGCCAAACATCACAGCGAGCGAAAACTTCTTGTTCATTTCTGTTGTCGTGTGTACAAATGAAAATAAGGTAACTCTGTCCACTATTCAGTGCCGGATATAAGTAAAATGCTAGTTTTTTTTTCTCTTTTTGCGTGGGTACTGTATAATGCTAGGGACCCCTTTTGAAGAGTTAAAATGAGAAGATCTTAATTAATTCTAGAGTAATGATACATAAGATAATTTGCACATTTTCCTTCTTTCTCATTTGTAGATGCATATTTGGACTATTATTGTTTTTTTTTTTTTTTACTATACCGCTAGTCAAGTCTTCATGGATACAGGAACCTGGACAGATCATCTAAAAAAAAATATCAGCTCGTGAGATGTTCCTAGAAATTCAACAGTTGATGTATATCACTTGGAAAAGAATTTCTTTCCCTTTCGGATATTTCCGATTGTAAGGCATTATTGATTCAAGAGTATAATAAATGTATGTTCAGGAAAATTTTGTGCATCGTCTTCTAAGTCTAGATCATAGACATATATATATAGACTGGAAACAGGATCTTATTTTCATTTAGGAAGAGTCAAATATGTTTTATGTCCACATCTACGTTAGAAAAAAATGATGGCAAATGAGCTATAAATTCTAGGACGTAAATTTCAGTCTATATATAACTATGATCTTTAGTTTTGAAAAGTACAAAGCTTCATTATTCCTAATATTAGCCTTTATAGGCTACGCATGCACCTATGCGCACCATATAAACAATTTCATATTGAAAGACATAGGAAAATATATATAACTAAATCTATGCTTGCCCAAATTTTTCCAATAATAATTTGTTCTTCATCGGCCAGTCTATATATATATGTCTATGGTCTAGATTTAAATACTTATGATTTGCAAAATATGTAGGTCGCAGCTGGATCTGCATATCCACGTGAAATACTGCATTCCTCGTTAAAATTCGGACTCGAAAACAAGCCTTATTACTATTTGTATTGTTGGAATCGTTCAATATTTTTAGGCAAATCTAATAAAAATTACATCCAGATTCTAGAAGTAGATCTAGAATATATCTTAAAGAGTTTTTAAATCAGAACTTTGGGTCTAGTGTTAGATCTAGATGTCCAAATAATGAACATACCAATAAATACCAATAAATAATCTCACAACTATGTACTATCTGCTGGCCAAATCAAGAAAAGTAGTACGTTCAAGCTGCTGAAGAAGTCACGGGTTTGAAACCCGAATTGCATCATAGTTCTTAGATTATTTTTAAAAATTATTTTATAATATTTAAAAATTAATTATGAAGGTATTGTCTTTTAATTTTTTTTTCAGTTTGTGAATATGTTCCTTGATGAAACCCTGGGAGGTTGCATGGTCCTGCATTGGCTTTGTTACTATCATTAATAGATTAACTGTTTTAGTAATAATTTTTTTTTTGAAATGGAAAACACAAGTGAATAAGATACCATGTCAGGTATGATAAGTAAGAAAAAAAATGAGTGACAATATGAACAAAGTGAATGGGATTAAAACTTCTAAGCTCTACTTTCAAACAAATGTATATCAAATATTGCTTATCTATTTAGCTTTTTTATTTATTTATATTTTTTATAATCCATTTTTTTCTGAAATAGAGTTGCGTAGATAATTTGTAAGGGATTGATATACCAGATAGATTTCTGCCTGGAGCAGTGGAGAGGCAGCAGAGTGCATGTAGTGTCACGTGAATGCTTTCCCTTTTCAATTCTTCTTGTTTTTCTGTGGGACAATTTTTTTCCCCTATGAGTCTGGATGAAAGTATGCACCCGGAAATTTGTGAGAAAAAAAATTCCATAAAACATTTTAGGGGGATTAGGTCTACATTAAGACATTAGTATCAATCGGATAAGGGTAAGGGGAAGGATAACATTTCGGATAAATTTCTAAGGTGTTTGAATTGAAATAGTCAAATTGATTTTACATACAATCCGTTGTCCTGACTTGTCAAGTTCAAACTTTAGAATTTCTAGATTCTAGAGGGTAGCTTGAAGTTCTATGTGGCTGCTCGTTATGACATAAAAGATATCAAAATATCAGCAAATAACAATAAAAAATATTTTTTTCATATAATTTATTCGAGTCATAGAAGATTGTACACTTTGTAATTGACATATTTCTTTATCTTTTTGTTCAATACAAAGCATATATAATTGTAATAATAATAATAATAACGAAGAAAACCTTGAAATACTTCAGCTTCCCTATGATATTCTATATAGTTAACGTAGTTCGTATGATACCTTATGGTCACTTCTTGTTAGGTACTTCACAAATAAATTTGGTCGGAGACTTGGGGCCCTGGCATGGTTGGTCGGTCATCTTCCATTCAGCATCTTTCCTCATTACCAGGCAGTTTTTGGTCGTGTCTTTAGTTGGAGAAGTAGACCCCCAAACAAGGTGTGGCAAGTTCTTGGGAGAGAACCGAGTTCTCCATTGCCCTTCATCTTCTACGTCATTGCCACCGATGAGAACACCCTCTGTGACGTCATTGGGTAGCGTGGACTCTTCTCCCAAAAGACCAAAAACTCCTGAGACAATGCTTACCACGAGCTCGAACTCCTCTTGAGAGTCGATTTCAGCCAAATAACCCCCGAAAAGCTCGCAAGTCGCCTGCGCAACTCTGACGTGGGAAAAGTCGAATATAGAAATGTAGTAGTTGGATTTGATATCGACCACTTCGATGAACATTGAAAGCTTCATGTTTGTGAGCCTACTCTCCACATTTTGTCGAAACTTTTCTAGAGCGCTGACGTTCTGTGTGACTATCTCGACAGCAGACTTCAGAGCTTGAAGCTGGCCATTTATCTCTTCCAAAGGCTTGGAAAAATCAGCAGGCTTGTCCGACATTATGCCATCGGTGGACTTTTTAGCTGGTAAGGGTGCCTGGAAGGACGGTAGCACGGGGCTGCTGTCTCCAATCATTGCTACTGGGATGGTGGCTGTTGCTATAAATGGCTCCTTGGATGTGTCCGACCCAATCAAAGAGCACTTATAGAAGCCTGAATCTTTTGATGCTGGATTCCGAAGGGAAATTGAAAGAAAATATTGTCCGGAAACATTAAACAAACGTACAAC
>JADKLZ010080894.1:0-10635 GCA_021533235.1 Biomphalaria straminea | reverse complement strand
ACAGAGATAAAGTGAGAGTGAGTGAGAGAGAGAGTGAGAGAGAGATAGAGTGAGAGAGTGAGAGAGTGAGAGAGAGAGAGAATATATATAGAGAGAAAGAGAGAGTGAGAATGAGAGAGTGAGAGAGACATAGAGTGAGAGAGAGAGACAGAGTGAGAGAGAGATTTAGAGAGAGAGTATATATATATATAGAGAGAGTGAGAGTGAGTGAGAGAGAGCGAGTGTGAGAGAGAGAGAGTGAGAGAGAGAATGGTATAGAGATTTAGAGAGAGAGTATATAAAGAGAGAGAGAAAGAGAGAGTGAGAGTGAGAGAGAGAAAGAGAGAACAAGAAATGGAGATGTGTTATGGGGTCACATTTTGGTATGAGAGACAGAGAGAGAGCAAGAGAGAGAAAGTTGGAAAAACATAGAGAACAAAAGCAAGACACACCCACAAGTTTTTTTTTTATAATCCATGTCACAATCAATAAAATCCCAAAGTATCCAAGTTCTATCACGTGACATTGTCCTGCTCAGCCTGGAAATTCATTAAGGCTAATGAAATGTACATCCAATAAAAAAATTAACCAATTCATAAATTAATTGTTGATGAATACTTGTTCTGGTTGATATAGAAATAAGGGGAATACATGCTAGTTATTGAGAGATGTGGCTATATGTATGATATTAATCCCTTTATTACGTATAAACACATTTCTCTTCAACTTTTCATTCTCGTATCAAGTTGAAGTTTTAATAATAATAATAATAATAATCTTTATTGTCCGTAAAGAAATGTGTCTTACAATTTGTGCATTATACAAAACAAAAAAATTATAACCTAAAAAACAAGATTACAAAGAGAGTTTGTGTGATACACAAACTCAGAGGCGGCCCCCGTCGGAGTCGGATCCCTGTCAGATCCGCCTATTCGCAAGATGTTTTGGTTGTTCCTTCTAAGTTGAAAATAATTTCTCCTTGGACGACGGAGGATGGCGAGCAGGGTATAAACCTGCCTTATCTTGATGTTTGCGTACTAGACTGTAGTTCGGATTTATCGTTGGTCTCTGGCTCAATTCCTGCATGCTCCCATCCCCTCCTTCGGAAGGTTTGGATTAGGAAGTAAACTATCTTTAACTCTGAAGAAACATTCGAAACATGTAAAACAAACAGACACATAACGCGGGAGCGTCGAGATAATCAGTTCAGCACGCCAACCGCACGACAAGGCATTGCTCTTAACTTAATAACAAACTGGTTACAAACTAATAGCCTGATATATACAATATGTCACACGAGCGATTTTAAATAATCTTTCAGCATTGATCTGTAGAGATGTAGATCTATATAAACTAAACTTCTGATTTAGCACTCTTCATATATATCTTATTAATTATTATTACTAATAATTTGGATGTAATTTAGATAAAATTTACGTAAAATTAAAAAAAAAAAGCCCAGCTAATCAATAGAATGAATGCAATATGAAATTTAAAAAATAGAAGATTAGTTTTAGTTTATTATAACATTTCAATGTAGATCAGACATAAACATCCGGAACAATCTATTATAGATACTTAAACTATCGCAATATTTCTGAAGGAACAGTAAAGGTTAAATCATATCTTCAAAAGCCTTTAGTGTTTTTTTTTTATCTAACCATGACGGACACCCCAACCAACAGAAAAAAACGCACAAAAATATGCTTCTTTCATTCTAATGGGGAGGGGGGTGAACTAAACAATTTTTTTTTTAAATCTGATTTTTTAAAAAGTTTAAGAAATTAGTTTAGAATTATGTCATGACCGGGCTTTACGCTAGTACACGAAAGTCGCTGTTAAAAGTTCAGTTTAAAAAATGTGCGTGATATTTAAGAGTGTAGGGCATTTCTTATAGTAACATTTCCTCCCTTACATTTACGTAATTGTTTTAGAATTGGTGTTTTGTTATTAAAAAAATCGCTTGCATAATTAATTTTATAAATTAAACGGTTTGCTTTTAGAAAACTAAAAGTAGCCGTTGCACCTAAACTTTTCAAGCCGCATTTAATGGTGAAATAATATTTTTCGTATCTCTTCTAGTTTTGGCGCCCTGAGTGTGACAGACGGACAGACGGACATTTTGCACAAACCTAATAGCGGCTTTTCCGCTTACGGGGGCCGCTAAAAAAGTACATTCACACCAGACTCAATCACAATATACATGTGAAAAGTTTACATTAGATTGTTTCTATTTAATTATCTGATTGCCAGAGGAAAAATGAGTTTCTGTGTCTGTCTTTGCTATCGGTGTCTTGTATCTCTTTTATGATGGTCTCAAACAGCTGTCCAAATGAGGTTTGTTTTTTGCCAATGACTTTAACAGCAGCATATAGGATTCTCTGTAATTTATTTTTATTCTTAGTGCTTAGATTGCCATAACATGCAGTGACATTAAAAATTTTAAAATGTAAAATATTGCCGATGTGAGCGTGATAAAACATAGCCATGGCCTTTTCGCTAACATTAAAAGAGTACAGTTTTCTCAGTAATCGTAATATTTGCTGCCCTTTTTTTGCTGATATAGGCCTTATCAGTATTTGCTGTAAAATTTAATTTATTGTCTAGAATAGTACCAAGGTATTTAAAAGTCTGCACAATTTCAATGTTCTCTCCAGCTACAGTAACAATATCATTTTCTTTCTTTTCCCTACGAAAATCGATTATCATTTCTTTGGTTTGTTTACATTTAATAATAAAAAAATATCTGTACAGTACTTTTCAATGTGGTCTATTTCTCTGAAATACTTGTTTACGCCTGAACTCTCTGAGAGCAGGGCAAGAAGAGCCGCATCATCAACGAATTTTGTGAAGGAGCAAAAAGGACTACGGGATTGAAAATCGTTGGTGTACAAAATGAACCATAATGGCGATGTCACAGCTCCCTGGGGCGCCCTTGTGCATTTGATATAACATTGTTTACCCTAACCCTCTGAGGTCTCTGGGTCAAAAATTCATTAGCCCATAGTTTGTTTTAATAGTTTGTTAAATGTTGTTGTTGTTTGTTATAAGTTTGTTGTAAATTGTTGTAGCTGTCCATACAGTTCATTGTTTGTTCTGTTTCCAAAGTCTTTAACTTTCTTTCCCCAAAAGAGCCTTACAGCCTTATTTCGAGAAGTCTTTCAATTCCTCAGCTGATGCAAATAAGTTATGTCATTCCAATGATAAAAATAGACATGGCGCATTATATAAAGATTTTACTAGACTTTAGAATCATGGACCATTGTAAACTTAAAGAATATGTATTTCTATGTAAATGAGAAAATAGTTAATGTTGAAACATTATAACACTTTTCTCTGCACCCAAAAATATAAGCGAAATGTCGATATTGTTTTCCTTTGACTTATTTGCTCCCGCGCTATTTGCGACATAAAGCACCAGACTCCACCCAGACATCGATTATAGGTGATTTACCAGCTGGTTCGGTAGTGAAAAAAAAAACCCACTAAAATAAATTGTGTGTACGTAAAAAAAAAATTCTTAATGAAAAAAAAAAAAAATCTAATAAACGAGTTTGCTCCCTTTTCTTGTCAACCGTGAAAAAAAATTGTCTCCCTTTTCTGTCTATTGCGACAAAGAACTGCCAATCTCCCGAGTTATTCTCTGTCATTCTCTGGTCTCAAAACGTTTCAATTGAACTCAGGCTGCTCACACCAAACCCTCACCAGTAACACGTAACCGCACAATAGCTTGTAGAACAGGGGTGGGATCGAATGGAGACGAGGCGAGACACATCAACGTCACGACTGGGGGGCTCCTGAGACGAAGTCTCTGTCCATGGCACCCATAATTAAAATGATCTCTAAGCACGTAAGGCTAAAGGTCCTAGGATGTCAGTGGTGCAAGTGTGACTCAAGAACTTTATGTAAAATATGTGGACCGACTATCAGGGACAGTGTTTAGCTCTTTACAAAGCTTATACCCAGTCCGTCTGTCTGTCTGTCTGGGTGGATTCTTTTACACGTTATTTCTCTCATTTACCATTCTAGGATCAAGTTGAAACTTTGCAAGACTCTTCATAGTCAATGACATCACATGAATCAATAAACTATTAAACCAATTAGTTAATCAGTTAATTTTGTTTTCTATAGAAAATGTAGGCCTACTAACCTAAGGGTAGATAGGCCTTGTGTCAAGTGGTTGGTCTTTCGCTATAAATCTTCTATTTGTGTAAGTAGACTACTTGAAAGCCCAGCAACGCGAGCGCTGGACTCTCTGGAAGCACGGCCTTGAATTCAGAGTAATCATGTTTGTAACATGTCAGGTAAATGACTAATTACATGTTTTAATGTTATATTTAAATATTTTCCTAGATGAAAGAACAGAGGCGACAAATTAGAGGTTTATTTTTCATATCCTTCGATCAGAAACACATACAAACACACTTACGTATACGTCTACGACGCCTTGTTGTGAGTCTATGACGCCTTGTTGTGAGTCTATGACGCCTTGTTGCGAGTCTATGACGCCTTGTTGTGAGTCTATGACGCCTTGTTGCGAGTCTATGACGCCTTGTTGCGAGTCTATGACGCCTTGTTGCGAGTCTACGACGCCTTGTTGTGAGTCTATGACTCCTTGTTGCGAGTCTACGACGCTACTAATTCTTTCCTTAGCGATTCCTGTTAAATTTCTTGGAAAATCGTTAGAGCCGTTTTTGATATCTGTATTCACCCATCAAGGCTTTTGAAGTTTCCACGAAGTTACGAATTGAATAGAGGCATTGAGAACAAGAAAAACATTGAAAATACTTTTTTTAAATTTTAAATACAATGCTTCCTTTATGCTTTTTATAGAGCGATTGTTTTTCTCTCAGTAAGAAATGAATGTTAGATTTAGATTTAAACCAAAAAATGGAACATTTTGTACCAGGCCTTCTCCATTGAGAGAATCCTGGGTGTGAGATTGTATAGATATACTACACTTTAATATATTTCAACTCTTCAAGGAATGTGGAAATACCCGAAGATATTTCCCCTTTCTCTAGCCAAATTTATTATTCTTCTTTTTTTTTTTACATTGAACAATCCCAATGTAACCCAACGAGCTAGTTCATTTTGTTCTCGACAATATTCAGCAAATGTCAATTTGTAGAAAAATTGCTAGAGTCGTTTTCTAGAATGGTGTCTACAAATCCAGGATTTTGAATTTTTCACAAAGTTACAAATTGATTAGAGGTGTTGTAACCAACAATATACTACATACGGAAGAAATGAGTAAAGTTGATTATACAGTGCCAAAAAAAATATTTACCTTTTCAAATTATGACATACTAGTCGACCGGCGGCATAGCATACGCCTCTACTTTCCAGGGCAGGCCTTAGGCACTACAACATATGCGACCACAGTGGGTCCCGCACTTTCATTGGACCCGTGCTAATTTTTTAGGTGAATAAATTATTAAATCAAGTTACATGAAGTTAATTCCTTTTTCCAGTCTATATTTATTTATGTCTATGCTATTTTGTGAATGAAAATAGTGCTGATTTGGATACACAATTTTCATTCACACCTTGCTGCGCCATGGGATCTTCCCATTTACTTGTTATAAGTGAATTCATGAATAAAAAATACTACAACATATGCGACCACAGTGGGTCCCAAACTTTCTTTGGACCCGTGCTAATTTTTAGGTGTATAAATTATTAAATTGAACCATTATATAAAACATAACAGATTTCCCGCGGCCTCTTGATTTACCAGGAGCCCCCTGGAAATCTCCTGAAATTTTATTAAATGCTATGCCGCCGGTCGAAAAAGTCCTGGAAATTTCCGAACATTATTAAAATCGTTTTAAAGTAAAAAAAAATTATGCTATGCTATTTTGTGAATGAAAATAGTGCGGATTTTGGATATATTATTTCCCATTCACACCATGCTGCGCCATGGGATCTTCCCATTTGCTTGTTATAAGTAAAGCGAATGCGTGAATTCATGAATGAAAAATACTATGAATGGAGCTGAAAAAAAAATGGCTAATTGACCTTAATTTACACGATATTAAGAATATAGCTGCACATGTAACAATGCTTTAGAAAAACAAATTTAAATGTTAATTTGATTAAATGGACTATAATTAGTGTGTTCATGTGCGAAAGCATAAAACTATCTTTGCGAAGAGTTGAATTCGAGTTCTAGATTTAGATCTAGATCTAGGAATAGAGAGATGAGTTACCTTTCGTAATCATGTCTAATGAACGAATGTACGTAATTAAAGTACTTTCTAAAGTGAAACATAAGAGTATACTCTATCTGTGTATTGTTGTTCTAGTTTCAATTGTCTAACGACACAATAATGTGGAAATACTTTTAATATTATGACAATAATCTGAGAAGAAGATAATTATATAAACACTACTTTCATTCACAAAATAGTGCGCATTGGGATGCACCAATTTCCATTCACACCGCGTGCTGCGCCATGGGATCTTTCCAATTACTTGTTGTTGCTCGTTTGAACTTTCGTGTGTTTGACCTCTTACTTTGAGGATTATATATATAGATTAACACTTTCTTAATTTTATACACAGGTTATACCAGAAATTATTTTAAAATACATGAACATCTATGATAGTGCATTAATCAGTCATGGTATTCGAACCTCTTCCTAGTATTGTATTGCACTGTATTAAATTGGTATGAACCTTATTGTATTGCATTGCGTTACATTGCTTTGTACCTTATCGTATTGCAATATATTAAAAGATTATGTAAAATATTTCATCTATTGCTATGTCCATTTATACAGTAAGCATAAATTAAAGCAGTACATATTTATGAATAAATGTTTCTTTTAAATTTAAAGTGTACCAAATCTATTTTCTGGGACAAGGTGTTCTCATTTCTTATAGACTCTAAATATTTGCTCAACAAATCTCTAGGGGATGTAACCTCTTCACCCACGAGAAACGCTTATCTGCTCCTTGTTTCGTCTTGATGAATTAGAGCGGTCTATCTTTATCTTTTTTTCCCCCTTTCAGTTATTCAGTTGCAACACATTCTTGGCCAAGATCAAAGGGAAGCTATTGATGACTACACTCGTAATGCACTGAGATATCTGGAATGGATCCTCTCGTCCTTGATAATGAGCCACGGACGATAGTAATAAAGCTTTAAAGAGATGAAGGTAAACTTTTGATAAGGGTGGTCAAAACCCCAGGCGCCCTCCCCCGCTCACTGTTACAAAAGGCGTGAGGATCTCCCCGGAGAAAGCGGCCTCTGTGACAGCGCTAATGAGATATGGCCATACCTCAAACGGTTTAAGTAGCTCATCTGTTGTTACAGAGTGGGGCGCAGAATCGAGAGTGGACTTGAGGGAGAAAGGAGCGGTCAGCCATGAAAACATGGTTACGGCACGGTGGTCATTAAACAGAGGCGGATATGAAGCAGACGAGAGTGGGGCACGAGATAGGTGCTCAGGTAGGAAACGGCCCTGAACGCACGATGATCAGGAGGCGTCATTTTGAAACGTCTCAGGGGAGATTCTGTTCAATTAACGTTACAGTTTGAAGCCAAACATCACAGCGAGCGAAAACTTCTTGTTCATTTCTGTTGTCGTGTGTACAAATGAAAATAAGGTAGCTCTGTCCACTATTCCGTGCTGGATATAAGTAAAATGCTAGTTTTTTTTTCTCTTTTTGCGTGGGTACTGTATAATGCTAGGGACCCCTTTTGAAGAGTTAAAATGAGAAGATCTTAATTAATTCTAGAGTAATGATACATAAGATAATTTGCACATTTTCCTTCTTTCTCATTTGTAGATGCATATTTGGACTATTATTGTTTTTTTTTTTTTTTACTATACCGCTAGTCAAGTCTTCATGGATACAGGAACCTGGACAGATCATCTAAAAAAAAATATCAGCTCGTGAGATGTTCCTAGAAATTCAACAGTTGATGTATATCACTTGGAAAAGAATTTCTTTCCCTTTCGGATATTTCCGATTGTAAGGCATTATTGATTCAAGAGTATAATAAATGTATGTTCAGGAAAATTTTGTGCATCGTCTTCTAAGTCTAGATCATAGACATATATATATAGACTGGAAACAGGATCTTATTTTCATTTAGGAAGAGTCAAATATGTTTTATGTCCACATCTACGTTAGAAAAAAATGATGGCAAATGAGCTATAAATTCTAGGACGTAAATTTCAGTCTATATATAACTATGATCTTTAGTTTTGAAAAGTACAAAGCTTCATTATTCCTAATATTAGCCTTTATAGGCTACGCATGCACCTATGCGCACCATATAAACAATTTCATATTGAAAGACATAGGAAAATATATATAACTAAATCTATGCTTGCCCAAATTTTTCCAATAATAATTTGTTCTTCATCGGCCAGTCTATATATATATGTCTATGGTCTAGATTTAAATACTTATGATTTGCAAAATATGTAGGTCGCAGCTGGATCTGCATATCCACGTGAAATACTGCATTCCTCGTTAAAATTCGGACTCGAAAACAAGCCTTATTACTATTTGTATTGTTGGAATCGTTCAATATTTTTAGGCAAATCTAATAAAAATTACATCCAGATTCTAGAAGTAGATCTAGAATATATCTTAAAGAGTTTTTAAATCAGAACTTTGGGTCTAGTGTTAGATCTAGATGTCCAAATAATGAACATACCAATAAATACCAATAAATAATCTCACAACTATGTACTATCTGCTGGCCAAATCAAGAAAAGTAGTACGTTCAAGCTGCTGAAGAAGTCACGGGTTTGAAACCCGAATTGCATCATAGTTCTTAGATTATTTTTAAAAATTATTTTATAATATTTAAAAATTAATTATGAAGGTATTGTCTTTTAATTTTTTTTTCAGTTTGTGAATATGTTCCTTGATGAAACCCTGGGAGGTTGCATGGTCCTGCATTGGCTTTGTTACTATCATTAATAGATTAACTGTTTTAGTAATAATTTTTTTTTTGAAATGGAAAACACAAGTGAATAAGATACCATGTCAGGTATGATAAGTAAGAAAAAAAATGAGTGACAATATGAACAAAGTGAATGGGATTAAAACTTCTAAGCTCTACTTTCAAACAAATGTATATCAAATATTGCTTATCTATTTAGCTTTTTTATTTATTTATATTTTTTATAATCCATTTTTTTCTGAAATAGAGTTGCGTAGATAATTTGTAAGGGATTGATATACCAGATAGATTTCTGCCTGGAGCAGTGGAGAGGCAGCAGAGTGCATGTAGTGTCACGTGAATGCTTTCCCTTTTCAATTCTTCTTGTTTTTCTGTGGGACAATTTTTTTCCCCTATGAGTCTGGATGAAAGTATGCACCCGGAAATTTGTGAGAAAAAAAATTCCATAAAACATTTTAGGGGGATTAGGTCTACATTAAGACATTAGTATCAATCGGATAAGGGTAAGGGGAAGGATAACATTTCGGATAAATTTCTAAGGTGTTTGAATTGAAATAGTCAAATTGATTTTACATACAATCCGTTGTCCTGACTTGTCAAGTTCAAACTTTAGAATTTCTAGATTCTAGAGGGTAGCTTGAAGTTCTATGTGGCTGCTCGTTATGACATAAAAGATATCAAAATATCAGCAAATAACAATAAAAAATATTTTTTTCATATAATTTATTCGAGTCATAGAAGATTGTACACTTTGTAATTGACATATTTCTTTATCTTTTTGTTCAATACAAAGCATATATAATTGTAATAATAATAATAATAACGAAGAAAACCTTGAAATACTTCAGCTTCCCTATGATATTCTATATAGTTAACGTAGTTCGTATGATACCTTATGGTCACTTCTTGTTAGGTACTTCACAAATAAATTTGGTCGGAAACTTGGGGCCCTGGCATGGTTGGTCGGTCATCTTCCATTCAGCATCTTTCCTCATTACCAGGCAGTTTTTGGTCGTGTCTTTAGTTGGAGAAGTAGACCCCCAAACAAGGTGTGGCAAGTTCTTGGGAGAGAACCGAGTTCTCCATTGCCCTTCTTCTTCTTCGTCAGTGCCACCGATGAGAACACCCTCTGTGACGTCATTGGGTAGCGTGGACTCTTCTCCCAAAAGACCAAAAACTCCTGAGACAATGCTTACCACGAGCTCGAACTCCTCTTGAGAGTCGATTTCAGCCAAATAACCCCCGAAAAGCTCGCAAGTCGCCTGCGCAACTTTGACGTGGGAAAAGTCGAATATAGAAATGTAGTAGTTGGATTTGATATCGACCACTTCGATGAACATTGAAAGCTTCATGTTTGTGAGCCTACTCTCCACATTTTGTCGAAACTTTTCTAGAACGCTGACGTTCTGTGTGACTATCTCGACAGCAGACTTCAGAGCTTGAAGCTGGCCATTTATGTCTTCCAAAGGCTTGAAAAAATCAGCAGGCTTGTCCGACATTATGCCATCGGTGGACTTTTTAGCTGGTAAGGCTGCCTGGAAGGACGGTAGCACGGGGATGCTGTCTCCAATCATTGCTACTGGGATGGTGGCTGTTGCTATAAATGGCTCCTTGGATGTGTCCGACCCAATCAAAGAGCACTTATAGAAGCCTGAATCTTTTGATGCTGGATTCCGAAGAGAAATTGAAAGAAAATATTGTCCGGAAACATTAAACAAACGTACAAC
>JADKLZ010080864.1:0-20862 GCA_021533235.1 Biomphalaria straminea | reverse complement strand
AGGGGGAAGAATTTGAAAATCCATCCGCGCTTCAACTTGAGGGGGGGGCCTCAAATTGAGTGTTTTTTACGTTGAAAATAAAGTATTACGCAAAATGCAGGGACCCACAAAGAAGTCAAATCCCCGGGCCCCAAAACGATGAAAAATTCCTACCTACGCCCCTGTTGGTCACGTTAAACTTTATAAATGTACATCTGGTTGTTTTGTAAAACTTTTAAAGGTCTACTGTATTAATGAAGCATATAGTGTCAAATGACGCCTCACTTTCAAGGGAAGTTGATAACCGTCTGGCCAGGGCCAGCAGTGCTTTTGGACGCCTTCAGGCGAGAGTTTGGAAGAACAAATCGCTCCGCCTACCTACAAAAATAAATGTCTACCAGGCGGTGGTTCTCTCAACCCTTCTATATGTCTCTGAGACATGGACACTATATAGAAAACAGCTAAGACTCCTTGAGCGCTTTCACCAAAGGTGCTTGCGCTCCATCATGGACATACGATGGCAAGACCGCACCACAAACAGCGATGTCCTTGCGAACGCCGCTATAGACAGTATAGAGGGACTTCTTATGATCCGACAGCTACGCTGGGCAGGGCACGTATCCCGTATGGGAGACGAACGTATGCCAAAGGCAGTCTTTTTTGGTGAGCTAAAAGGTGGTCGACGTAACAGAGGCGCCCCACGGAAACGCTTCAAAGACCAACTTAGGCGTCAACTTTGCTTGGCTGACATAGAGGAGAGCACCTGGCTGCATGCAACGTCGGAACGAGACAGCTGGAGGTCACTCACAAAGGCCGCGGGATACACATTTGAGACCAAAAGAAAATCTGCCGCCGAGGACAAACGCAGACGACGAAAAGAAAATCTAAACCGACCACCTGCGGACAATGGTTTTGCTTGCCCTGGATGTGGCATAATATGTAGGTCACAGCTGGGACTGCACAGCCACGGGAAACACTGTATTCCTCACTAATCTTCGGACTCGAAGACAAGCCTATTATTATTATGTGAGACTGACTGTTAAATTTTAATGTTAGTCATTCAGGGTCTATTGTTACTGAATGGTATTAATTTTCTTCTTTCATATAATAATGTTTTCACAAAACTGGATGTATAATTTAACAGTTGTGTTAAGTTCATCTGTCTGGGCAGTTGTTCACAAACATGTCCCAATCTGATGGCTCCTGACTTTGTAGCAGTAAACCAGCGTCGTCAGACCGTGACGGGGTGGATTGTAATGACGATCGAGTCAAAGATCCCTTCGTGCCGTGTGGGAAAATCAACACACTGACTACATAATATAATGATAATATAATAATAATAATACCGTACCACTGTCTCATAATTAAAGAAAAAATGAGCTGGAAAACCAGCGAAAGTATGGGAACCTAGACTTGGAGATTAAGCGTTTATGGAAGTTATCTAAAATAACAATATACCCCATTGTCATATGGACCGAAGGGATAATAACAACTGACCTCACAGATACCTTCAAGGCTGTGGCATTCCTAGGAACATTCTCGTTGCCTTTCAGAGGGCGGTACTGCTGCAGACCTGCCACATCACCAGAAAATTCCTCAGTGGAAACTGATAAAGGGAATACGATGAATTTTGTTTCCCTTTAACGAAACTCTACCCTGGCTGCGCCAGAGAATGAACACTCGTTCTTTTTTTACATAATAATAATAATAATAATCATTACTGACATCGTCTTACTGACGTCTTAACTCTTAATACATAAAAAACTATGTCCTAATGATTTTTCACATATCATTGTCTTTGTCCAGCCTGAGATTACGGACTTCACAAAGGTGGTTACGGTCAAGGAGTGGACAACTGTCAATGAGGTCCTGTCAAAAATAGATTGTCACGACCCCGACGGAGACAAGACCACGTCCTCTGTCCAGTCCGTGAGTCCTAGTGGTCCTTGTAATCAGTGCTTCGAAGTTCTGAGCTCACCGCCATGTAAGTTGACTTTTACTTCAAGATTGTGCGTGCGTGTGTGTTTCAATAGGAAGCTCACTCAGATAAATACAGTGGGGTCTGTAGTCCTCCCCCACCACACTCATATTTTTTTTAGTAAAAAAAAAATTTAATGTATAGCTTACAAAAATTACAAAACAATTTTAATCGATTTTCTTTTCAGTTTTAAACTCAACATCTGTCATGACTTTTGAGCCAAAAATAAAAAAAACAACAGAAATAACAAAAGAAACGGCAATGTCTGAGATTCGGACAATTAAAAGAGGAGTGCAGTGTTTTGACATGACCACGCGAACCCATTTGTGACTACCGTATCATATTCTGCTAATTGCAGATTTGTTTTAAAATATAATCAATTACAAAACTGGATTGGTTATTTAAAATGAGTTAGTGGCATTGAAAATAAAAAAAAAATAATGTCGATTTTAATAATTAAATTCTGAGGCTTTTGAGAGCAGAGACAAATCTAAGTGCCTATTAAAAAAACTGTCACCAATGCTCATCCTGATTACTCTTAGTAAACTTCTAAATGATAATATTTCTGACAAGTTAGCCCAAGTCTGGGTTTTGATAGTTTGAGTGATTTAATCAAGGCCTAGGATTTGATAGTTTGAGTGATTGAAGTCCTGGGTTTTGATAGTTTAAGTGATTGAATCAAGTCTGGGATTTGATAGTTTGAGTGATTGAATCAAGGCCTAGGATTTGATAGTTTGAGTGATTGAATCAATGCCTAGGATTTGATAGTTTGAGTGATTGAATCATGGCCTAGGATTTGATAGTTTGAGTGATTGAATCAAGGCCTAGGATTTGATAGTTTGAGTGATTGAATCTGAGTGATGAAATCAAAGCCTAGGATTTGATGGTTTAAGTGATTGAATCAAGGCCTGGGATTTAATAGTTTGAGTGATTGAATCAAGTCCTAGGTTTTTGATAGTTTGACTGATTGAATCAAAGCCTGTGATTTCAAAATTTGAGTTATTGAATCGATGCTTTAGGGAGCTCCTGAGTCCACCCAACTCTTAGTTGTGGGAAATAAAGGCGGTTGGTCATTGTACTGCTCACATAACAACATGCTCGTTAACTGTTGTCCAAAGGAACCTTAACATCATCTGCCATATAGATCGCCAGTGCTGAAAAAGGTACTTTAAATTTTTTAAATTGTTGAGTTCAGATCCACCAGGAAGTTTGGACAAAGCTTTAAGTACTGATTTGATATGTTCTAGTGTAGACCTTTTAATAAGCTTTCACCTGAAGAACTAAGGTCAAATTATTCAAAGTCTTATTAGCAAATAAAAGTAAAGCAATCAAGTCCTACTAGGACATCTGTTCCATTCACGTCTGAATGTATTTCTTTAATTGAATTTCACGTCACAAATTTTATGTTATTACCGAGTACCAGGTATAGGAAGTAGAAACAGTTATATAAGATTCGAACCTTTCTTCACAAAGATGATGTCCTAGCCCTAACCATACAGCAGGGCGGCAGGGGATGGTAGCGTGATGATACTCAGAAGCGCATACCATAGAACCAACCGAATACTTCTAAATACTCACTACAAAATGAATCTTATTTATTGCGTCATCACATAACTGTATCTCTCCACTTCCAGTTTTGAAGCGAACTCCTCCTTTCAGATCTTGCGATCTATAGTGCAGATGATGTAAAGATCATCTGTTTTTGTCTCCCACGGTTAACGAGGGTGTCATGTGGCCAGCACGACGACCAACCGCCTTTACGTTTCACCAACCAATGTCAGGTACCCATCAGAGCTTGGGTGGACTCAGAGGCGCCCAAAGATCACGAAAATAAAAATCCCAGGATTCGAACCCGGGAACCCCGTTCGGAAGCTAAGCTCATTACCTCTCATCCAGCTTGTCCCCATTTTTTAGTAAGTTATTTATTGCGTCATCATACAACTGTTTAACCCTCCCCTCTCTCTTTTCCCGTTTTGCTAAATAAGTTATTTCTGTTTATGACCATCTTTCATCATTTAAACTCTGTTCTATTGTATTCCTCACTAATCTTCGGGCTCGAAGACAAGCCTTATTATTATTATAATTATTGTTTACAGATAAAAATATAACGCTTCTTTATACTTCCATTTTTCTTTTTTTTTTTCAGACGAGGTTCTTCAATACAGAGCAGGAGTGGGCACACTTGATTTCCACGCGGCGCCCTCCTACCTTCTGACCATAGCCTGCAGTGACCTCAACAACGAAGTGGCAACAGAGGTCATAGAGGTCAGGGTCATCCCCAACTCTCCCCCACATTTTGACCCTAACAAACTGAAAGGTCAGTATTGGATCTACTTCCGATTCTTAAAGCTCACTAAAACACTAGAACAGATTAGGCCAGAGTTTCTCAAACTGTGTTCTTCGGAGCACAAATGTTCCACCAGGCCAGACAAGGTGTTACACAAACTATTTAAGTCAGTGATGCCCGAAATAAGGCCCGTGGGCCAGGACCTGTTTGCAACGTTGTTCCATCCGGCCCCACCAAAACCTATTCAAAAAGTGTAGTGTTGATCTTTTAAAAAAACAAAAAAAAAAAAAAAAGTTAAACAGCGTTTTGAAACAAATATAGCAGCATTGATGTGAATATTTACCAAAAAGAGACCAAAAAATGAATCAGTGGTATAGCTAGCTACAATGTTGCTCATGTTTTAAATAGAGAAATGAAGTTATTTTATGGTAATAAACTTAAAATGTAAATGCTAGGTCCATGGGTTTTTCAGAAAAATAGTTTTAGGTTAATATTATTTCTTGTGTATCTTTTCTATCATCTGGACCGCTACGCGAGTGTCGGAAATTTAAAAAAAAGCCTGCTGGTAAAATTAGGTAGGTCATCATTGATTTAAGCTATTTAACTAATGAGTTGACAATGGGGTTAACTCCTGAACGAATGCAGAAATAAAAAGAAGATAATTGTATGAATTCCTTGTAAGGGAAGCAAGGTTTATGACAACATCGCTATGAATTGTGAACTATCTAGATATATAATATATCTATATATTTGGAGGGTGTCACGTAGACCACAAGTTGTTTATCTTTGTTCAGCTTCTTGTTCCATTGAAATATATTTGTACATAGCTGTAATTATGTTGAGTTTTAATAAAGGTTCCTGTATTGTTTCATCAAAGCGTTTACTCTATTGAATCCTAGATCGTCATTGTTCAACACTAATTTATCATTCAAGATACAGTCCCCGGCGGCACAAGACTTCTCTCCTAACAGCTGACGACATCTTATAACACCTCAAGAACAAATCGTGACGTCATCCACATAGGAGAGCTTGTGACAGAGGGATAAGATTTGTGGATGCACTAGAAGGTCTGGCAGAGACAGAAGGAGAGCTAACTGACTTGGTGATACACATAGAAAAGGCCTCCGTATTATGTTATAAAAAGCAATGGCAAGAAAGCACCAAATGACAAGACTTTTGAATGGACATCAGAATAAAATGCGATAAACTGATACCCCTCAGTAGTCTTAATTACCTTGGAGCTGTTGTTTCAGATAAAAGAACCAAACCTAAACTACTAAACAGAATCGCACAGTCCACAGTGTCAAGCGCAGCTTGTTTGTGCGCATTGGGATTGCTATTCTTTTTTTTTTACACCATATAAGCTTCGCGAGTATCTGTTTCTAAGGTGGTGCGATTTGTTGGCATTCTTGGTTGCCTCTGTGTGAGTGGGTCGACGTTTGCTTTGGCTTTGTTGTGATGGCGTTTTGGAGTTAGTGTTTGTTTTCCCCAGTTTTGGGCTTGGGCTTTTGTGGAATCAAGCTTGAAGTGTTGAGTTGGTCCTTGACCTTGATTGTGTTGGCTATTCGACTATCACCTATGATGTTGAGTGTGGGTGTTGTTAGCCCTGTTAGACCTTGGCAGTAATGTTAAGGGAAGCGTGGTCGAGAGGCTAAGTGCGGCTTGAGCTTGGCTTGCTTGGCTACCTAGAAGGGGGCTCGAGGTTCGACACCCGACTCGAGCAGAGTTGTGTTCACTGAGCGCCCAAAGGTAGCACGGGAAACCAACTCCTAGATACCCCCTCCCCCCCCACTGGTCCACAAATGAGATTGGACCAAAGCGCTCTGAGCATGCTATGAGCATGAAAGTAGCGCTATATAAAAGCAATAATAATAATAAGGTGCGCTATTGTGTAAAACATATTTACGCTATATTGTGAATGGTCGATATTATATTGATGCATATTTATGTATTCATTTATTATGCCTCATCATGCTATCATTTCATTAAATATTGTTTGATTTGAATAACAGTGTTATCCACTGATATCAATTCTTAGTTGTAGTAGTTGTTGTTGTTAGTTAACTAACTTAATAATTGTATGCTGCTAGGGGTGCCAAGGCAGACGAGCCGCGGCTATATAGTAACCCCGGCAGGAAGTTAGTAGCGGTCAGGTGAGGACCCGGCATACCCTAGACTAGTACACCTGACACACAGCAGCACTTGCAAATGTCTAAACAATCTGGGAAAACACACAAATAAACCTAACCAGTGATGGCCCACTCTTAAATGCTTGCATATACTGGACTGCAGAGCTAGAGAGAAGAATCCTAGCAATGAAATTGAGATGCTATAGTACACCCACAAAGACATCAGGACAAATAAAGTTTATGAAAAGATTAGAAACAGGATTTTAACGGCAACTAGCAACTAAGCATACCAAGAGTTGCAATGACATTGAAGCCAATACGCGGAAAATGCAAACATGGACGTCCTCATATTACTGGCGTCACATCTTCATGGAGGACCTCAGAACAATGGACACCAGGTGGGAGGAGGCTTCAGACATTGCCATTGACAGATCTTTATGGAGACAGTTTGCAACCCAATTCGCCAAAAGGCGCGGGAGGACCTAAGTCTAAGTAACGGCAACTGGGTGCCACAACGACATGATAGCCATTTTAAAAGTACAAAGTGAAACTAGCCATAACACAAATGTTTGTTAAATGTTTGTTTGTAAACTTTTTTACATGTTTCGGATAGGGACTCAGAGATGAGAATAATCTACTTCCTAGTCCGATTCTCGCCCAGGATGACGGGAAATGTTAGGCCTATGAGCCCAGAACAATGTCGTGAAATTTTTTTTAAATGTTGAAACAGGACTTGATTGTTAAGTAGTTATAAAAGGTTAGACTGTTTTTTTTAAACCCTAACCTATGTAACATATAGATCTAAATTACGTAATTAAACATCGAAAAAAAGGGCAGTCTCTTTTCATAATTATTATTTTGCAATTTTTAGATGCATAATCTAAAAATTTTAGTTATTCAATCTATTCCAATGTACATAAAAATGACTAAAATCAATAGAGGTGATTTATTTCGGTCTAGGATTTTAAATCCATTATCTTAATGGAAACTAACAGGAAATGGCTTTATTTTATGAATTTGCCTGAACATACAGTTCTGTGATAAATACGTAACAATATCTACATACATATAGGTCTGTGAGTTGATCAATCGTGGATAATAATTTGTTTCCGTTTTACAGTCTAGAAACTCTAGATATTATATATGTAGGTCTGTGGTTGTATCAAACTTGAAGAAGAGAAACTAGTATCAAATATTCAAATTTAGATTACCAGTATCGTGCCTTTTATCTTAAAGTTATATCCTTTAAAGCCTTAATGTTTTTTGTCCAAAGTCATATTTCATTTAATGTAAAATTGGGAAAGGCGGTAAGCTAACATTACAGTAACTATTCACACCTGATTTTCCCGTATACAATGCCACATGACTTGTACAGAACATGATAATTAATGATTGATGTACAGGGGCATTTTCTGCATTGATTAACCCAGTTCCTGGTACACTTTGTTGAATAGAAAAACTGTTCCAAGAAAAATTCACGTACCAACAAAAACATTGTTTTTTGGAACCTTTGAACGTAGAAACTAAAGACAGATCCTTTCGAAAGAATTCCATTGTCAAGGACTTCAATCGTGTACGTACATTTGTCTACAACTCAGGACAATAGACAACCTAATGATCGTAAGGTTTGATCAATTTCTGAACAATGTTAATTTTAATTGTTGCGAAAACATGGAGCTTACGGTTTCTTCTTTTTTTTTTTTTTTGCAATGCAATCTTCTACTGAAATACCAAAAGAATATTTAAATATATTGAACTAGTCGACCGGCGGCTTAGCATACGTCGCTATTTTCAGAGCCGGAATTAGGCCACTGCAACCTATGCGACCGCAGTGGGTCCCGCACTTCCATAGGACTCTCGCTAATTTTATGTGTATAAATTATTTAATTAAACCATTCTATAAAATATAACAGATTTCCCGCCAAAGCTTACAGCCATCTTGCGAAGTTCGAGAGCAACAGTTTTGTCGATGACATTTTTCCAGAAATATGCGACTGGTAAAAATAAACAGTTACCAGATGTAGGAATTTCGACTACATTAAAAGACCTGTTGACTCCATGAAATATTTGTGAAGCGGTTGCCATGGCTAGGAAATGAAAGGCAATACGAAAAAACAAAATCAAAAACAAATCTACAGAAACATACATTCAACTATTTTAATGACACCGTATATTGACATGTGTAACATATTACACCCATAATTATAGTCAAGTGTATATTATTATTATTATTATTATAGCTTTTATATAGCGCTACTTTCATGCTTATAGCATGCTCAGAGTGCTTTGGTCCAATCTCATTCGTGGACCAGTGGGGGGGAGGGGGTACCTAGGAATTGATTTCCCGTGCTGCCTTTGGGCAGCTCAGTAAACACAACTCTGTCCGAGTCGGGTGTCGAACCTCGAGCCCCCTTCTAGGTAGCCAAGCAAGCCAAGCTCAAGCCGCACTTAGCCTCTCGACCACGCTTCCCACCATAGAATGTGTATAGAATGTATAAAAACAAAAATTACTTGTTATCCCCCCCACACTCTTTTTTACGCGAGGTAGAAATAAAAAAGACTGGTCTTTCTTGGTTACAACTGTCCGGCCAGTCTATGAGTCCGGCATTGCTTTTTTTTTTATTGACGGGTGAATTGTTCTCCCTCCTCCCTTTTCTTGCTTTTTTCCAAGGGATAACTCTATCCTCAGAAATAAGAGAGTGATCTTTCCTTTACTTCTCGACCAAACTCTTTGAGAAAAGAAGAGAATTATAGATATAGATAATGCCATATGGTTATATTTGTATTACATATTATTGTTTTGAAAAATTAAGCAATAATTTAATCTAACCCAAAAAATCTACGTATTCCGCTTACGAAAGAGATTTGTTCAACACTATATTGAAATTTACTTGTACTATTATGGAACGAATTTCGACGTAATGCAAATGGATTCAATTTAATTACTAACAATTATATTAATGTAAGAAGGAAGAATCCTAGGCATCACATTTAAAGACGGCAGGACAAACCAAGAGATTAGAGACAGGGTCACTGCAGCATCGGACTCTATGATGACCTGCTAACTACTGTGAAAAAACGCAAGCTCAAAACTATGGACATAAACAAAATCTTCGGGGCTCGCAAAGACCTTCCTCTAGGGAACAGTACCAGAAAAAAGAAGAAGAGGAAGACAGAGAAAGCGGTGGGAAAACATAAAAGAATGGACGGGCCTACCATTGAAAGAGGTTTTAAACAGGGCAAAGGATAGAGAGGAATGGAGAAAGATGGGCTACAAGTCTTGCTTGGTGCCCCAACGGTCCATCCACAGACTAAGGGTAACAGGTAACAGTTAATAATGTAAGGCTTATGTGGCTGAGCGATCAAGCGCTTGGCTTCCATACTGAAGGTCCCGGGTTCTAATCCTGGTGAAGACTGGGACTTTTAATTTTGGGATATTTGGGCGCCTCTGAGTCCACCCAGCTCTAATGGGTATCTGACATTAGTTGTTAGGTCTTTGTGCTGGCCACATGACACAAATGACGTTTACATCATCAGACCGGGAACTTTAATTTATAAATAGGTAACAGTTTTGGAGACTGTTTTCGTTACCATGGAAACAAGATTCACATTAATATTGCTTTTTATGTCTCTGGCAGTGTCCATAGGAATTCCCTCGAGTACGTCCGCAGGGTCTACCATCTACCACGTGGACAGTCACGATGACGATGGTGACGATGTTAAGTATTCTCTTAAGGTCATCCCTACTTCATCCGCTTCCAACTACCAGATTGACCCTGGTAAGTCACACTTGGTGTATAAATGTTTAATTATTTTTTAAAAGGTTACGGATGATTTACATGTTCCGGATGATTTACATTTCCCGAATGTTCTACATGTTCCGGATGATTTGCATGTTCCGGATGTTTTACATGTTCCGGATGTTCTACGTGTTTCTGATACTTAATATTTCTTAGATGTTCTACATGTTCCGGATGATTTACATGTTCCGGATGTTTTGCATGTTCCGGATGTTCTACGTGTTTCTGATACTTAATATTTCCCAGATGTTCTACATGTTCCGGATGATTTACATATTCCAGATGTTTTACATGTTCCGGATGTTCTACGTGCTTCTGATACTTAATATTTCCCAGATGTTCTACATGTTCCGGATGATTTACATGTTCCGGAAGTTTTACATGTTGCGGAGTTGAAAATAATCTACGTCCTTGTCCAAATATCCCTCAGGACGAAGGGTGACGGCAGCGGCAAGGGCGTGAGCCGATGGCCATTGAGATGACCGAAGGACAGTCCAGCGCGCATACCGCTCGACCAGGCAGCCATCCAGGTAGAGGTTCAGGCAAATGATAAACGAGATAAAAACAAATTTGTTTCTATGGCAACGTTGAAGTCTTGCTAAATACGTTTTTGACACACGAGACACTTGAGATATGAGACACACAAGACATACGAGAGACATAGTACACACAAGACACACGATAGACATGGTACACACGTGGCACACGTGAGACCCAAGACACATACGAGACACAAGACACACGAGAGACAATACATTCCAGACAGGAGTGACTCGAGACACACGATAGACATGGCACACACGTGACACACTTGAGACACATGACACATGAGAGGCACAAGACATAGCAGACACAGGAAAGACACGGGACGCACGAGACACACATTAGACACAATACATACAAGACACACGAGAACAAGGAGACATGCTAGACACAAGACACACAAGACACAAAGTTGACAAACATCTTTGTCTAGAAGTTCAAAACCTGATCACATTGGCGACCTGGCCAACTGATGAGTGTCACAGCATCGAGTTGTACGACCATCAGATAAAGTTCATAGAGCCTGCAAAGGCTTTCCTGCAAGGAACAGTTTCAGGTGAAAAATTGAGAGGCAGACGGAAGAAGCGGTAAGAAGGCAACATTAACAAATGGAGAGACATGTGTTTCTGTGTGTCTATTTGACGACACATTTAAGCTCAAAGCAACTGTTGTTCTGAAAATATTTTTATTCAAACTAGACTTCTGTTAGTAGTTGCAGCGAGTCACGTGGTTTCTCCTGTGTCATCTTTCCTTCTCTATTTTCTTACCTCTATAATGTATCCGTACGTTCAACTTCTCTTTCCTCCTCTCTGCTCTCTAAATTTTATAAATCACATTCACACTGAACTATAAAAGACATTTATATTTGTGAGTGTTTACCGTAAACCTTATGTCCTATTGCATTTTCTTTGATACGCGTGTTTTTTTTGTCCCTGTCCAGTGACTGGCGAGATCAGGACCAAGGTGGACATGAGGACAGAGTGCAGGAACGATGTCACGTTCGAGGTCACCATGACCGATGGACATCACACAGTAGGGCCGCTGGTCATTGACGGGAAAATAAATAGTAGGTATAATTAGGTTTTACTGTATGAATGACAGTGCCTGTATTCCTGTGTGTGTCTGTGTGTATGGGACCTTTTGTGTTTTTCTGTGTTTGTGTGTCCACGTGTGTGTCTCTCATTTTGTGTTCATGTGTGTCCATCTATGTCTATGTGCGTCACTTTCACCCTCCTTGTGTTCATGTATGTGTTCATGTATGTGTCTCTTTCAGTTTGATTCTATCTCTCTAAGTGTAAGTGTGTCTGTGTCACTCTCTAGATATGTGTGTGTCTGTGTGTTTCAGTGTGAGTATTTATGTTCTAGAAATATGGCACGGTTTAGTTACAGCGCTTACCCTAGTGTGGGATTTTTTAAATAAGCCTTCCATTTCTTTTCTCAATAATTAATTTCTAGACAGATTAAGTATGAACCTTAACAAGGAGAAAGTAGTCTATGGCTTATCAGTGGAATTTGAGAAACGAGTTAAGGTCTCATTTTTATTATAAAAAAAAAAAGAAGTCAAAATGACCTAGTTGGGTAATTTGTATGGAGAGACAGACGAAACCAATGTCTAGGAAACTGTAACAGAAAGATCTAAAGATGAGGATCCTAGCAATGGAATTTAGATGCTACAGAAAGATACACATTCAAAGACAAACCAATAAATTATGGACAGGGTTACTGCGGCCATTGGACTCCTTGATGACCTATTGATGATCTAACTATTGTAAAATGGCCATATTACAAGATCTTCGGGGCTCGCAAAGACCTTCCTTTAGGGAAAAATACCAGGAAGGGCCTGCCATTGAAAGAGGTTCTAGCTAAGGCCAAAGACAGAGAGGAATGGAGAAAGACGGTCGACGAATTTTGCATAGTGCCCTAACGGTCCAACAGACTAAGGGATGGGTAAAGGTAAAAAATTAGAAAGAACAGAAAAAACAAGCAATGACCGCTGTAAATAAAGTTATTACTACAACAATCTCATCTAATTCTAAAGTCTCAATTTTTCGCTAAGTTATTGCTTTCAAAACAGAAAGAAAATTGTTGTTAAATAAACTTAATTGTGTATAAATATTCCAGATCCAAATGTGGCCCCGACGGCCAGGAATCTAAACTCAATTGTCCAGATACCAGAGGATGGTCAGTGGACGCCGTTCACAATGGACTTCCATGATGGTAATGGTGACCCCATCACATACACAGTCACTAGTACCAACCCAGCAGCACTGGCTCAGTTTAAAATTGACGGTTAGTGTCTCCCCCTAATTGTTCCTCTTCAAAAAAGAAAACTAATATATATATATATATATATATATATATATATATATTCAGAAAAAGAGAGAGAGAGAGGATAGAGAGAAAGAGAGAGAGGGGGCGGATAGAGGTGAGAGAGGGGAAAGAGATGGAAAGTGAGAGGAGAAGACAGGATGGGTTTAGACTAGACTAGAAAGACCCTAAGCTATTTGAAATTTGGGGCAATTAAATTCTCCAGATAATAGAGCGCATGTCAGGGCTGGACATTTAGAGGGTTTAGCTGACATGCAATGTTCATAAGTATACAAATTGTATACTTTATATCGAAATATTGGTAAATAATGCGATAGAAAATACTTTTTCGTTGATTAGGTGTAGCCGTGTAGGCCTACTTGAATATTTTTTTTTTTTTTCTTAGATCAGTTGACCACTTGGGTCAGCTACTTTTAATCTGAAACTTTGGAATCAAAGCTTAGGTCATTTAACTACATACTCCTACTACTGGAGGTAGGCTCACGCACAAATTAAATCAGTGGCTTATAAACATGCACAAAGAGCCATGCAGAATACACACACACACACAAACATAATACACACACACATAATACACACATAACTAACACATGGATCCACTCATTCTTAAAATGTAAGGAATAATTTGACATTGAAATTAACAATATTCGCGCTGTTTATTAACCAGTTCCAACCGTACAACCCACCGGGACCAGCCTTGGATAATTATAGACCCTAAGCAAAGTGAATGGGGTTGCCTCAAATGAAATAAAAAAAAACAAAGACAAAGAAACAACAAAAAAAAATGATTAAAAACTTGCCTGTCTATAACTAAATCGACAAATAATTGAAATTCATATATCGCAATTTATGCAGTACAGACAAGAGGTTAAACCATAGACATTAGTAAATATAGACTGGCCAATAAGAGAATTTTATGTAAAGAAAATTTGTGAATTGCAATTGCCTTGAGCCTACATTTTGTTTGTTAACAGCGCTTTATAAATAAAATTATTATTATTTTTGTGTACTTTATTTTATGTCTATAAATTTTGTTTAATCTCTAAGACTGAAGATCATGCGATTTTTAAATTTTTCATAATTCGGAAATCCGAATACAATAGATATACATGTTTTCAAGTTATATGAAGTTACTTCCTTTTTCCAGTCTATATATATTTATGTCTATGGGTTAAACTAGTATACATAAAGTCATTGTGCTCTTCTATGTTTGAGATCTGATAGAAATTTTCTACCGTAATTTTTTTAGTCCTGTGCAAGGCCTCTACCAATTGGAGGCCCGAGGCAGCTGCCTAGTGAGAACTGGCTTAGCCCCGCCCTGAACCCAATGTAAAAGCCGATACAGCCCTGCTCTCAACCAATGTCGCTCAGTTGTTTCTGGCTGGTCGTGATGACAGCCACGGGTTGTTTTAATTTCCCGATATCCCTTCATGTCAAATCTTTTTTTTTTTTTGATTTTTTTTATTCAGTACTGAAGAGATTACATTGCCATTAAAACATTTTTACAGTTTATAGAGTCTACAACCATTCACGTTAAAATTGTTCATAAACTGTCCAAACTTGACCGTCACTGGGATGTTCATCGTCTTTCGTTGTAGTTATTGGGATCCTTTCGGAAGGATCTGGCTATATTTCCTATGGAAGCCCAAAGGTTCCAAGAAATATGAAATGTTTGTTCCGTACTGCTCTTCACACTTTAGAGTTCGTATACACCCTATAAAGTCCTACATCTCATTCGAAATGCATGATCTTAGGAGTGTTGAAGGCCCAAGTCTTTGTTTTCTAGTATAAATTTAGTGGATCTACTTTACTTCGGAGAAGGTTATTAAGGCGTTGTATATAGTTCAAGATTAAATACACTGTTCATTGTAATATACCTGCCGGAGTTCATAAACCATAGAGTCATAGTTGCAGATATAGTAGCATGAGCGAAACAACAACAGTTTTTCATGTTCTTTCCAAAGAACGAAGAGCCGAAATTGTTATCGCTTTATGATTGTGTTGATGTGTGTACCAGTTGACAGATCAGGCATTCCGCTCCCCATCCTACAATACTGTTGAGTATTGAAGGTTAATGTGAAGTTGTGAACAGTTCATATTCACATACATTGTTTATTGTAGTATATTCAATACTTGAATATGTTTCACATGCTTTCGGTATTTAGTTTCTATTGTCTGAGTTTACTAGTCAGGTTATTATTCTATTTGCACAAATGAGTTATATTTTAAGTTTGTCCATCTCTGAATAATATGTTTATTAAATTCAGTTTAAAATAATTGAACTCAAAGAAAACATAGTCAATGTTGTGTTTCTTCGGTTGCCATTTAGGTACTCGCGTTTGAAAGATCGGAGTTAAGTATGCTGAGGCCCCTACACTTATTTATACGAATACTAATATAATAGTAAGATTATTAGGGAACAAAAATGTTTTTTAAAGGGTTTGCACAATATAGTAGATGAAATGAAAATTACAAGTACACTAAACGCTTACAGTTTTTATTCACGACAGCGTTACCTACTATAAAATTTTATTTCTTGTAGGTTAAATATTTAGAAAACAGAATGCGAAATAAACAAAAGTTAAACATACTGACCTATCGAATTATGCAAATTTGTCTCTATAGTGGGGGCCCTCCTACTTGAGGAGCCCCTGGGAAGTTGCCCCGCCTGCGCTGCCCCAAATCCGCCCCTGCGCGTTTGTCATGAGATTTGAGGAAACAGTTCAACCCTCTAAAAAATGTCCTGACAAAAGGATTCAATGATTTCAGAATTGTGATAGATCCAACCAGGCAACTTAATAAAATGTGAATCTTACGTAAAAGTTCACCCCTACAGAAGAATCTTTAATATTGAATATAGCTTTAAAGTAATTTAATTTTAATTTTTTATATTCGTAATTAGTTTTAACCTGTTTGTGCACATTACTTGAGACAGGATCCAACCCCAGAATTGATGTTGCATCTAAACTTAACTATGAAGATGCTTCTCATAGAGAGACTGACCTGACCATACAAGCAACTGATGGATTTTGTTCTTCACCACCTTATCAATTGAAACTCAAGGTGAAGGAATTAATTTTTTTTTCATTCATTTTAAATAAGAATTTTATTTCTGATAAAACACAGAATACCCAAGTTAATTCTTTTATTAAATGCATAGAATAAAGAAATTCGCACTGTGGATTCTTTATTAACTCTAAACTCCGCGGTGACTCGCTTGGATGTCGCGTCACAAAATCAAATGTTTCTAAATCTTGTAACTCCAGAGTTCCCATTTATTTCCAAAGTATAGCTTAATACTGTTTGTGTTTCTGTGGGTAGAAGTGAAAACTTCCATCGGCTTATTTCTAAAGTCTTTATCATCATCATCATTATTGGCCTCCTTCAGTCGTACAACGACTATGGTTCATCTCGCACACTTCCTCATGTGGCTGTGGAGCCCTATTTTGGAGAGACACTCCCGTCCACAAGTATCGCAGGTAAAGGTGGTCTTCGCTACAGTGGTAGAGGAGCTGGCCATTTTCCGCGTTGTCCGCTTTTCTTCCAGAGCTGAGGCCCATGCTCTTTCGCTGTCCGTAGCTTTCTTGGTCACTGTCTCTCTAAAGTCTTACGACATAGAGAAATGGTTGCCTATGTTGATTGTCATTGATGGTAGTATATGAAAGTTGGCTATGATGGTTGTCATTGATGGTAGTATATCATGGTCGTCATTGATGATAGTATATGAAGGTTGGCTATGACTGTTGCATTGATGGTAGTTTATGATGGTTGTCTATGATGGTTGTTATTGATAGTTGTTTATCTTGTCTTATCTTATACAATACAGACGTTACTTCAAAAAAGAAGATGATTACGTCCTACGCGTCATGCTTATTAACCAATGACTTAAATTCTGCCAAGTCACTGATTTTCCTGGCTAGCTCAGGCAACCCATTCCATGCTCTAATAGCGCTAGGATAGAAGGAGCTTTTGTACAAATTTGTCCTAGCATATAGGACGAGAAATGTGTCTTTATCTTTGTGTCTTTCAGAGTATTTTTATTAAGTTTTGTTTTTGAATTTGAAGATTATGGTTAAGTGTTTTATGTATAATTGCTACTTTACTTTTGAGTCTTCTGTCCTGAAGGCTTTCTAAATTTAGTGATTTTACCAAAGGTGTTACTCTAGTCAAATGTGAATATTGATTTGTTATGAATCTCACTGCTCTATTTTGTGTCTGTTCTAATTTCTTAATGTTTTCTTGAGTTGAGTGGTCCCCAACAGAGGATGCATATTCTATTATAGGCCTAACCAAGGTTAAATAACATTTTAGTTTTATGTTCTTATTTGATTTATAGAAATTTCTTAAAAAAAAACCCTAATGCTTTGTTTGATTTTTTAATTGTTTCATCAATATGGAGATTCCATGACAGTTTTTCATTTATTATAACACCTAGGTATTTTTCATTTTTAGTCTGTATCACTGGTTTACCATGAATAAAATAAGTGGAATTAATTTGTTTTAGTTTTTTTGTTACTTTTAATAACTGACATTTTTCTGGATGGAAAGACATGCTCCAATTTTATTCCCATTTTTGTAATTCATCTAATTCTCTTTGTAAAATTTCTGTATCTTGTGTTGTTTTTATTGTTCTGTATATTATGCAATCTTATCTTATCTTATATAATACAGACGTTACTTCAAAAAAGAAGATGATTACGTCCTACGCGTCATGCAATCGTCTGCGAATAATTTGAGATTATTTTTTGCCTGAACTAATGCCATTTGGTAAATCGTTTATGTAAATTAAAAATAGTAGTGGTCCTAAGACTGTTCCTTGAGGTACGCCTGAGTTCACTGTTATTGGTGTTGATTTAGAGCCATTTATTATTACATTTTGTTCTCTCCCTATCAGAAAATCTTTAATCCACTGATGCAATGGACCATCAATACCAAAATATTTTAATTTTTTAAGCAAACTATGGTGGTGAACTTTGTCAAAAGCTTTAGAAAAATCTAGTAAGATAGCATCTATTGCTCACTGTTGTCTAAGCCTTTTGAAAAATCATCAATAAGTCGAATTAGTTGTGTTTCACATGATCTATGTTTCCTGAAGCCATGTTGGTATGGAGTAAGGACATTATGTTTCTCTAAGTGGTTTATGATGTTGCTACATATTATGTGCTCTAGGATTTTACATGTGATGCTGGTTAGTGATACTGGTCTATAATTTCCTGGGTCACATTTTTCTCCTTTCTTAAATAGAGGGGTGACATTAGCTTCTTTCCAGTCCCTTGGTACTCTGCCCTGGTTAAGAGATGCCTGAAAAAGTATTTTGAACATAGCTGGTGCTAGCTCACTGCTTAGTTCTTTGAGAAGTCTAGCTGGAATGCCATCAGGCCCGGATGCTTTATTAGGTTTGATGTTGGCTAATAATTTTTGGATTCCCTTTTCTTGTAATTCTATATCTCCTATGTTGTCTACTTGGTTCAGATTAAGAAACGTGTCTTTGTCTCCTGGGGCTGAGAAAGCTGATGCAAAGTATTTGTTTAAGATGTTAGCTTTAGTTTCAAGAGTCTGGGACAACATATTGCTGACTAACAGCACTAAAGCTCTAGTTTACCGGACCTGTGTATTGAGCACCTTGCTATACGGAAGTGAAACGTGGTCAACATACTCATGGCAGGAAAAAAAGCTGAATGTCTTCCACCTCCGATGCCTAAGGCGGATCTTTAAAATAAGGTGGCAAGATAAGATAACCAACGAGGAAGTGTTACAAAGAGCAGGATGCCAGGACATCCGCTCTGTTATCAGCAGCAGACGCCTTGGCTGGCTTGGCCACGTTCGTAGAATGCCAGTAGGTCGACTCCCACAGGATATTCTGTATGGCGATCTAATAGAAGGCAGAAGAGCCGCTGGTCGTCCACTCTTACGTTATACAGATGTATGCAAACGGGACATGAAGCTCTTTAAGATCGACACCAGCAACTGGGAAGAGGTGGCACAAGATAGATCCACTTGGAGAGAGAGCATAAAGAAGGGGTCTTTGATTGCAGATGCCATACACAACAGAAGCAGAAAGAGGGTGAAAGTGCAACGGCGCCCGGTGACTACATATGCCCAACCTGCGATCGCAGCTGTGTATCAAGGATCGGCCCCTTTAGTCACACAAGAGCTTGCAAGGGGAAAAGATCGTCTCTAGAGACGTAAAATGCCACTATGTGTCAAGTTGTCTTCTCCTCTAAATGGTACTATGCCAGTTGTTTCCATTTTCTTAGACTTAATGTATGACCATAGGTTTTTGTTGTTATCTTTCGATATTACATTCTTTATGTATTCCCTCTGCTGCTGTCTGCTTACTTTTTGGGTCAGGTGTTTAATTTTTAGATACTTTTTATGAACTCTTTCTGCTTTAGTTTCTTTAAATTTTTTATATAGGTTTTCCTTCAGTTTACAAAGCTTCTTTAATCTATTGTTAAACCAGCATTTATTTATTTTGTTTCATGTGTATTTAGTTGGTATATGATTTTCTATAATGTTTTTAAGATTGTTTTTTATGAAATTCCAGAGGTCATCGACTGGTTGGTTAATGTCTTTTTCTGATAAGAATGTTTGTTAAAAGTTTAATGCAGTTTGGTGTAGTTGTGTTAGGTCACATTTGTTTCAGAGTATGATCTTTCTTTTAGGTTTTATATTGGCTACTACTTTTATCTGACTGTTTATTTTTATGATCTCATGGTCTGATAGTCCTGGGATAATATCATAATTTACTACTAATCCAGGTCTGTTGGTTCAGAAGAGATCTAATGTGTTGTTTAATCTAGTTGGCTTTTTAATAATTTGATCTAACCCTTGGTTGTGTAAGGTATCTATGAAAAGCTCATTTATGTCCTTAAGGTTTTGGTGTTTTTCTATTGTAAGTGTTTTCCAATTTATATCAGGTAGGTTGAAATCACCCATAATTCAGAAAACTGTATTTCTATTTGTCTCTTTAAGTGTAGTAAGCTGATTACACAGTTCTTGAATGTATTCTAAACTAGAATTTGATGGTCTGTAAATACTGCCTATTATTAGGGATGTTGAGGTGGTATTAATTTTACAAAATATGGATTCTATATTTTTTGAGTCAGATAAGGGGATTTCTTCTGCTATTAGAGTGTTTTTTACTGCTAAGAGAAATCCTCCATGATTATCAGCCCTATCTTTTCTAGTTCTTTATGATGGTTGTCTATAATGAATGCGTATGATGAGGTGTTATGTTGATGTCATTTGGATTTCAAAATAAATTCCTTTCAGACCTTACTGTCTGTAGGCCATCTGTTTCTGGTTCTGTTGGTCATCTGTTTCTGGGTATGTAGGTCATCTGTTTCTCGGTCTGTAGGTCATCTGTTTCTGGGTCTGTAGGTCATCTGTTTCTGGGTCTGTAGGTCATCTGTTTCTCAGTCTGAAGGTCATCTGTTTCTGCAGCCCACGGTTAACGAGGGGTGTCATGTGGCCATGCCAATGACAAATCACCTATACTTTTCCCCAAATAATGTCATCCTGGTTGACCCTGAGGCGACCTACATTAAAAAAAAACCAGTCTTCACCAGGATTAAAACCGAGACCCCACCCCCGTTTGGAAGTCAAGTGCATTACCACTCATCCACCGGGTCCCATTTATTTTTGAGAAACCTACAACTGATGGTTGACTTGCATAAGGCTAAGACCAAAGGTGATGATTTCTGAACTGATAAACAGATATAGAATCCTAGAATTGGTGTAGGGGAGTGTGTACAAACAGAGTTGATAAAAGTTGTCAGAGTGGATATAAGTTGTCAGAGTTGATATAAGTTGTCA
>JADKLZ010080863.1:0-20854 GCA_021533235.1 Biomphalaria straminea | reverse complement strand
AGGGGGAAGAATTTGAAAATCCATCCGCGCTTCAACTTGAGGGGGGGCCTCAAATTGAGTGTTTTTTACGTTGAAAATAAAGTATTACGCAAAATGCAGGGACCCACAAAGAAGTCAAATCCCCGGGCCCCAAAACGATGAAAAATTCCTACCTACGCCCCTGTTGGTCACGTTAAACTTTATAAATGTACATCTGGTTGTTTTGTAAAACTTTTAAAGGTCTACTGTATTAATGAAGCATATAGTGTCAAATGACGCCTCACTTTCAAGGGAAGTTGATAACCGTCTGGCCAGGGCCAGCAGTGCTTTTGGACGCCTTCAGGCGAGAGTTTGGAAGAACAAATCGCTCCGCCTACCTACAAAAATAAATGTCTACCAGGCGGTGGTTCTCTCAACCCTTCTATATGTCTCTGAGACATGGACACTATATAGAAAACAGCTAAGACTCCTTGAGCGCTTTCACCAAAGGTGCTTGCGCTCCATCATGGACATACGATGGCAAGACCGCACCACAAACAGCGATGTCCTTGCGAACGCCGCTATAGACAGTATAGAGGGACTTCTTATGATCCGACAGCTACGCTGGGCAGGGCACGTATCCCGTATGGGAGACGAACGTATGCCAAAGGCAGTCTTTTTTGGTGAGCTAAAAGGTGGTCGACGTAACAGAGGCGCCCCACGGAAACGCTTCAAAGACCAACTTAGGCGTCAACTTTGCTTGGCTGACATAGAGGAGAGCACCTGGCTGCATGCAGCGTCGGAACGAGACAGCTGGAGGTCACTCACAAAGGCCGCGGGATACACATTTGAGACCAAAAGAAAATCTGCCGCCGAGGACAAACGCAGACGACGAAAAGAAAATCTAAACCGACCACCTGCGGACAATGGTTTTGCTTGCCCTGGATGTGGCATAATATGTAGGTCACAGCTGGGACTGCACAGCCACGGGAAACACTGTATTCCTCACTAATCTTCGGACTCGAAGACAAGCCTATTATTATTATGTGAGACTGACTGTTAAATTTTAATGTTAGTCATTCAGGGTCTATTGTTACTGAATGGTATTAATTTTCTTCTTTCATATAATAATGTTTTCACAAAACTGGATGTATAATTTAACAGTTGTGTTAAGTTCATCTGTCTGGGCAGTTGTTCACAAACATGTCCCAATCTGATGGCTCCTGACTTTGTAGCAGTAAACCAGCGTCGTCAGACCGTGACGGGGTGGATTGTAATGACGATCGAGTCAAAGATCCCTTCGTGCCGTGTGGGAAAATCAACACACTGACTACATAATATAATGATAATATAATAATAATAATACCGTACCACTGTCTCATAATTAAAGAAAAAATGAGCTGGAAAACCAGCGAAAGTATGGGAACCTAGACTTGGAGATTAAGCGTTTATGGAAGTTATCTAAAATAACAATATACCCCATTGTCATATGGACCGAAGGGATAATAACAACTGACCTCACAGATACCTTCAAGGCTGTGGCATTCCTAGGAACATTCTCGTTGCCTTTCAGAGGGCGGTACTGCTGCAGACCTGCCACATCACCAGAAAATTCCTCAGTGGAAACTGATAAAGGGAATACGATGAATTTTGTTTCCCTTTAACGAAACTCTACCCTGGCTGCGCCAGAGAATGAACACTCGTTCTTTTTTTACATAATAATAATAATAATAATCATTACTGACATCGTCTTACTGACGTCTTAACTCTTAATACATAAAAAACTATGTCCTAATGATTTTTCACATATCATTGTCTTTGTCCAGCCTGAGATTACGGACTTCACAAAGGTGGTTACGGTCAAGGAGTGGACAACTGTCAATGAGGTCCTGTCAAAAATAGATTGTCACGACCCCGACGGAGACAAGACCACGTCCTCTGTCCAGTCCGTGAGTCCTAGTGGTCCTTGTAATCAGTGCTTCGAAGTTCTGAGCTCACCGCCATGTAAGTTGACTTTTACTTCAAGATTGTGCGTGCGTGTGTGTTTCAATAGGAAGCTCACTCAGATAAATACAGTGGGGTCTGTAGTCCTCCCCCACCACACTCATATTTTTTTTAGTAAAAAAAAAATTTAATGTATAGCTTACAAAAATTACAAAACAATTTTAATCGATTTTCTTTTCAGTTTTAAACTCAACATCTGTCATGACTTTTGAGCCAAAAATAAAAAAAACAACAGAAATAACAAAAGAAACGGCAATGTCTGAGATTCGGACAATTAAAAGAGGAGTGCAGTGTTTTGACATGACCACGCGAACCCATTTGTGACTACCGTATCATATTCTGCTAATTGCAGATTTGTTTTAAAATATAATCAATTACAAAACTGGATTGGTTATTTAAAATGAGTTAGTGGCATTGAAAATAAAAAAAAAATAATGTCGATTTTAATAATTAAATTCTGAGGCTTTTGAGAGCAGAGACAAATCTAAGTGCCTATTAAAAAAACTGTCACCAATGCTCATCCTGATTACTCTTAGTAAACTTCTAAATGATAATATTTCTGACAAGTTAGCCCAAGTCTGGGTTTTGATAGTTTGAGTGATTTAATCAAGGCCTAGGATTTGATAGTTTGAGTGATTGAAGTCCTGGGTTTTGATAGTTTAAGTGATTGAATCAAGTCTGGGATTTGATAGTTTGAGTGATTGAATCAAGGCCTAGGATTTGATAGTTTGAGTGATTGAATCAATGCCTAGGATTTGATAGTTTGAGTGATTGAATCATGGCCTAGGATTTGATAGTTTGAGTGATTGAATCAAGGCCTAGGATTTGATAGTTTGAGTGATTGAATCTGAGTGATGAAATCAAAGCCTAGGATTTGATGGTTTAAGTGATTGAATCAAGGCCTGGGATTTAATAGTTTGAGTGATTGAATCAAGTCCTAGGTTTTTGATAGTTTGACTGATTGAATCAAAGCCTGTGATTTCAAAATTTGAGTTATTGAATCGATGCTTTAGGGAGCTCCTGAGTCCACCCAACTCTTAGTTGTGGGAAATAAAGGCGGTTGGTCATTGTACTGCTCACATAACAACATGCTCGTTAACTGTTGTCCAAAGGAACCTTAACATCATCTGCCATATAGATCGCCAGTGCTGAAAAAGGTACTTTAAATTTTTTAAATTGTTGAGTTCAGATCCACCAGGAAGTTTGGACAAAGCTTTAAGTACTGATTTGATATGTTCTAGTGTAGACCTTTTAATAAGCTTTCACCTGAAGAACTAAGGTCAAATTATTCAAAGTCTTATTAGCAAATAAAAGTAAAGCAATCAAGTCCTACTAGGACATCTGTTCCATTCACGTCTGAATGTATTTCTTTAATTGAATTTCACGTCACAAATTTTATGTTATTACCGAGTACCAGGTATAGGAAGTAGAAACAGTTATATAAGATTCGAACCTTTCTTCACAAAGATGATGTCCTAGCCCTAACCATACAGCAGGGCGGCAGGGGATGGTAGCGTGATGATACTCAGAAGCGCATACCATAGAACCAACCGAATACTTCTAAATACTCACTACAAAATGAATCTTATTTATTGCGTCATCACATAACTGTATCTCTCCACTTCCAGTTTTGAAGCGAACTCCTCCTTTCAGATCTTGCGATCTATAGTGCAGATGATGTAAAGATCATCTGTTTTTGTCTCCCACGGTTAACGAGGGTGTCATGTGGCCAGCACGACGACCAACCGCCTTTACGTTTCACCAACCAATGTCAGGTACCCATCAGAGCTTGGGTGGACTCAGAGGCGCCCAAAGATCACGAAAATAAAAATCCCAGGATTCGAACCCGGGAACCCCGTTCGGAAGCTAAGCTCATTACCTCTCATCCAGCTTGTCCCCATTTTTTAGTAAGTTATTTATTGCGTCATCATACAACTGTTTAACCCTCCCCTCTCTCTTTTCCCGTTTTGCTAAATAAGTTATTTCTGTTTATGACCATCTTTCATCATTTAAACTCTGTTCTATTGTATTCCTCACTAATCTTCGGGCTCGAAGACAAGCCTTATTATTATTATAATTATTGTTTACAGATAAAAATATAACGCTTCTTTATACTTCCATTTTTCTTTTTTTTTTCAGACGAGGTTCTTCAATACAGAGCAGGAGTGGGCACACTTGATTTCCACGCGGCGCCCTCCTACCTTCTGACCATAGCCTGCAGTGACCTCAACAACGAAGTGGCAACAGAGGTCATAGAGGTCAGGGTCATCCCCAACTCTCCCCCACATTTTGACCCTAACAAACTGAAAGGTCAGTATTGGATCTACTTCCGATTCTTAAAGCTCACTAAAACACTAGAACAGATTAGGCCAGAGTTTCTCAAACTGTGTTCTTCGGAGCACAAATGTTCCACCAGGCCAGACAAGGTGTTACACAAACTATTTAAGTCAGTGATGCCCGAAATAAGGCCCGTGGGCCAGGACCTGTTTGCAACGTTGTTCCATCCGGCCCCACCAAAACCTATTCAAAAAGTGTAGTGTTGATCTTTTAAAAAAACAAAAAAAAAAAAAAAAGTTAAACAGCGTTTTGAAACAAATATAGCAGCATTGATGTGAATATTTACCAAAAAGAGACCAAAAAATGAATCAGTGGTATAGCTAGCTACAATGTTGCTCATGTTTTAAATAGAGAAATGAAGTTATTTTATGGTAATAAACTTAAAATGTAAATGCTAGGTCCATGGGTTTTTCAGAAAAATAGTTTTAGGTTAATATTATTTCTTGTGTATCTTTTCTATCATCTGGACCGCTACGCGAGTGTCGGAAATTTAAAAAAAAGCCTGCTGGTAAAATTAGGTAGGTCATCATTGATTTAAGCTATTTAACTAATGAGTTGACAATGGGGTTAACTCCTGAACGAATGCAGAAATAAAAAGAAGATAATTGTATGAATTCCTTGTAAGGGAAGCAAGGTTTATGACAACATCGCTATGAATTGTGAACTATCTAGATATATAATATATCTATATATTTGGAGGGTGTCACGTAGACCACAAGTTGTTTATCTTTGTTCAGCTTCTTGTTCCATTGAAATATATTTGTACATAGCTGTAATTATGTTGAGTTTTAATAAAGGTTCCTGTATTGTTTCATCAAAGCGTTTACTCTATTGAATCCTAGATCGTCATTGTTCAACACTAATTTATCATTCAAGATACAGTCCCCGGCGGCACAAGACTTCTCTCCTAACAGCTGACGACATCTTATAACACCTCAAGAACAAATCGTGACGTCATCCACATAGGAGAGCTTGTGACAGAGGGATAAGATTTGTGGATGCACTAGAAGGTCTGGCAGAGACAGAAGGAGAGCTAACTGACTTGGTGATACACATAGAAAAGGCCTCCGTATTATGTTATAAAAAGCAATGGCAAGAAAGCACCAAATGACAAGACTTTTGAATGGACATCAGAATAAAATGCGATAAACTGATACCCCTCAGTAGTCTTAATTACCTTGGAGCTGTTGTTTCAGATAAAAGAACCAAACCTAAACTACTAAACAGAATCGCACAGTCCACAGTGTCAAGCGCAGCTTGTTTGTGCGCATTGGGATTGCTATTCTTTTTTTTTTACACCATATAAGCTTCGCGAGTATCTGTTTCTAAGGTGGTGCGATTTGTTGGCATTCTTGGTTGCCTCTGTGTGAGTGGGTCGACGTTTGCTTTGGCTTTGTTGTGATGGCGTTTTGGAGTTAGTGTTTGTTTTCCCCAGTTTTGGGCTTGGGCTTTTGTGGAATCAAGCTTGAAGTGTTGAGTTGGTCCTTGACCTTGATTGTGTTGGCTATTCGACTATCACCTATGATGTTGAGTGTGGGTGTTGTTAGCCCTGTTAGACCTTGGCAGTAATGTTAAGGGAAGCGTGGTCGAGAGGCTAAGTGCGGCTTGAGCTTGGCTTGCTTGGCTACCTAGAAGGGGGCTCGAGGTTCGACACCCGACTCGAGCAGAGTTGTGTTCACTGAGCGCCCAAAGGTAGCACGGGAAACCAACTCCTAGATACCCCCTCCCCCCCACTGGTCCACAAATGAGATTGGACCAAAGCGCTCTGAGCATGCTATGAGCATGAAAGTAGCGCTATATAAAAGCAATAATAATAATAAGGTGCGCTATTGTGTAAAACATATTTACGCTATATTGTGAATGGTCGATATTATATTGATGCATATTTATGTATTCATTTATTATGCCTCATCATGCTATCATTTCATTAAATATTGTTTGATTTGAATAACAGTGTTATCCACTGATATCAATTCTTAGTTGTAGTAGTTGTTGTTGTTAGTTAACTAACTTAATAATTGTATGCTGCTAGGGGTGCCAAGGCAGACGAGCCGCGGCTATATAGTAACCCCGGCAGGAAGTTAGTAGCGGTCAGGTGAGGACCCGGCATACCCTAGACTAGTACACCTGACACACAGCAGCACTTGCAAATGTCTAAACAATCTGGGAAAACACACAAATAAACCTAACCAGTGATGGCCCACTCTTAAATGCTTGCATATACTGGACTGCAGAGCTAGAGAGAAGAATCCTAGCAATGAAATTGAGATGCTATAGTACACCCACAAAGACATCAGGACAAATAAAGTTTATGAAAAGATTAGAAACAGGATTTTAACGGCAACTAGCAACTAAGCATACCAAGAGTTGCAATGACATTGAAGCCAATACGCGGAAAATGCAAACATGGACGTCCTCATATTACTGGCGTCACATCTTCATGGAGGACCTCAGAACAATGGACACCAGGTGGGAGGAGGCTTCAGACATTGCCATTGACAGATCTTTATGGAGACAGTTTGCAACCCAATTCGCCAAAAGGCGCGGGAGGACCTAAGTCTAAGTAACGGCAACTGGGTGCCACAACGACATGATAGCCATTTTAAAAGTACAAAGTGAAACTAGCCATAACACAAATGTTTGTTAAATGTTTGTTTGTAAACTTTTTTACATGTTTCGGATAGGGACTCAGAGATGAGAATAATCTACTTCCTAGTCCGATTCTCGCCCAGGATGACGGGAAATGTTAGGCCTATGAGCCCAGAACAATGTCGTGAAATTTTTTTTAAATGTTGAAACAGGACTTGATTGTTAAGTAGTTATAAAAGGTTAGACTGTTTTTTTTAAACCCTAACCTATGTAACATATAGATCTAAATTACGTAATTAAACATCGAAAAAAAGGGCAGTCTCTTTTCATAATTATTATTTTGCAATTTTTAGATGCATAATCTAAAAATTTTAGTTATTCAATCTATTCCAATGTACATAAAAATGACTAAAATCAATAGAGGTGATTTATTTCGGTCTAGGATTTTAAATCCATTATCTTAATGGAAACTAACAGGAAATGGCTTTATTTTATGAATTTGCCTGAACATACAGTTCTGTGATAAATACGTAACAATATCTACATACATATAGGTCTGTGAGTTGATCAATCGTGGATAATAATTTGTTTCCGTTTTACAGTCTAGAAACTCTAGATATTATATATGTAGGTCTGTGGTTGTATCAAACTTGAAGAAGAGAAACTAGTATCAAATATTCAAATTTAGATTACCAGTATCGTGCCTTTTATCTTAAAGTTATATCCTTTAAAGCCTTAATGTTTTTTGTCCAAAGTCATATTTCATTTAATGTAAAATTGGGAAAGGCGGTAAGCTAACATTACAGTAACTATTCACACCTGATTTTCCCGTATACAATGCCACATGACTTGTACAGAACATGATAATTAATGATTGATGTACAGGGGCATTTTCTGCATTGATTAACCCAGTTCCTGGTACACTTTGTTGAATAGAAAAACTGTTCCAAGAAAAATTCACGTACCAACAAAAACATTGTTTTTTGGAACCTTTGAACGTAGAAACTAAAGACAGATCCTTTCGAAAGAATTCCATTGTCAAGGACTTCAATCGTGTACGTACATTTGTCTACAACTCAGGACAATAGACAACCTAATGATCGTAAGGTTTGATCAATTTCTGAACAATGTTAATTTTAATTGTTGCGAAAACATGGAGCTTACGGTTTCTTCTTTTTTTTTTTTTTGCAATGCAATCTTCTACTGAAATACCAAAAGAATATTTAAATATATTGAACTAGTCGACCGGCGGCTTAGCATACGTCGCTATTTTCAGAGCCGGAATTAGGCCACTGCAACCTATGCGACCGCAGTGGGTCCCGCACTTCCATAGGACTCTCGCTAATTTTATGTGTATAAATTATTTAATTAAACCATTCTATAAAATATAACAGATTTCCCGCCAAAGCTTACAGCCATCTTGCGAAGTTCGAGAGCAACAGTTTTGTCGATGACATTTTTCCAGAAATATGCGACTGGTAAAAATAAACAGTTACCAGATGTAGGAATTTCGACTACATTAAAAGACCTGTTGACTCCATGAAATATTTGTGAAGCGGTTGCCATGGCTAGGAAATGAAAGGCAATACGAAAAAACAAAATCAAAAACAAATCTACAGAAACATACATTCAACTATTTTAATGACACCGTATATTGACATGTGTAACATATTACACCCATAATTATAGTCAAGTGTATATTATTATTATTATTATTATAGCTTTTATATAGCGCTACTTTCATGCTTATAGCATGCTCAGAGTGCTTTGGTCCAATCTCATTCGTGGACCAGTGGGGGGGAGGGGGTACCTAGGAATTGATTTCCCGTGCTGCCTTTGGGCAGCTCAGTAAACACAACTCTGTCCGAGTCGGGTGTCGAACCTCGAGCCCCCTTCTAGGTAGCCAAGCAAGCCAAGCTCAAGCCGCACTTAGCCTCTCGACCACGCTTCCCACCATAGAATGTGTATAGAATGTATAAAAACAAAAATTACTTGTTATCCCCCCCACACTCTTTTTTACGCGAGGTAGAAATAAAAAAGACTGGTCTTTCTTGGTTACAACTGTCCGGCCAGTCTATGAGTCCGGCATTGCTTTTTTTTTTATTGACGGGTGAATTGTTCTCCCTCCTCCCTTTTCTTGCTTTTTTCCAAGGGATAACTCTATCCTCAGAAATAAGAGAGTGATCTTTCCTTTACTTCTCGACCAAACTCTTTGAGAAAAGAAGAGAATTATAGATATAGATAATGCCATATGGTTATATTTGTATTACATATTATTGTTTTGAAAAATTAAGCAATAATTTAATCTAACCCAAAAAATCTACGTATTCCGCTTACGAAAGAGATTTGTTCAACACTATATTGAAATTTACTTGTACTATTATGGAACGAATTTCGACGTAATGCAAATGGATTCAATTTAATTACTAACAATTATATTAATGTAAGAAGGAAGAATCCTAGGCATCACATTTAAAGACGGCAGGACAAACCAAGAGATTAGAGACAGGGTCACTGCAGCATCGGACTCTATGATGACCTGCTAACTACTGTGAAAAAACGCAAGCTCAAAACTATGGACATAAACAAAATCTTCGGGGCTCGCAAAGACCTTCCTCTAGGGAACAGTACCAGAAAAAAGAAGAAGAGGAAGACAGAGAAAGCGGTGGGAAAACATAAAAGAATGGACGGGCCTACCATTGAAAGAGGTTTTAAACAGGGCAAAGGATAGAGAGGAATGGAGAAAGATGGGCTACAAGTCTTGCTTGGTGCCCCAACGGTCCATCCACAGACTAAGGGTAACAGGTAACAGTTAATAATGTAAGGCTTATGTGGCTGAGCGATCAAGCGCTTGGCTTCCATACTGAAGGTCCCGGGTTCTAATCCTGGTGAAGACTGGGACTTTTAATTTTGGGATATTTGGGCGCCTCTGAGTCCACCCAGCTCTAATGGGTATCTGACATTAGTTGTTAGGTCTTTGTGCTGGCCACATGACACAAATGACGTTTACATCATCAGACCGGGAACTTTAATTTATAAATAGGTAACAGTTTTGGAGACTGTTTTCGTTACCATGGAAACAAGATTCACATTAATATTGCTTTTTATGTCTCTGGCAGTGTCCATAGGAATTCCCTCGAGTACGTCCGCAGGGTCTACCATCTACCACGTGGACAGTCACGATGACGATGGTGACGATGTTAAGTATTCTCTTAAGGTCATCCCTACTTCATCCGCTTCCAACTACCAGATTGACCCTGGTAAGTCACACTTGGTGTATAAATGTTTAATTATTTTTTAAAAGGTTACGGATGATTTACATGTTCCGGATGATTTACATTTCCCGAATGTTCTACATGTTCCGGATGATTTGCATGTTCCGGATGTTTTACATGTTCCGGATGTTCTACGTGTTTCTGATACTTAATATTTCTTAGATGTTCTACATGTTCCGGATGATTTACATGTTCCGGATGTTTTGCATGTTCCGGATGTTCTACGTGTTTCTGATACTTAATATTTCCCAGATGTTCTACATGTTCCGGATGATTTACATATTCCAGATGTTTTACATGTTCCGGATGTTCTACGTGCTTCTGATACTTAATATTTCCCAGATGTTCTACATGTTCCGGATGATTTACATGTTCCGGAAGTTTTACATGTTGCGGAGTTGAAAATAATCTACGTCCTTGTCCAAATATCCCTCAGGACGAAGGGTGACGGCAGCGGCAAGGGCGTGAGCCGATGGCCATTGAGATGACCGAAGGACAGTCCAGCGCGCATACCGCTCGACCAGGCAGCCATCCAGGTAGAGGTTCAGGCAAATGATAAACGAGATAAAAACAAATTTGTTTCTATGGCAACGTTGAAGTCTTGCTAAATACGTTTTTGACACACGAGACACTTGAGATATGAGACACACAAGACATACGAGAGACATAGTACACACAAGACACACGATAGACATGGTACACACGTGGCACACGTGAGACCCAAGACACATACGAGACACAAGACACACGAGAGACAATACATTCCAGACAGGAGTGACTCGAGACACACGATAGACATGGCACACACGTGACACACTTGAGACACATGACACATGAGAGGCACAAGACATAGCAGACACAGGAAAGACACGGGACGCACGAGACACACATTAGACACAATACATACAAGACACACGAGAACAAGGAGACATGCTAGACACAAGACACACAAGACACAAAGTTGACAAACATCTTTGTCTAGAAGTTCAAAACCTGATCACATTGGCGACCTGGCCAACTGATGAGTGTCACAGCATCGAGTTGTACGACCATCAGATAAAGTTCATAGAGCCTGCAAAGGCTTTCCTGCAAGGAACAGTTTCAGGTGAAAAATTGAGAGGCAGACGGAAGAAGCGGTAAGAAGGCAACATTAACAAATGGAGAGACATGTGTTTCTGTGTGTCTATTTGACGACACATTTAAGCTCAAAGCAACTGTTGTTCTGAAAATATTTTTATTCAAACTAGACTTCTGTTAGTAGTTGCAGCGAGTCACGTGGTTTCTCCTGTGTCATCTTTCCTTCTCTATTTTCTTACCTCTATAATGTATCCGTACGTTCAACTTCTCTTTCCTCCTCTCTGCTCTCTAAATTTTATAAATCACATTCACACTGAACTATAAAAGACATTTATATTTGTGAGTGTTTACCGTAAACCTTATGTCCTATTGCATTTTCTTTGATACGCGTGTTTTTTTGTCCCTGTCCAGTGACTGGCGAGATCAGGACCAAGGTGGACATGAGGACAGAGTGCAGGAACGATGTCACGTTCGAGGTCACCATGACCGATGGACATCACACAGTAGGGCCGCTGGTCATTGACGGGAAAATAAATAGTAGGTATAATTAGGTTTTACTGTATGAATGACAGTGCCTGTATTCCTGTGTGTGTCTGTGTGTATGGGACCTTTTGTGTTTTTCTGTGTTTGTGTGTCCACGTGTGTGTCTCTCATTTTGTGTTCATGTGTGTCCATCTATGTCTATGTGCGTCACTTTCACCCTCCTTGTGTTCATGTATGTGTTCATGTATGTGTCTCTTTCAGTTTGATTCTATCTCTCTAAGTGTAAGTGTGTCTGTGTCACTCTCTAGATATGTGTGTGTCTGTGTGTTTCAGTGTGAGTATTTATGTTCTAGAAATATGGCACGGTTTAGTTACAGCGCTTACCCTAGTGTGGGATTTTTTAAATAAGCCTTCCATTTCTTTTCTCAATAATTAATTTCTAGACAGATTAAGTATGAACCTTAACAAGGAGAAAGTAGTCTATGGCTTATCAGTGGAATTTGAGAAACGAGTTAAGGTCTCATTTTTATTATAAAAAAAAAAGAAGTCAAAATGACCTAGTTGGGTAATTTGTATGGAGAGACAGACGAAACCAATGTCTAGGAAACTGTAACAGAAAGATCTAAAGATGAGGATCCTAGCAATGGAATTTAGATGCTACAGAAAGATACACATTCAAAGACAAACCAATAAATTATGGACAGGGTTACTGCGGCCATTGGACTCCTTGATGACCTATTGATGATCTAACTATTGTAAAATGGCCATATTACAAGATCTTCGGGGCTCGCAAAGACCTTCCTTTAGGGAAAAATACCAGGAAGGGCCTGCCATTGAAAGAGGTTCTAGCTAAGGCCAAAGACAGAGAGGAATGGAGAAAGACGGTCGACGAATTTTGCATAGTGCCCTAACGGTCCAACAGACTAAGGGATGGGTAAAGGTAAAAAATTAGAAAGAACAGAAAAAACAAGCAATGACCGCTGTAAATAAAGTTATTACTACAACAATCTCATCTAATTCTAAAGTCTCAATTTTTCGCTAAGTTATTGCTTTCAAAACAGAAAGAAAATTGTTGTTAAATAAACTTAATTGTGTATAAATATTCCAGATCCAAATGTGGCCCCGACGGCCAGGAATCTAAACTCAATTGTCCAGATACCAGAGGATGGTCAGTGGACGCCGTTCACAATGGACTTCCATGATGGTAATGGTGACCCCATCACATACACAGTCACTAGTACCAACCCAGCAGCACTGGCTCAGTTTAAAATTGACGGTTAGTGTCTCCCCCTAATTGTTCCTCTTCAAAAAAGAAAACTAATATATATATATATATATATATATATATATATATATTCAGAAAAAGAGAGAGAGAGAGGATAGAGAGAAAGAGAGAGAGGGGGCGGATAGAGGTGAGAGAGGGGAAAGAGATGGAAAGTGAGAGGAGAAGACAGGATGGGTTTAGACTAGACTAGAAAGACCCTAAGCTATTTGAAATTTGGGGCAATTAAATTCTCCAGATAATAGAGCGCATGTCAGGGCTGGACATTTAGAGGGTTTAGCTGACATGCAATGTTCATAAGTATACAAATTGTATACTTTATATCGAAATATTGGTAAATAATGCGATAGAAAATACTTTTTCGTTGATTAGGTGTAGCCGTGTAGGCCTACTTGAATATTTTTTTTTTTTTCTTAGATCAGTTGACCACTTGGGTCAGCTACTTTTAATCTGAAACTTTGGAATCAAAGCTTAGGTCATTTAACTACATACTCCTACTACTGGAGGTAGGCTCACGCACAAATTAAATCAGTGGCTTATAAACATGCACAAAGAGCCATGCAGAATACACACACACACACAAACATAATACACACACACATAATACACACATAACTAACACATGGATCCACTCATTCTTAAAATGTAAGGAATAATTTGACATTGAAATTAACAATATTCGCGCTGTTTATTAACCAGTTCCAACCGTACAACCCACCGGGACCAGCCTTGGATAATTATAGACCCTAAGCAAAGTGAATGGGGTTGCCTCAAATGAAATAAAAAAAAACAAAGACAAAGAAACAACAAAAAAAAATGATTAAAAACTTGCCTGTCTATAACTAAATCGACAAATAATTGAAATTCATATATCGCAATTTATGCAGTACAGACAAGAGGTTAAACCATAGACATTAGTAAATATAGACTGGCCAATAAGAGAATTTTATGTAAAGAAAATTTGTGAATTGCAATTGCCTTGAGCCTACATTTTGTTTGTTAACAGCGCTTTATAAATAAAATTATTATTATTTTTGTGTACTTTATTTTATGTCTATAAATTTTGTTTAATCTCTAAGACTGAAGATCATGCGATTTTTAAATTTTTCATAATTCGGAAATCCGAATACAATAGATATACATGTTTTCAAGTTATATGAAGTTACTTCCTTTTTCCAGTCTATATATATTTATGTCTATGGGTTAAACTAGTATACATAAAGTCATTGTGCTCTTCTATGTTTGAGATCTGATAGAAATTTTCTACCGTAATTTTTTTAGTCCTGTGCAAGGCCTCTACCAATTGGAGGCCCGAGGCAGCTGCCTAGTGAGAACTGGCTTAGCCCCGCCCTGAACCCAATGTAAAAGCCGATACAGCCCTGCTCTCAACCAATGTCGCTCAGTTGTTTCTGGCTGGTCGTGATGACAGCCACGGGTTGTTTTAATTTCCCGATATCCCTTCATGTCAAATCTTTTTTTTTTTTGATTTTTTTTATTCAGTACTGAAGAGATTACATTGCCATTAAAACATTTTTACAGTTTATAGAGTCTACAACCATTCACGTTAAAATTGTTCATAAACTGTCCAAACTTGACCGTCACTGGGATGTTCATCGTCTTTCGTTGTAGTTATTGGGATCCTTTCGGAAGGATCTGGCTATATTTCCTATGGAAGCCCAAAGGTTCCAAGAAATATGAAATGTTTGTTCCGTACTGCTCTTCACACTTTAGAGTTCGTATACACCCTATAAAGTCCTACATCTCATTCGAAATGCATGATCTTAGGAGTGTTGAAGGCCCAAGTCTTTGTTTTCTAGTATAAATTTAGTGGATCTACTTTACTTCGGAGAAGGTTATTAAGGCGTTGTATATAGTTCAAGATTAAATACACTGTTCATTGTAATATACCTGCCGGAGTTCATAAACCATAGAGTCATAGTTGCAGATATAGTAGCATGAGCGAAACAACAACAGTTTTTCATGTTCTTTCCAAAGAACGAAGAGCCGAAATTGTTATCGCTTTATGATTGTGTTGATGTGTGTACCAGTTGACAGATCAGGCATTCCGCTCCCCATCCTACAATACTGTTGAGTATTGAAGGTTAATGTGAAGTTGTGAACAGTTCATATTCACATACATTGTTTATTGTAGTATATTCAATACTTGAATATGTTTCACATGCTTTCGGTATTTAGTTTCTATTGTCTGAGTTTACTAGTCAGGTTATTATTCTATTTGCACAAATGAGTTATATTTTAAGTTTGTCCATCTCTGAATAATATGTTTATTAAATTCAGTTTAAAATAATTGAACTCAAAGAAAACATAGTCAATGTTGTGTTTCTTCGGTTGCCATTTAGGTACTCGCGTTTGAAAGATCGGAGTTAAGTATGCTGAGGCCCCTACACTTATTTATACGAATACTAATATAATAGTAAGATTATTAGGGAACAAAAATGTTTTTTAAAGGGTTTGCACAATATAGTAGATGAAATGAAAATTACAAGTACACTAAACGCTTACAGTTTTTATTCACGACAGCGTTACCTACTATAAAATTTTATTTCTTGTAGGTTAAATATTTAGAAAACAGAATGCGAAATAAACAAAAGTTAAACATACTGACCTATCGAATTATGCAAATTTGTCTCTATAGTGGGGGCCCTCCTACTTGAGGAGCCCCTGGGAAGTTGCCCCGCCTGCGCTGCCCCAAATCCGCCCCTGCGCGTTTGTCATGAGATTTGAGGAAACAGTTCAACCCTCTAAAAAATGTCCTGACAAAAGGATTCAATGATTTCAGAATTGTGATAGATCCAACCAGGCAACTTAATAAAATGTGAATCTTACGTAAAAGTTCACCCCTACAGAAGAATCTTTAATATTGAATATAGCTTTAAAGTAATTTAATTTTAATTTTTTATATTCGTAATTAGTTTTAACCTGTTTGTGCACATTACTTGAGACAGGATCCAACCCCAGAATTGATGTTGCATCTAAACTTAACTATGAAGATGCTTCTCATAGAGAGACTGACCTGACCATACAAGCAACTGATGGATTTTGTTCTTCACCACCTTATCAATTGAAACTCAAGGTGAAGGAATTAATTTTTTTTTCATTCATTTTAAATAAGAATTTTATTTCTGATAAAACACAGAATACCCAAGTTAATTCTTTTATTAAATGCATAGAATAAAGAAATTCGCACTGTGGATTCTTTATTAACTCTAAACTCCGCGGTGACTCGCTTGGATGTCGCGTCACAAAATCAAATGTTTCTAAATCTTGTAACTCCAGAGTTCCCATTTATTTCCAAAGTATAGCTTAATACTGTTTGTGTTTCTGTGGGTAGAAGTGAAAACTTCCATCGGCTTATTTCTAAAGTCTTTATCATCATCATCATTATTGGCCTCCTTCAGTCGTACAACGACTATGGTTCATCTCGCACACTTCCTCATGTGGCTGTGGAGCCCTATTTTGGAGAGACACTCCCGTCCACAAGTATCGCAGGTAAAGGTGGTCTTCGCTACAGTGGTAGAGGAGCTGGCCATTTTCCGCGTTGTCCGCTTTTCTTCCAGAGCTGAGGCCCATGCTCTTTCGCTGTCCGTAGCTTTCTTGGTCACTGTCTCTCTAAAGTCTTACGACATAGAGAAATGGTTGCCTATGTTGATTGTCATTGATGGTAGTATATGAAAGTTGGCTATGATGGTTGTCATTGATGGTAGTATATCATGGTCGTCATTGATGATAGTATATGAAGGTTGGCTATGACTGTTGCATTGATGGTAGTTTATGATGGTTGTCTATGATGGTTGTTATTGATAGTTGTTTATCTTGTCTTATCTTATACAATACAGACGTTACTTCAAAAAAGAAGATGATTACGTCCTACGCGTCATGCTTATTAACCAATGACTTAAATTCTGCCAAGTCACTGATTTTCCTGGCTAGCTCAGGCAACCCATTCCATGCTCTAATAGCGCTAGGATAGAAGGAGCTTTTGTACAAATTTGTCCTAGCATATAGGACGAGAAATGTGTCTTTATCTTTGTGTCTTTCAGAGTATTTTTATTAAGTTTTGTTTTTGAATTTGAAGATTATGGTTAAGTGTTTTATGTATAATTGCTACTTTACTTTTGAGTCTTCTGTCCTGAAGGCTTTCTAAATTTAGTGATTTTACCAAAGGTGTTACTCTAGTCAAATGTGAATATTGATTTGTTATGAATCTCACTGCTCTATTTTGTGTCTGTTCTAATTTCTTAATGTTTTCTTGAGTTGAGTGGTCCCCAACAGAGGATGCATATTCTATTATAGGCCTAACCAAGGTTAAATAACATTTTAGTTTTATGTTCTTATTTGATTTATAGAAATTTCTTAAAAAAAAACCCTAATGCTTTGTTTGATTTTTTAATTGTTTCATCAATATGGAGATTCCATGACAGTTTTTCATTTATTATAACACCTAGGTATTTTTCATTTTTAGTCTGTATCACTGGTTTACCATGAATAAAATAAGTGGAATTAATTTGTTTTAGTTTTTTTGTTACTTTTAATAACTGACATTTTTCTGGATGGAAAGACATGCTCCAATTTTATTCCCATTTTTGTAATTCATCTAATTCTCTTTGTAAAATTTCTGTATCTTGTGTTGTTTTTATTGTTCTGTATATTATGCAATCTTATCTTATCTTATATAATACAGACGTTACTTCAAAAAAGAAGATGATTACGTCCTACGCGTCATGCAATCGTCTGCGAATAATTTGAGATTATTTTTTGCCTGAACTAATGCCATTTGGTAAATCGTTTATGTAAATTAAAAATAGTAGTGGTCCTAAGACTGTTCCTTGAGGTACGCCTGAGTTCACTGTTATTGGTGTTGATTTAGAGCCATTTATTATTACATTTTGTTCTCTCCCTATCAGAAAATCTTTAATCCACTGATGCAATGGACCATCAATACCAAAATATTTTAATTTTTTAAGCAAACTATGGTGGTGAACTTTGTCAAAAGCTTTAGAAAAATCTAGTAAGATAGCATCTATTGCTCACTGTTGTCTAAGCCTTTTGAAAAATCATCAATAAGTCGAATTAGTTGTGTTTCACATGATCTATGTTTCCTGAAGCCATGTTGGTATGGAGTAAGGACATTATGTTTCTCTAAGTGGTTTATGATGTTGCTACATATTATGTGCTCTAGGATTTTACATGTGATGCTGGTTAGTGATACTGGTCTATAATTTCCTGGGTCACATTTTTCTCCTTTCTTAAATAGAGGGGTGACATTAGCTTCTTTCCAGTCCCTTGGTACTCTGCCCTGGTTAAGAGATGCCTGAAAAAGTATTTTGAACATAGCTGGTGCTAGCTCACTGCTTAGTTCTTTGAGAAGTCTAGCTGGAATGCCATCAGGCCCGGATGCTTTATTAGGTTTGATGTTGGCTAATAATTTTTGGATTCCCTTTTCTTGTAATTCTATATCTCCTATGTTGTCTACTTGGTTCAGATTAAGAAACGTGTCTTTGTCTCCTGGGGCTGAGAAAGCTGATGCAAAGTATTTGTTTAAGATGTTAGCTTTAGTTTCAAGAGTCTGGGACAACATATTGCTGACTAACAGCACTAAAGCTCTAGTTTACCGGACCTGTGTATTGAGCACCTTGCTATACGGAAGTGAAACGTGGTCAACATACTCATGGCAGGAAAAAAAGCTGAATGTCTTCCACCTCCGATGCCTAAGGCGGATCTTTAAAATAAGGTGGCAAGATAAGATAACCAACGAGGAAGTGTTACAAAGAGCAGGATGCCAGGACATCCGCTCTGTTATCAGCAGCAGACGCCTTGGCTGGCTTGGCCACGTTCGTAGAATGCCAGTAGGTCGACTCCCACAGGATATTCTGTATGGCGATCTAATAGAAGGCAGAAGAGCCGCTGGTCGTCCACTCTTACGTTATACAGATGTATGCAAACGGGACATGAAGCTCTTTAAGATCGACACCAGCAACTGGGAAGAGGTGGCACAAGATAGATCCACTTGGAGAGAGAGCATAAAGAAGGGGTCTTTGATTGCAGATGCCATACACAACAGAAGCAGAAAGAGGGTGAAAGTGCAACGGCGCCCGGTGACTACATATGCCCAACCTGCGATCGCAGCTGTGTATCAAGGATCGGCCCCTTTAGTCACACAAGAGCTTGCAAGGGGAAAAGATCGTCTCTAGAGACGTAAAATGCCACTATGTGTCAAGTTGTCTTCTCCTCTAAATGGTACTATGCCAGTTGTTTCCATTTTCTTAGACTTAATGTATGACCATAGGTTTTTGTTGTTATCTTTCGATATTACATTCTTTATGTATTCCCTCTGCTGCTGTCTGCTTACTTTTTGGGTCAGGTGTTTAATTTTTAGATACTTTTTATGAACTCTTTCTGCTTTAGTTTCTTTAAATTTTTTATATAGGTTTTCCTTCAGTTTACAAAGCTTCTTTAATCTATTGTTAAACCAGCATTTATTTATTTTGTTTCATGTGTATTTAGTTGGTATATGATTTTCTATAATGTTTTTAAGATTGTTTTTTATGAAATTCCAGAGGTCATCGACTGGTTGGTTAATGTCTTTTTCTGATAAGAATGTTTGTTAAAAGTTTAATGCAGTTTGGTGTAGTTGTGTTAGGTCACATTTGTTTCAGAGTATGATCTTTCTTTTAGGTTTTATATTGGCTACTACTTTTATCTGACTGTTTATTTTTATGATCTCATGGTCTGATAGTCCTGGGATAATATCATAATTTACTACTAATCCAGGTCTGTTGGTTCAGAAGAGATCTAATGTGTTGTTTAATCTAGTTGGCTTTTTAATAATTTGATCTAACCCTTGGTTGTGTAAGGTATCTATGAAAAGCTCATTTATGTCCTTAAGGTTTTGGTGTTTTTCTATTGTAAGTGTTTTCCAATTTATATCAGGTAGGTTGAAATCACCCATAATTCAGAAAACTGTATTTCTATTTGTCTCTTTAAGTGTAGTAAGCTGATTACACAGTTCTTGAATGTATTCTAAACTAGAATTTGATGGTCTGTAAATACTGCCTATTATTAGGGATGTTGAGGTGGTATTAATTTTACAAAATATGGATTCTATATTTTTTGAGTCAGATAAGGGGATTTCTTCTGCTATTAGAGTGTTTTTTACTGCTAAGAGAAATCCTCCATGATTATCAGCCCTATCTTTTCTAGTTCTTTATGATGGTTGTCTATAATGAATGCGTATGATGAGGTGTTATGTTGATGTCATTTGGATTTCAAAATAAATTCCTTTCAGACCTTACTGTCTGTAGGCCATCTGTTTCTGGTTCTGTTGGTCATCTGTTTCTGGGTATGTAGGTCATCTGTTTCTCGGTCTGTAGGTCATCTGTTTCTGGGTCTGTAGGTCATCTGTTTCTGGGTCTGTAGGTCATCTGTTTCTCAGTCTGAAGGTCATCTGTTTCTGCAGCCCACGGTTAACGAGGGGTGTCATGTGGCCATGCCAATGACAAATCACCTATACTTTTCCCCAAATAATGTCATCCTGGTTGACCCTGAGGCGACCTACATTAAAAAAAAACCAGTCTTCACCAGGATTAAAACCGAGACCCCACCCCCGTTTGGAAGTCAAGTGCATTACCACTCATCCACCGGGTCCCATTTATTTTTGAGAAACCTACAACTGATGGTTGACTTGCATAAGGCTAAGACCAAAGGTGATGATTTCTGAACTGATAAACAGATATAGAATCCTAGAATTGGTGTAGGGGAGTGTGTACAAACAGAGTTGATAAAAGTTGTCAGAGTGGATATAAGTTGTCAGAGTTGATATAAGTTGTCA
>JADKLZ010080851.1:0-13303 GCA_021533235.1 Biomphalaria straminea | reverse complement strand
TACAATCATAGGATGTCTAATTAATACTTTTACAATCATAGAATGTCTATTTAATACTTATACATTAATATAGCCTGCACTTCTACTAAAGCCTGTAAGAAACACAATAAGTACACAAAATCAAACCTTTAATAAAAAAGACGATAATAAAAACGAGTAGGCCTACAGATTCTCTCCTCCCCTTTTATAGAGCATATAAAGGCTTACATGTATAAAAAACTATTTCTAATTTATCACAATAAAACTAGTCTAATAGCATACGGGCGTTAATCGAAATATTGGCCACACCCCCTTAAGATGGCATTTTTTTTTGTCTTCTTTTCTTCCCGCTGAATATAGACTTGTAAGCCGGGCTGAGAAACAGCTAGTCCGTTTTATAACATTCTATTTGGCCTAGATCTAGATCTAGATCCAGTTTTTTTTCCCACCGGGCGACACAATTAAAATAGGACCAGGGAATACTAAACCATCTGTTAACCTACATAACTATGGCGGTCATTATTTTTAGACGTTGTGTTAATGGCATAGGCAAAAATACGATTGAAGACTGGCAGTAGAGTACTCTATTAGATCTACATTGTAAGCTTTTTAGTTTTGGATTAAATCATAATCACGTGTTTAACTCTTCGTTAGTGTTAGCACTTGACTTAGCCTTAGCCATGGACGTATTCTAACGTTGAATGGATTAAAGTTTTGCAAGGTAAGGGAAGTAATTTTTGAAGGAACCTCTGTTATTTACTAAGATTAGATAAGATCTAGTTCTGAACAGCTGATTTAAATCCATAAAATAGTTTTTACATACTGTTATTTAAACCAGTGGTTTGTAACGCATGATTGACTCCGTTAAATATCTAGGCAATTTTCAAAGCATAACAAAGGACACAAATATTAAATTATAATTAAATTCCATAATAAAAATCTTAAGCAACTACCATTCTCAACCCGTGGATCTCCACCCCCGACGATTTGCCAGGGTTCGCTTAAGACCATCGAAAATATGGATTGTTATTGTCTATTCTTCTATTGCTGTGTACGTGGATGGGGGTCGCGGCAGGATGGGAGATTGTAAAAAGAGGCTGCTGAGTATAAGAGGTTGAGAACCGCTGAATTTATCACATTTATAATTATTACAAGAGTTGATACTTACTCTCCTGAATCTCTAGGCCTACATGTACGTAGGCCTACTGCATTTGAGAGGGATTCAATCAGATTTTAATTCATTACACCTCTGCTTTTGATGACCCGTATTCTAAGACATTTGGGACTAGAGGCGAGGCCGAAGGCCGAGAAACCCACAGAGACCCTCCCATTTTCCTTCCTTGTAGACTACCAAATCGGCCTTGGGGGGTCCAACATACTGAAACATCCCCTTAAAGAACGGTGTCCGACAGAATTTCTTTTTTGTAAGCTTCTTTCTATGACTTTCCAAACGCTCTAAGTTCATCCGTGGGCTTATGATTAACACATCTACATCTTGGGGAGAGGAAGGCTAAGGGCTAACAATAGCAAAATACTTCTTTCAGACCTTGCGACCTATAGGGCAAATGACGTAAAGTCATCTGTTTCTTTGGCCTACTGTTAACGAGAGTGTCATGTGGCCAACACAGCTACCAACAGCTTTTACATTTTTTTCCAGGTACTCATTAGAGTTGGGTGAAGTAAAAGAGATTAAAAATTCCAAGTCATCAACGAGATTTAAAACCTAGATCTTTCGGTTCCGATGCCAATCGCTTTACCATTCAGCTACCACTTCCATAATGGGCTGACCATAGACATAAATAAATATAGACTGGAAAAAGGAAGTAACTTTATGTAACTTGAAAAAATGTATATCCATTGTATTCGGATTTCCGAAATCTGACAAGTTGCACAATCTTCAGTCTTAGAGATTAAACAAAACTACACTGCCTCCTCATTTACGCAGCATGGTGTGAAAGGAAAATGGTGTATCCAAATCCGCACTATTTTCATTCACAAAATAACATAGATAGCATAAATAAATATAGACGGGAAAAAGGAAGTAATGGATTCAGTCCTTAACTTTGAATTAGTGAAATTAGGGATTTTTTCAGCAGAATGTCCAAATAAGCTAAAATTAAAAAAGAGTTTCAGAACAAAAAATGAACATTATGATTAATTGACATTACAGTCACGCTAAGAGATAAAAAAAAAACACACTAGTGAAAATATTGTAATACTTATATAGGTTATGGCTGAAATAGATATGAATACTTAACTTTTATACTGCTCATGCTGTATAGTAAAGTACACTAATTTGCAAATCACAAATTTTCCCTTCATAAAACTCTCTTATTGGCCAGTCTATATTTATGTATGTCTATGGGCTGACACAGGGGATGGATAGACTAAATGAGAAATCGTCTGCTGTTCGTACATGTGGCTTTTGGCGAGCACGAATGTTCAACTACCGGCACTTATAAAATATGTCAACACTTTGTGGTCCTAAACGTAAAGCGGTTTGATTAGAGAAACTTGCCCTACTTTAAAATCATTGAAATGTGCAGCTAAATATCAACCTGGTTCTATCTAAAAGATAATTATAATAATATATGTTGTTATATATGCTCCAATCAGAACTATTCTATCTAATGCAAGTTCATACAGCTGCTCAGCTTTCCAGACGCTCTTCAAAATAACTAAGTAACGCTTATCAAACATTTAAAGCGTTTATTTACAGGGGAAAATGGTCGTCAAGTCTTGTCTATCAGCGTCTATATTCTATTTCCTTCTTAGCGTCCCAGGATATGTAAAACGTATAAGGTAAAAAAAAAATTCCTAAAATCTATAAGGTTTAAAAAAAAAACAACAAACAAAACAACATATAAGCTAAAAAAAAAAATAAAACCCATCCTAAAAAATTAAGGTCATTAAAAAAATTCTAAATTCCTAAAAAAAAACAAAACATCTTAAAACCGTCAAGTTAAAAAAAAAATCTTTCTACGTCGCTAATAGTGCTTGTTTGTATCAGTTTTATTTTAAAAAGGATAAGATAACATGCGTCTCTATTATAGACCTATAGTGGTACACATACCCAGAGGCGAAGTGAAGGGGGGGGGGGCGACACACGCAGCACATATTTCTAGGTGATGTTCATGAAAAATGTGTAAGTGTGTGTGTGTGTTTGGGGGGGGCGCCAAAAAAGTACCTCGCCCCAGGCGCACGTTGTGATCACTACGCTTCTGCACACAACTTTTCCTAATTCTACACAGAGAACACCACACACAGACAGTGGCGTAGCTGAAGAGGGGGAGAAGTTTAAAATCCCCCCACCCGTGCACCCACTTGAGAGGGGCCCGCAAATGAATGTTTTTAACATTAAAAATTAAATATAACGCAAAATGCAGGGGCCCCCAAGGAGGTCAAGCCCACCGGGCCTTCAAACGATGGAAAATTCCTAGCTACGCCCCTGCACACAGGCAGGGGCGTAGCTGAGAAGGGGGGGGAGAATTTTAAAATCCCCCCGGTCCCCCACTTGAGAGGGGCCTCCAAATGAGTGTTTTAACATTAAATATTACGCAAAATTCAGGGGCCCCCAAAGAAATCAAGCCCCCGGGCTCCCAAAGGATGGAAAATTCCTAGCTACGCCCCTGCACACAGAGCTTAACAGCAACACACACACACACACTGTACCACTTCACTATAGATCTACATGTCTCCATACTTGTCTCCATACTTGTCTCCATACTTGTCTCCATACTTGTCTACATTCTGAAAGTAAAACTTCCCGTCAACTGCACGTGGTTTGCCATAGTACCCACGTGACCTGTTTACTTTCACACACATCGACACATACTAAGTGCTCTCTAATCAAGAGTAGGCCTACTCCACACAACGACCCGCTGGCTACAAATGGCCTATTGCGTGCCACCCATTCTGGGAAAAAAAATCCATGCCGACTCGTAATTTAAAAAAAACAAAGAGTCCGTCACTCTCGCGAACATCCTTAAAAGCAGTGGATATAAACACAATAGCTTATAAGCTTATATAGTGACCGCTAATAAAAATAAGGAGTGCATATATGTTATAAAGGACACATGATAATTGTAATTTAGGACCACGTTATGATCTACACTCTTCAGTCCACATCAAGACAACACATAAGGTCGCAAACGAGAGAGATATTTCCCCTATTTCTTATTATGGTCATTTTTGGATGCACGCTAAGTATTAATGTAATCTGGATGCATACTAAGTATTTATGTAATCTAGATCTAGTTGTTTTTTACATTCAAAGCTATGTAAGAGAATGTAACAGAAGTGTTCACACAAGTGATTTGAATAAATAATAATAATAATAATAATAATAATAGGCTTGTCTTCGAATACGAAGATTAGTAAGGAATACAGTGTTTCCCGTGGCTGTGCAGCCCCAGCTGTGACCTACATATTTTGCCACATCCAGGGCAAGCAAAACCATTGTCCGCAGGTGGTCGGTTTAGATTTTCTTTTCGTCGTCTGCGTTTGTCCTCGGCGGCAGATTTTCTTTTGGTCTCAAATGTGTATCCCGCGGCCTTCGTGAGTGAATAAATAGAATAATGAGAAAAGCCTAAGGATATATTTTTGTTCAGAATTGTTACTTTTCACTATGAAAGTAAACATTTAAAGTAAAACGTAAACTAAACTATTAGCAAAGAAAATTTGATTGTTGATCTTTCGACTCTTATTTTGCTCCCAATTGCTTTGACATTTGGCTACCGCGACTTAGAAACAAAATATTACTTCTGCCCTGCACACGCACCGTTCAACACGACCACAGCCAAACATCCTCCTCATCATCCGATTCCCATATGACCGAGGGCTCGAGGACTCGAGAAGCTCAATCTCTTCCAAAAGCCCAGGGCAGAGTACATGACGCTTCCCAGACCAATAAAATATAGGTATATATTATTATTATTATTATTATAGTTAGTCCATCGTGTTTCGATGAGGACCACTTTGTCATCCAGCGGGCTGAGGGCTGGGGTTTTATGCCTCCTTATGTGGCTGGTGAGACCTACATGAGCCCGGAATGTTCGGCCGCGCACTGGCGCTAGTGTTGTTTGCCTTGCTTTTCTTCTCTGGCGTTTTTCTTCTGCCATTAGGCTTGTCTGGAACAACTAAAATGTTTTTGGAGACATGCTTTGCTCTTCCTATCCGCAGAGGGGATGCCGTGAGTGGAATGTTGATTTAAACAAGCAAAAGAACCTTATGTTCAATGTCCATTTCTGCACAGTACTAAATTAGTCATTGCGGGTTTATGTAGCCTCCATTAAGGTGAGTTCCGATCAGGGCGCCACATGTGCTCCCAAGCATTTTGTGGTGTATTACAACACGTAAACCACTTATTCAATTTCTTTTGTCAATCAATAAAACAAGAACATAAATTTAATAACAAGAATGACCAAAAAAAAAAAACTTAAATAAGATACATAACAAAAAAAACTTTTTTTTTTTATGTGCTAGAGCATAATGTAACTAATCTGGATCAGTCATGTCATTGCATGTAAGTTCTTCCTAGGCATAATAAATCTGTGCGATTATAAATATTTTTACCAATTATTTTTGTCTAGCTTTTAGTTTTCTCAATGCGCTATGATCCTATCACTTGTCTGGATTAGTCTGGAAAGGGGGAGGGAAGAAGGGGGTCTCTTTGAGAACGTTTTCATGATCGTTTTTTTTAAATGCATAAAAAAAAAGTTTACTCAGGGGCTCGAGTCCTCAATGGGACTAATTCATCTTATACCATAACATCAGTCAAGTACGATTTCTTTCCCTTGATCAAGCTATCAAACAAAATAATTAATTACTAATAGTTAATTAATCCCAGATTGGGTGTGAGAGAAATAACGTGTACAAACCTCTGACCAGACAGACAGAGTGAGACGATATAAGCTTTGTAAAAATAAAAACTTGAATATTAATAATAACTATAGGCTACCTATAACTATTAGCTATAGCTTTTAGGGTGTACATGACAAAATATACCCAGGAATATAAAGCCCCACTGTATGATTTTTTTTTCTAAGGCTAAATGCAAACATCAAATGCAAATAACATTCAACCGAAGTTCTTTGGTCTGAATGATTGTCTGTTGTGTCTTTACGTTGTCTTAATCAAGGACCTCAGGTTTAAAGGCTCATCACCTGACGTCATAAAAACACACAGGCAAAAGTGGCTTTACGCGAGATGAAAGAAACACACACACACACAAACACATAAACAAACAGGCGGTGACACTGGATTAACACATGCTAGTTTCTTTGTGTGTGCGCGCGTGTGTGTGTGTGAGTGTGTATGTGTTTTTCTCGGCATCAAAAAGTTGTTTTTCTCTCTTATACACCACTACCAAGATCATCTCTACTGTGTAATCAAGCTAAGTAAAGTTTCCCTTTCAGACCTTGCGATCTATAGGGCAGATGATTTGAAAGTATTTGTTTCTGTGGCCTACGGTTAACGATGGTGTCTTGTAACCAGCACAACGACCAACCGCCTTTTCTTTTCCCCAACTAATGTCAGGTACCCATTAGAGCTGGGTGGACTCAGAGGCGCCAAAAGATCCCGAAATTAAAAAAATCCCAGTCTTCACATGTTTCGAACCAGGGACCCTCGGTCTGGAAGCCAAGTGCTTTACCTCTCAGCCACCGCGCCTCACACTGTGTAACAAGGGAGAGTAACATTGTCCCACAATTCTGTTGGGATAAATGTATCTTGGTTTTGTTGAACAGTGTTTCCCAAACTGTGTTTCGCAGAACCCTAAGTGTTATGAGGCCTGAGTAGGTGTTCCACGAACTACTGGAATTATTAACTAGTAGGCCACCGCGTGAACTAATCTCACTACAATAAAATAAGAAAAGCGTTCCGCTAAATACTGAAAATGTGCTAAGTGTTCCGTTCGAAAACAAAATTTGGGAAACAGTGTAGACTAAATTTAGATGTAGTAATAAAGGAGACAATTATTGATCTGAGCAGTCACACCTACCTTCTGTACTCATATGTTCAATCTATTTCTTTCAACTTTGTGTGACCCATAAACAGTGGCGTCGCTAGTGATGATGTCATTTGGAGTGATTAGATAACTATTACCCCCCAACCCATTCCCAAATCACCCCATTCCCAAAAAATCACCCGATTTCCAAAAAAATACCCCATTCCCAAATAACCCAATTTTGAAATAACCATATTCCCAAATCACCAGATTCCCAAATCTACTCCCCTCCCACTTTACAAATCCACTCCCATTCCCATGGTAATACAGGAAGAAACGTTTAGTAAAAAACAACTATTGTTAGTTTATTTTCTACTTAAGATATTATTTTATAATATAAAAAGAAATTACCAAATTTAAATTGTATGTATATAGCAGCCAGTGAAATGTGTGTCGATACTTTCGTTTAGCAAGAAGATCTTGTTGCTTTTGACACTTTGGAGTCACATCCTGATGCGGTCCGCACCCCTCTCCCATCCATAGCCACGCCACTGCTTAAAGTGTATTGATTGTACCTTGTGGCCTTCTCCGGTAGTATATGAGTTCACGAATGTGTTTAGGCTACACCTGGAGCTGAAATCTTTACATAACTACAAAATTGTGAAAGCTGATCCAACAAACGCATCCCGCCTCCGCAGTGAAACGAAATTAAACATCACAAGTGATTCAACTTTTGGAATCCCCTTTCAAACAGTTTCTCGGAGAAAGATCTGAAATGACAGGTACCTTGTGACTTCGATTTCATGTTGACATTTGATTTCCGCTGTTTTAATGAAGAAGTTGAACGAAAGCAAGTAGATTTGTCTTGTTCATTGTTTGTCTACCTTTGGCTGCGCCTTCCTTGGTTTTTGGGACATTTGAAAAAAGCCATTGGTCTTTAAGATTTTGTTCGATCTAATATTGGTTTAATCATTAGCCATATTTACTTTCTCTCTCTCTCTCTCTTTCCTTACTAGATATTGGCAGGGCCGACCTTGGATTATTTGAGGCCCTAAGCGAAGTGAATTTCATGGCCCCGAATGAAATAAAAAATAAATAAATGAAAAAAAAATAAAACTACGCAATTTATTAAAAACTTGCCTTTCTATATATAAATCGACAAAAAACTGAAACTTGTATTTCGCAATATCCATAGCAGCAACAGAGTAAACATAGTGTCATAGTGCTCTACCATGTTTGAGATCTGATTTAAGTTTCGCTATTTTAAAAATCTGAAAACTATTGAAGGCCCTAGACGGCTGCTTAGTTTGCTTATGCCACAGGTGACAGTTTCATAATTTCAAAGTGAAAAATGAATTCTTGAATAGTTAGTGCTAAGCTGCTTTCTATTGAAATGTTTGACAAATTTGGATCAGATCTATACTTTTAAAACACTTATGTTGTCTATTCTATAATAGTAGTAGTTTACATTTTTATTACATATTTCAAAATTTATTCCATTGGTTTTTGAATTGATCTACGACCCCAATTTTACCAGTTTAGTTGCTAACTCTGAACTTAAAAATATACAGCCAGTACGCGTAAGAGCTGTCACCCTTGAACAAATTCCAGAAAATGATAATTTACGAAACTCATGAGTTATTGAACTTTTCACAATAACGATAAGCCTAGAAAACACAAAAAAGATTATAGCAAGATAAAAAGATTGTAAATTACCCATTTCTCAACACTTTTTTTTTAAACATTAGAACTATTTGAAATAAAAAACAAATAAAATAATATAATTGTAGTTGACATGTTTAACGTTTGTTTGGTATCTTTAAAAAATAGCTTTTAAAACATTTAAAAGAAGTTGAAATACCATATCTTTGCATTTATGCATTGAAACATTAGGGTTAATGTTAGTCTGGATCAGATATCACTAAAAGATATAAGCCATAACTACTTTTGTAAACCTGTGTCATAATTTATATGTACGTGTCTACACATGTCCTCGGGCAGACGCCAAAAATGTAATCAACATATATACCGGGAAGACAACAAAAATATCAGAATCGATATTCATGTCTTCGGGCAGACGCCAAAAATGTAATCAACATATATATCGGTAAGACAACAAAAATATCAGAATCGATATTCATGTCTTCGGGCAGACGACGAAAATGTAATCAACATATATATCGTGAAGACAACAAAAATATCATAATCGATATTCATGTCTTCGGGCAGACGACAAAAATGTAATCAACATATATATCGGGAAGACAAAAAAAATATCCTAATCGATATGCATGTCTTCGGGCAGACGAAAAAGTCTCCTGATTCATTTATGACATTGTGCTTAAGGTGCTAAACCACGGCTTATACTATCCGGTCTTTCGAAACTTGTATCACTGTGCAATATGTGGTTCCTATAGGTAATTACGGCCCTGGTTGGACACTACGGCTTTACACTATTAAGTATATGAACCTCAAAGTCTTAAAAAGGAATTGTAACAGTATGGATACAGGTCTTGTATACTGACCTTTCTGACATGAGGGGGGACCAATAACAAAGGCAGTACTAAGTAGTAGTTCATAGCATAGTTTATTAGGGCGTTTGAGTGTTAGCATTTGAATGAGTTATGTGTTAGGAGACATGTAGAATTGCGATCTATATAAAGGTTTATAGTTCATTAATAAAGTTAGTTGCTTCTAGTGGCTAAACATTGAGTTGACTTATCTATATAAAGGCTTATAGTTCATTAATACAGTTAGTTGCTTCTAGTGGCTTAACATTGAGTGGACTTATCTATATAAAGGCTTGTTGTTCATTAATACAGTTAGTTGCTTCTAGTGGCTTAACATTGAGTTGACTTATCTATATAAAGGCTTGTTGTTCATTAATAAAGTTAGTTGCTTCTAGTGGTTTAACAGTGAGTTGACTTTCATTTCACAGTGTGGTGAGCTTGTGAAAAAAAAAAAGAAACAATGTGGAGATGACAAGTACAGGAACACTGGTAGTTAAGTTCCCCTTTCAGACCTTGTGGTCTATAGGGCAGATGATGTAAAGGTTTGACCTACGGTTAACGAGGGTGTTATGTGGCCAGCACAAGGACCAACAGCCTTTATTTTCCCCCAACTAATGTCAAGTACTCATTAGAGCTGGGTGTATTCCGAGGCGCTCGAAATTAAAAATCACAGTCTTCACCAGGATTTGAACCCTGGACCTCGGTTCGGAAGTTAAGACCGCTCAGTCACAGCGCCCACCCTTCCCATAGGAACCTGAGAAAAAATTGTCAGTAATGATCCTTTCATGGCGCTGCTTGCCCTCTTGTTTTCTCTCGTGGACATCGGTACGTAATAACCACTCAGGTGTTAATGTTACCTGGTCTCACATAAATTTCCTTCATTACAAAGTGACGGGAATGGAAAAGGGGGTGGGGGGGACATATGTCCAAGTTAATATTTATATGAAATTATTGATGGGAGGTGTGAAATCAATCCAGTGATCGAATCTGGACCATGTGGTAAAAAAAAAAAACGAGACATCTATGAATCGATTCACTGCAAGATGTCGAGTGACATAAAGTTATAAACTTTTCTATATTTTTTTCCCATACGCTTGTGAAAAAGAAAAGGTTGGTTGACAGTGGGGTGGGCGGGGTAGAGCCTATTTTTCGCAAATAAAGAGAACACACACACTCTCTCTCTCTCTCTCTCTCTTTTTCTTCTTTGGTCTCTTTCTTTTCTCTCTTTCTAGTCCTATGTAGAGAGTGCAAATGTGTATATGAATGAAGAGAAAGAGAGAGAGAGAGAGAAAGAGAGAAAGAGAGAGAGAAAGAGCAAGAAAGAGAGAGAGAGAGAGAAAAGAAAAAAGAGAAAGAGGGAGAAAAGAAGAGAGAGAATCAGGGGCGGACTGGGAATCAAAATCGGCCCGGGCATTACCGTATTAACCGGCCCACAAATACCATGTCATATGTTGTATCAGTGCTTTTTTTTTGTAAAACAAAAATATGTACTCAGTGATGGATTACCTAACTTTTGATTAGTAATAAATTAATAATAAACGTAAAAATACAAGAATAGTAATATTTTTCCCCACATTGAAAAAGATGCCGGTACACCGTACCGGTGCGTACCGTCACAAAAAAAGCATATATAGCCTATAAGTGATTGTGTGTGTGTATGCAATTTATCTTCATTACATACTGATCTTTCATTCTTTCGGACGTTTTTTGTACCCTAAAATAGGCTCTTCCTTTAGTTAGTGGAAAGACAGTATACACCGCCATTGACAGCTAGGGAGTCTGGGGGAGCGCTGCGGGGTTCGAGGCGAGCCCCGGGTCCAAGCATTATTTCCGGTATTTTAAGCTTTAAAAAGGCTTATTCTGGGGTATCTACAGTGCATTAGTGTGTTCTTAATCAGCTACAAAATTCAAAAACCAAATCTGCTATTCACGGCACTTAATTAATGGAGTCCAGCGACTGATAGAAAATGCTAACTATAATTTTGCTTTAGTTTGTGTATAGGATGGGGAGAGTAACCACAAAATGTGGCTAAGCTCATGAAATGTGTGACTAGTTTTCTTATTTTGTTTTTTGGTTTATTGAAGGGGGGATTTTAAGCCCAGCCTTTTCTCTTTGGCTTCACTGTGGCAGTAACTTAAGTTTCCGTTTTAGACAATGAGGTCTGAGGCAGCTGCTACGCCCTTGTGTCATATTATATTTGTAAGCCTAATTCTCATCAAAACATATAACGTTTAATAAAATATCGAAAACTGAAAGTACGCTCTCATAGGATTACGTATTATATTTAATTTATACCTGTAGGCCTATGTGATCTGAAAACTATAAAAAAAATACAATAGCAGCATCAATGAGTTTGAAATGAATGAATTATTAAATGTTTTGGAGACTTTTGGTATTTTTATAGATTACAGACGTTACTTAAAAAAAAAAATTAGGCATGCATGTTGCTCTTTGACTTAAGTCGTGGGTATTCCCGTCTGACACATTCCATTAAAAGATTAGAGAATGCAGAACGGTTAGAGAGACACTTACTGTGAAAAGCTCTACATCCTAGTACATTCTCAAAAAACGAGAATTGTATATGAATATGACCAATAAAAATATAAATCTTCTATCATTAAATATCAGATGTGACAGCGCTATATAAAACCAGAGAATGAGAATACGAATTTCCGTCATTGACTTCATACTAAGCATAAAAAAAGATCCCATTTCAGAGTATTTCAGACCTTGTGGTCTATAGGGCAGATGCTGTAAAGGTCATCTGTTTCTGTGACCTATGGTTAACGAGGGTTTCGTGTGGCCAGCACAACGATCTTTACTTTTCCCAATTAAAGCTGAGGCGCCCAAAGATCTCGAAATTAAAAATTCTAGTTTTCACCAGGATTCGAATCCCGGACCCCAAGCCAAGCGCTTAACCACTCAGCCACCGCGCCTCCATGATCTACTGAGTATATATTTGCCGTTAATTAAAATAGCAAAAATAATTATTTAGATCTTGATCTTGATTTGATTTTTTTTTAAACATACAATATTTTTTTGTAAGCTGAAGTATATTATTTTTAAATTTATGTTATTAAAATTAAACAAAAAGAATTCTTCCTCTTACTTTGTAAATCGCAGAAAGAACTATATATTGAGCTGTGAATAAGTTTTGTGGTTTGCAATTTCGCGGCTATGTGTGTTAAAAGTTGATTTCTATTAAGTATTGTTGAAGAGCTAATTGTCGCCCTTTTTTTTTTTCTGCGTTAAATCAATGTTTCCTAACTTACTCTCCCTCTTCCCTCGTTTTCGGTAACATTGCCAATGGAACCATCAAAAGTCGGGGTAGGGAAGGAGGAAAACCAAGTGGGAGTGTCATCAAAGTCCATGCCGACCAGCAAAAACGTTTAGGCCAAACACAAACACACAGACATCAAAGCAGTATTGAAGCCAATGCCGCTCTTAGGCCTACACAGCTAAATGTACGGTCTAACGTTTTGCAAATGATAATATGCATAGTGTATTATATACATTTTTGATATACTTATTGAATTTCAAACAAAATTAATTGTAAAAAAAAAAAAAAAAAATAAAATAAAACACTCTCGGACAAATGCGTCTTTGCTACTATAACTTTTTTAAAAAGTTGTCTGCATTAAAAAAAATTTCTTTGGTCGCAACCAGACCGGCCCATTTGGTGCCGGCCCACCGGGCATTTGCCCGGTATGCCCATATAGCCAATCCGCCCCTGGAGAGAATGACAAAACGAAAGAGATAAGAGACTGGAGAAACATAAAGACAAAAAAGGGGAAGGTGAGAAATACAGAGAGAGAGAGAGAGAGAGAGAGAGAGAGAGAGAGAGAGAGAGAGAGAGAGAGAGAGAGA